>JARQOC010000004.1:416344688-416742887 GCA_033576535.1 Allobates femoralis | reverse complement strand
TGGAATCAACTTGGCTCTAACCAGAAAAGCAACAGCCTCCACATCCAGAGCGGCAACATCTGGCTCCAGTACTTCAAGGACCTTTACAAAGACATCCCAAGTGAAGACCTGAACCCGGCACAAAAAGAGGTCGTGAGAAAACTGAATGATATGGAGGAAAAGATCAAAGATTTCCAAAATCCTCTGGATGCACCAATCACACTGCCAGAAATAGCAGAAAGGATCACACAGATAAGAGGTAAAAAAGCCAGCGGTCCAGACGGGATCCTCCCAGAAATGCTAAAATACAGCCCGCCAGACATCCTGGCTGCGATAACAAAACTATTTAATATCGTACTGCAGGCTAGCTACTTCCCCAAAATCTGGAACCAAGGCCTCATAACCCCAATACACAAAAACGAGGACAAGTACGATCCAGCAAATTACCGGGGAATATGTGTTAGCAGCAACCTGGGCAAACTCTTCAACAGCACCCTGAACAAGAGGATCCTTACCTTCCTCACCAAGCACAACGTCCTCAGCAAGAGCCAAGCAGGGTTCATGCCGAACCACCGCACCACTGACCACATCTATACCCTGCACAGCCTCATCAAGAGCCATGTCCACAATACAAAGAACGGGAAAATATACGCTTGTTTCGTGGACTTCAAAAAGGCCTTTGACTCAATGTGGCACCCAGGATTATCCCTAAAACTGCTGAGGAGCGGAATAGGAGGCAAAACATACGATGTCATCCGAAGCTCCTACACTGAGAACAGCTGCAGCGTGAATGTCAATGGAAGGAGGACGGCCTATTTCCAACAAAGCCGAGGAGTGAGACAGGGCTGCAGCCTAAGTCCAACGCTCTTTAACATCTACATCAATGAGCTGGCGGTGGCCCTGGAGTCCTCCTCAGCACCAGGACTCCCCAACCGCAAAAGGCCTCCAAGATCATCTGAAAATCCTAGAGACCTTCAGCAGCACATGGGGAATGCCAATCAACCAGAAGAAAACTAACATCATGGTGTTCCAGAAAAGAAAGCAGAAACCTGCTGGCCATCCTCCCTTCACGATAGACAACTGTCCACTTACAGAAACCAACAGGTACACCTACCTGGGCCTAGAACTCAGCCAATCAGGGAGCTTCAAGCAAGCCATAGAGTTACTGAAAGACAAGGCATCCAAAGTCTTCTATACCATAAGAAGACGCCTATATCATCTCAAAGCACCAGTAACAGTCTGGCTAAAAGTCTTTGACACCATCATTGCCCCAATCCTTCTTTACGGCAGTGAGGTCTGGGGTCCAGTCTCATACCCAAACTGGTCAAAGTGTGACGCTGGGCCGACTGAAATATTCCACCTAGAGTTCTGCAAGCATCTTCTCCAAGTCCATCGGAGCACATCAAACAGCGCCTGCCGAGCAGAGCTGGGCAGACTCCCGCTACACCTCGAGATCCAGAAGAAGGCGCTGTCATTCAAGGCTCATCTACAAAGCAGTAGTCCCAGCTCCTACCATCACAAAGCCTTCCTGCACCAGGAAGCCCCAGGAAGCCTCCCAACACAAAGTACCCAAAGACAGCCTGACCAAGCCACCAACTCACATGGCCTGACAAAAAGCGAAATCCATAAGATGAATATCTCAGCAGCTGGAGGAACGATATAAACAAATCACAGAAACTGACGATATACCAGAAACTACAGAGAGAGTACAAACTGGCGCCATACCTAGAGAAACTGGAAAACCCCAAAGAGCGACAGATCCTGAGCCGGTACAGACTGAGCGCCCACAGCCTACTCATCAAATCCGGGCGGCACCGACAGAACTACAAGCCCCGAGAGAGCAGACTGTGCCAGCAGTGCCTCCAGGAGGTCGTGGAGGATGAGGCCCACTTCTTGCTGAGGTGCCCTAAATATTCCGCAGTGAGGGACACTCACTTCAAGAGACTGTCTGATCTCCTCCCAGACTTCACCTCCATGCAGGAGGAAGAGAAACTGCCAATAGTACTGGGGGAAGAAGAAAGTTGTGGCGGCCATAGCAGCGCAATATGTCAATGCCTGCCACAGACTAAGAGGAGACTGATATGTCATGGACTTCTGTACCCCAACCCTGAACACTTCCCTTTCCCCCAACTAAGAGTCTGATATGCCATGGACTTATATACCCCACCCTGGACATGTCCCCGTCCTCTAAAAGGATCCCGATATATCATGGACTTCAATATGCCTACCCACTCCCCACTCCCGTCCCCCTATTTTTACTATTTGCTTTGGCAATGCTGATATTTACTTAGTCCTGCCAATAAAGCTCATTTGAATTGAATTGAATTCAATTCAATAGAGAGAGAGAGAGAGGGAGAGGGAGAGAAGGAGAGGGAGAGAGGGAGAGGAAGAGAGAGAGGGAGCGAGAGAGAGGGAGAGGGAGAGAGAGATAGATAAATAGATATAGATAGATAGAGATAGATAGATAGATAGATAGATAGATAGATAGATAGATATAGATAGAGATAGATAGATATAGATATACAAAATAAAGGACTGCAGCACTCTTCTTTGTGAAACAACCGCCTTTATTCGGCCATCAGGTGGGTGGAGACCCGCCTTTATTCGGCCATCAGGTGGGTGGTGACAACGTTTCGGGATCCTGTCCCTTTCTCTAGCAGCTATACAATGTCAAGGCTAGGTTTTTTATACCCTTGATTTTCATATGCTCACATAATTGCCAATTATCACATTCAGTTGTTTTTTATCTATATAGTGCCTTCTAGTGCAAAAACAGTGCTAGTGCACACTTATTCACCTTTTATATCATTATATTTAGCCCATATTTTCCACATCATATATTTACATTATCTGTTCCATATTGATACTTATTTGATTGCTTTACATGTCGATATTCATCACCTTGCACAGCTATGGCTTCCACCTGGTCCGCCCTCTCCTATGCAGTATACAGTTCTCCTCCTTGCTTTCCTGCCGCCATTGCACGTGTCCAGCGTCTCTATGAGATCGCCTGCACATGCGCGGTGCAATTTGGGTAGTTTACCGTCGCTATGACGATACCGGATATCCGGCGTCCGTCATCTTGCGACTCGCATTATATGCCTTTACACCTGCAATTGCATTTCAGCGGTGTTTACAAGTCACCACCCACCTGATGGCCGAATAAAGGCGGTTGTTTCACAAAGAAGAGTGCTGCAGTCCTTTATTTTGTATACTTATACAGCAAGGAGGAGAGGAGCTGTGACTGCTGAGCACCAAGGGGAGCTGTGCTGCACCAATATACTAACATAGATATAGATAGATAGATACAGGGCCGGCGTCAGCACCCGGCGTACCCGGGCAAGTGCCGGGGCCCTGACCTGACAGAGGGGCCCACCGCTGCCCACACACATCTTACGGTCACGCTGCAATAATTATTTTCCTTTCCATTCCCTCTCTGCAAAGCTCCGTGACAGTCCCTGTCACGTTGCCAAGGCCGCGGTCGGGTATCCAAGGGGCGTGCCCGCACCACTCCCAGCAACACCCACATCCAATCCGGGGGAAGCGGCTTCTGCACCCTCCCGGCAGTGGAAGTGCAGAGTCTGAATATGGCTGCCGGCAGGGATCAGTCCAGGCTCCAGGCCAGGGTTACAGACTCTAGTGTTTCTTCCTTTTGTTCTCCCTGGACTGGGGCCCCCAGGAGGAGTTCAGCCCCGGACACTCCACACACTCCCTGCCTGTCGGGGCTGCCGCAGCTGACTGCAGGTAATGGCAGTGAGAACTTGAACGTATGTGTCCTATGCCTGGCTGCAAGGGTTAACAGTGATGGCAGAGAGGGGCCTGGCTGCAAGGGTTAACAGTGATGGCAGAGAGGGGCCTGGCTGCAAGGGTTAACAGTGATGGCAGAGAGGGGCCTGGCTGCAGGGGTTAACAGTGATGGCAGAGAGGGGCCTGGCTGCAGGGGTTAACAGTGATGGCAGAGAGGGGCCTGGCTGCAGGGGTTAACAGTGATGGCAGAGAGGGGCCTGGCTGCAGGGGTTAACAGTGATGGCAGAGAGGGGCCTGGCTGCAGGGGTTAACAGTGATGGCAGAGAGGGGCCTGGCTGCAGGGGTTAACAGTGATGGCAGAGAGGGGCCTGGCTGCAAGGGTTAACAGTGATGGCAGAGAGGGGCCTGGCTGCAGGGGTTAACAGTGATGGCAGAGAGGGGCCTGGCTGCAAGGGTTAACAGTGATGGCAGAGAGGGGCCTGGCTGCAGGGGTTAACAGTGATGGCAGAGAGGGGCCTGGCTGCAAGGGTTAACAGTGATGGCAGAGAGGGGCCTGGCTGCAGGGGGTGATGGCAGAGAGGGGCCTGGCTGCAGGGGTTAACAGTGATGGCAGAGAGGGGCCTGGCTGCAGGGGTGATGGCAGAGAGGGGCCTGGCTGCAGGGGTTAACAGTGATGGCAGAGAGGGGCCTGGCTGCAAGGGTTAACAGTGATGGCAGAGAGGGGCCTGGCTGCAGGGGTTAACAGTGATGGCAGAGAGGGGCCTGGCTGCAGGGGTTAACAGTGATGGCAGAGAGGGGCCTGGCTGCAGGGGTTAACAGTGATGGCAGAGAGGGGCCTGGCTGCAAGGGTTAACAGTGATGGCAGAGAGGGGCCTGGCTGCAGGGGTTAACAGTGATGGCAGAGAGGGGCCTGGCTGCAAGGGTTAACAGTGATGGCAGAGAGGGGCCTGGCTGCAAGGGTTAACAGTGATGGCAGAGAGGGGCCTGGCTGCAGGGGTTAACAGTGATGGCAGAGAGGGGCCTGGCTGCAGGGGTTAACAGTGATAGCAGAGAGGGGCCTGGCTGCAGGGGGTGATGGCAGAGAGGGGCCTGGCTGCAGGGGTTAACAGTGATGGCAGAGAGGGGCCTGGCTGCAAGGGTTAACAGTGATGGCAGAGAGGGGCCTGGCTGCAAGGGTTAACAGTGATGGCAGAGAGGGGCCTGGCTGCAGGGGTTAACAGTGATGGCAGAGAGGGGCCTGGCTGCAAGGGTTAACAGTGATGGCAGAGAGGGGCCTGGCTGCAAGGGTTAACAGTGATGGCAGAGAGGGGCCTGGCTGCAAGGGTTAACAGTGATAGCAGAGAGGGGCCTGGCTGCAAGGGTTAACAGTGATGGCAGAGAGGGGCCTGGCTGCAAGGGTTAACAGTGATGGCAGAGAGGGGCCTGGCTGCAGGGGGTGATGGCAGAGAGGGGCCTGGCTGCAGGGGTTAACAGTGATGGCAGAGAGGGGCCTGGCTGCAGGGGGTGATGGCAGAGAGGGGCCTGGCTGCAGGGGTTAACAGTGATGGCAGAGAGGGGCCTGGCTGCAGGGGGTGATGGCAGAGAGGGGCCTGGCTGCAGGGGTTAACAGTGATGGCAGAGAGGGGCCTGGCTGCAGGGGGTGATGGCAGAGAGGGGCCTGGCTGCAGGGGTTAACAGTGATGGCAGAGAGGGGCCTGGCTGCAGGGGGTGATGGCAGAGAGGGGCCTGGCTGCAGGGGTTAACAGTGATGGCAGAGAGGGGCCTGGCTGCAAGGGTTAACAGTGATGGCAGAGAGGGGCCTGGCTGCAAGGGTTAACAGTGATGGCAGAGAGGGGCCTGGCTGCAAGGGTTAACAGTGATGGCAGAGAGGGGCCTGGCTGCAAGGGTCAACAGTGATGAACGAGAGGGGCCTGGCTGCCAGGGCAGACAGCCTACAGGTGTGGACAGATTGCTACAGGTGGGGACACAGCACAAAGGTGTGGGGAGACAGCACAAAGGTGTGGGGAGACAGCGTACAGGTGGGGACACAGCACAAAGGTGTGGGGAGACAGCACAAAGGTGTGGGGAGACAGCACAAAGGTGTGGGGAGACAGCACAAAGGTGTGGGGACAGAGCACAAAGGTGTGGGGACAGAGCACAAAGGTGTGGGGACAGAGCACAAAGGTGTGGGGAGACAGCGTACAGGTGGGGACACAGCACAAAGGTGTGGGGACACAGCACAAAGGTGTGGGGAGACAGCACAAAGGTGTGGGGAGACAGCGTACAGGTGGGGACACAGCACAAAGGTGTGGGGAGACAGCATAAAGGTGTGGGGAGACAGCACAAAGGTGTGGGGAGACAGCGTACAGGTGGGGACACAGCACAAAGGTGTGGGGACAGAGCACAAAGGTGTGGGGAGACAGCGTACAGGTGGGGACACAGCACAAAGGTGTGGGGAGACAGCACAAAGGTGTGGGGAGACAGCACAAAGGTGTGGGGACAGAGCACAAAGGTGTGGGGACAGAGCACAAAGGTGTGGGGACAGAGCACAAAGGTGGGGAGACAGCACAAAGGTGTGGGGAGACAGCGTACAGGTGGGGACACAGCACAAAGGTGCGGGGAGACAGCACAAAGGTGTGGGGAGACAGCGTACAGGTGGGGACACAGCATAAAGGTGTGGGGAGACAGCATAAAGGTGTGGGGAGACAGCGTACAGGTGGGGAGACAGCATAAAGGTGTGGGGAGACAGCGTACAGGTGGGGACACAGCACAAAGGTGTGGGGAGACAGCACAAAGGTGTGGGGAGACAGCACAAAGGTGTGGGGAGACAGCACAAAGGTGTGGGGAGACAGCACAAAGGTGTGGGGACAGAGCACAAAGGTGTGGGGACAGAGCACAAAGGTGTGGGGACAGAGCACAAAGGTGTGGGGAGACAGCGTACAGGTGGGGACACAGCACAAAGGTGTGGGGACACAGCACAAAGGTGTGGGGAGACAGCACAAAGGTGTGGGGAGACAGCACAAAGGTGTGGGGAGACAGCACAAAGGTGTGGGGAGACAGCGTACAGGTGGGGACACAGCACAAAGGTGTGGGGACAGAGCACAAAGGTGTGGGGACAGAGCACAAAGGTGTGGGGAGACAGCACAAAGGTGTGGGGAGACAGCGTACAGGTGGGGACACAGCACAAAGGTGTGGGGAGACAGCGTACAGAGAGGGGAGAGACCGTGCACAGTGCTGGAGAGAGAGAGCACGAGAGGAATTATATTTATGGGTTGTACATATAGATGTATAATACAGTCCACCGCCTTTATATTATATAAATATATAGCCAGTATGGGTTAAAGGGGGCCCACTGAGACTCTTTCGCCCGGGGCCCACATAATCCTGGAGCCGGCCCTGGATAGATAGATAGATAGATAGATATAGATGTAGATAGATATAGATAGATATAGATAGATATAGATAGATAGATATAGATAGATATAGATGGATAGATCGATAGATCGATAGATTGATAGATATAGATAGATAGATAGATAGATAGATAGATAGATAGATAGATAAATAGATAAATAGATAGAGATAGATAGATAGATAGATAGATATAGAGATAGATAGATAGATAGATAGATAGATAAATAGATAAATAGATAGAGATAGATAGATAGATAGATAGATAGATAGATAGATAGATAAATAGATAGAGATAGATAGATATAGATAGATAGATAGATAGATATAGAGATAGATAGATAGATAGATAGATAAATAGATAAATAGATAGAGATAGATAGATAGATAGATAGATAGATAGATAGATAAATAGATAGAGATAGATAGATATAGATAGATAGATAGATAGATATAGATGGATAGATAGATAGATAGATAGATAGATAGATAGATAGATAGATAGATAGATAGATATATATAGATAGATAAATAGATAGATAGCCGGCTGCACACAGCGACCACTGAGAATAGCGTCTCACTTCCCGTAGAGATATAATGGACGACTTTGAGTTTCAAATTTACCGCTGAAAGTGAGGCGCTATTCTCATTGGTCGCCAGCAGCACACAGCGACCACTGAGAATAGCGTCTCACTTCCCATAGAGATATAATGGATGACTTTGAGTTTCAAATTTACCGCTGAAAGTGAGGCGCTATTCTCATTGGTCGCCAGCAGCACACAGCGACCAATGAGAATAGCGCCTCACTTCCCATAGAGATATAATGGAGGACTTTGAGTTTCAAATTTGCTGCTTAAGTGAGGCGCTATGCTGATTGGTCGCTGTGTGCTGCGCCGACCAATCAGCATAGCGCCTCACTTCCCATAGAGATACATAGCGGTGTTTCGAGCGAAGCATGGCCGGGCCCCTGGTTCTATTTTCGGCCACGGGGCTCGGTTCTCGTCGGTCGTCGCCGGGGCGGAGACTCGCAATGGCCGCTTCGCGGCCATTGCTCGCGCCCCTGCAACGGCTCGCAATGGCCGCGAGGCGGCCATTGCGAGTGAGTCGCGTGGGCGAACAAAGCCACGAACAAAGCCACGGAAGTATCGCCGTCTGCGACGGAAGTTGCTACGGCAATTATATAATAGATGTCCCCATACTGGTCCTCATTGTATATTAATGTCCCACATACTGGCACTAATGTCCCCTTCCTGGTCCCCTTCTTGAAGTAATGTTCCTCCCTGATCCGTATGTGTATCAATGCCCCATCCTGATCCCCATCCTATAATAATGACTCCCATCCTGGTCCTCATCATGTTGCAATGTCCCCATCCTGATCCCCGTCTTGTAGTAATATCCCCATCTTGTAGTAATGTCCCCATCCTGGTCCTCCTCTTGTAGTAATGTCCCCGCCCTGGTCTCCATCTTGTAGTAATGTCCCCATCCTGGTCCTCCTCTTGTAGTAATGTCCCCGTCCTGGTCTCCATCTTGTAGTAATGTCCCCATCCTGGTCCCCATCCTATATTAATGTCCCCATCCTGGTCCCCATCCTATATTAATGTCTCCCATCCTTGTCCTCATTTTGCAGTAATGTCCCAATCTTTTAGTAATGTTCCCACCCTTGTCATCTTGTAGTAATGTCCTGGTCTCTGTTCTTTTTGTTCTCTCGCTCACTCACATATACACACAAATATACTCACTATTATACACACACATACACACTCACTATTATACACATACACACTCACTCACATATACACTCACACATACTCACACTCTCTCTCTAACACTCACTCATACACACCTGATGCCCTGGGCCATTATACTTGGAGCCGCCACGGTACCGCTTTACTGTGACGGGTACCACCGGCTCAGCTCAAACAAGCGCTTTCGCGCCTGTGCATTCATGAAAGCAGGCGGCCGGCGGACCAATCAGAAGCCTCCTGTGACGTCACAGGAGGTTTCTGATTGGTCCACCGGCTGCCTGCTTGTGTGAAAGTACATGCGCGAAGGCGCTTGTTTGAGCTGAGCCGGCGGTACCCGTCACAGTCACAGTAAAGCGGTACCGCGGCGGCTCCAAGTATAATGGCCCGGGGCATGCTTTTTCCTTTCATGGTGCCCCGAGCCGCACTGGGGAGCGTGGCGGGCCGCTTGCGGCCCGGGGGCCGCAACTTTGAGACCCCTGTTCTAGAACAACATATCATTCCTTCAGCTGCTGCAGAACCTCATCATAAACCAGAGCTGCTGCAGAACCTCATTATAGACATCAGCTGCTTCAGAACATCATCTTACACACAGCTGCTGCAGAAACTCATCATACCCCTAAACTGCTGCAGAACCTCATCATGCACCTTAGCTGCTGCAGATCCATGCAATTTTCCATGTGGGCAATTTTCCGTGTGGGCAATTTTCCATGTGGGCAATTTTCCATGTGGGCAATTTTCATGTGGGCAATTTTCCTGTGGGCATTTTTCCTGTGGGCATTTTTCTGGTCACCGTTGTCATTGTATATGAACAGTACCCTCCAGTGGTCAAATAGAGTAACTACACGTCTGGCTGATTGTACGAGAACAGTTTTATCTACTGGACATATTTTGTAATTACACGTCTGGCGGATTGTAAATGAACATCGCCCTCTAGTGGTCATACATAATAATTACAAGTCTGGCTAATTGTACAAGAACAGCACCCTCTAGTGGTCAGATATAGTAATTATATATATCATTTATGTTTTTCTTACTGTTTTGTACATTTGAAACTTTTATTAGTAGGGATGTGAACAGTGCCATCTCGTGGTCAGATTTTGCAATGACACGTCTGGCTGATTGTAAATGAACATCGTCCTCTTGTGGTCATACATAGTAATTACAAGTCTGGCTGATTATACATAAACTGCCATCTAGTGCTCAAATATTGTAATTACATGTCTAGCTGACTGTAAAGGAACAGCACCCTCCCTCTAGTGGCCAGATATAGTAATTACATATACATTTATGTTTTACTTACTGTATTATATACTTATAAAATATATTAGTAGGGAAAGTCTACACTTTATTCTACATCCAGCCATAGAGGAGGACACAGAAGAGCAGGGTGGCACTGGAGATGAGGTAGATACAACATCCCTTACACCAGGATCACAGCAGCCTAGCTTTCCCAAGAAATCCACAGCTGTCACCCGCATACCGAGGCGGGGGGAAGGGGGGGTCAGGAGGAAGAAGGGGGCACCCAAAAAACAACGGTCAACCAAAGCTCAGGACTCCAAGTAAGAATCAAGAGAGAGGAGCAAGATCTGTTAATAAAGATTTGACTTCAGGATGTCATAAAAGAATCAGGAACAAAACTGCTAAGAGAGGCCATAAAGAAGAGGTTGATTATTGTCAACTTCATGCAGAATAGTGAGTACAGCTCTGGAGTATAATACAGGATCAGTAATGTAATGTAATGTATGTACACAGTGACTGAACCAGCAGAATAGTGAGTGCAGCTCTGGAGTATAATACAGGAGGTAACTCAGGATCAGTAATGTAATGTATGCAAACACTGTGACTCACCGTGACCGGGGTGTTCACATCGCAGGCGTTGACTCTCCTCTTGTCACGGAACCGCGCCTGCGGCTGTGAGGCCCGGTGGTCTAGATCAATAGGGGGGATGGCGGAACAGTAGGGGTAGTTTGTCTTCGTGACGCCACCTGCGGGTGTTCGGTAACTGTACCGACGCTGCTAGGCCTCCGGGGGATGTTAGGCAGCAAGATGGAACGCTCCCCACAGGATGAGCGGGAGTCCCCGGAGCCGGGAGCTGCGCAAGATGTTGTGAGGCAGCTGCGGTAACACTGCTGTTAGGCCCAGGAGTCAGACACAGACACACCAGAGTCTTTTGAGTACCTTTACTGGTGGTTTTCAGGTACGCCAGACCGGGTTCGTGAAGTTAACACTCCTGGAGGTTCACAGCAAGCAGTTAGTGTAGGCTTCCTTCTCTCTCTCTCTAGTCAGGTCGGGTGGATGTGGAATCCAGCCGGACCGGGCAGTGTGTTCAATGGAACTTGCTTCACCTGGTTAGCAGCACTGAGGGCACTGTAAAAGGGTTTGAGCAGGATCAGTACTCTTCCCTGGGCTCTCGCTGGTAGGTGCTTCAGGTGGAACAGGGGCTAGACTCCCTGTGGTTGTAAGCTGGTTCTCTGTGGTGGCTGGGTAGCTCTCACAGCTTCGGTTCCAGTAACCGGTTATTAAGGAAAGAGTCAAAATAACTCTGTTTTCCTTGAAAGGTGTTCTCCTTCTACCTCTTATCCCAATTGCAGGGATTTCCTCACTTGCTAACTGGCTGGTTGGGCCTAGTGTGTCCCTCATAGGATGGAGGTTTCACACAGGCTGGCAGCTCTTGTAGCGACTGCACACACTCTGAAGTTTCTCCCTCCAAGACTCTATTTATAGGGGCAACTCGCTCAAAGTGACCAGTGGAGCTCTCCCTAGAGGCTTGGGGTGAAACCAGGTGTTCTAAGGTGTTGTAGTTGTTGTTAGGTGTTTTGTGAGTGTTGCTTTGCTGTTTACTCCATTCATGCCCTAAGGAGTTCTGTGGTGCCCAACAGGGTGCCAGGGTGCCACAACTGCACCAGCAGAATAGTGAGTGCAGCTCTGGAGTATAATACAGGAGGTAACTCAGGATCAGTAATGTAATGTATGTAAACATTGACTGCACCAGCAGAATAGTGACAGCTCTGATTTAGCCAGGATAGACACGCAAAATCTTTGAGTACTTTACTGTGTTTTCAGTGTACAGATCGGGTTGTGAATAACATCGGAGTTCACAGAGTTAGTGGGCTTCTTCTCTTCTCTCATATCGGCTTGGAGTGGATGTGTAGCCGCCGCTGTGTTCATGAACTGCTTCACCTGGTAGCCATGCACTGAGGGCAATGAAAGGGTTTGAGCGATCAGACTCTCCCTGGGCTTGCGGGGTGCTCAGGGGAATGGCTAGACTTGTGGTGTAGCGGTTCCGGGGGACTGGTAGCACAGTGGCAGTAAGGATTAAAGAAAAGTAAAATAAAAAGTGTCCATACAATTGCAGGATTTCTCATTGGCTGTTGGTAGTTGTCCCTATAGGATGTTTCAGCGCCTTTATATTGATTTTCCCAGTTTTGGCAACTCGCTCAAGTGACAGTGGATCTTAGAGCTTGTGAATTTTAAGTGTTTAGTTTGTAGGTTTTTGTATGTGCTTGCGTTAATTCCGTGTGTGGGTGCAACGGTGCCAGGGTGCCACATGCACCAGAATAGTTGATAGCTCTGAGTATAATACAGATGTAACTTGATCATATGTTTATGTTAAACTTGACTGCAGAAATATGAGAAAGTATATACAGGATGTAACTCACGATCAGTAATGTAATGTGTATACACAGTGACTGCACCTGCTGAATAGTGAGTACAGCTCTGTTGTATTAGTAAAGTCTCTATTTAGATCACAGTTCAGGTAATAAGAGACGGCAGTTCCTCGGCGTCAACATTAAACATGCTGTGAAGGTGATGGTCGCAGGACAGACCAAAAGAACGCGGATACGGAAGGGGCACAGTGCGTTTTTTGATGAGGTCGCCCATTTACTCCACTCCCTCATGTTCCGGTCTCATCAGTCTCATGTATTAAGATTTCTCTTTTCTTTATCTTTTAGACTTTTTTTTCCACTTCTTCGAGTCTCCAGCGGAGATGTTTGATGATCCGATGTTCCTGACTTTGAGTGTCCGGGGACGACGTTATTGAGGTTCAAGATCACTGTACAGGGGGGGAGCGATCTGTTATTCATCACAGGGTGTATAATGAGAGATCACTGTACAGGGGAGGGTCTGTATTAATCACAGGATGTATAATGAGGAGATCACTATACAGGGAAGGGTCTGTGTTCATCATAGAGTGTATAATGAGGAGATCATGGTAGAGGGGAGGTTCTGTATTCATCACAGGGTGTATAATGAGGAGATCATGGTACAGGGGAGGTTCTGTATTCATCACAGGGTGTATAATGAGGAGATCACTGTACAGGGGGGTCTGTATTCATCAGAGGGTGTATAATGAGGAGATCACTGTACAGGGAAGGGTCTGTATTCATCAGAGGGTGTATAATGAGGAGATCACTGTACAGGGGAGGGTCTGTATTCATCACAGGGTGTATAGTGAGGTGATCACTGTACAGGGGAGGGTCTGTATTCATCACAGGGTGTATAATGAAGAGATCACTGTACAGGGAAGGGTCTGTATTTATCATAGCATGGGCGTACTCAGCGTGGGGCGGGGGGGGGGGCAGGTGCCCCCCCTCAAGAAGGGAGCAGGAAAGCCACAACATGGCTAATTAGTATGCAATGCTCCACAGACTGCAGCCTGCTGAGCATCGCTTAACTCCAGGGGCGGACTGGGCCGGGTGCCAGGGAAGCATTTGCCCCCCAAGGCCAGTGGATTAGTAACAGTTCAGGGCCGTCCAGCCGCCCTGAAAGTGAAATCATCATTGCGGTAGCACTGTAGGGCGGCCGCCTGCTGCTGAGAGATAATGGCCGCCTGCCATTATAAACTGCAGGCAGCTGCAGGTTGAGCGATGCTGGGCCCGCCCTGCCACATGACGTCAGGCAGGACAGACCCAGCACATAGAGTGCTGAAGCCACGCCCACCTTCTCCTGAGAGAGGACGGAGCTGCTGATGGCTGCAGCAGGTGCAGCCCCTGAATTCCTGAAGCCTGTGTGTGGAGTAGGTGAGCCCGGCTGTATAGTTTCACTTTGTAGGGCAGCAGATCACTTGCTACTGCTTGCACTGTTTGTGTGTCTACAACTGTGTATGCATTGTATGTGTGTGTCTGTGGGAGTGCCACTGACTGGGTATGCAGTGTGTTTGTGTCTGCAACTGTGTATACAGTGTGTTTGTGTATCTGCCACCGTGTATACAGTGTGTGTGTGGGGTGTGTCTGCTAATTTGCATGCAGTGTGTGTGTGTCTGCCACTGAATATGCAGTATGTGCCACTGTGTATGCAGTATATGTGTGTATATATGTGTGTGTATGTGCCACTAGGTATGCAGTGTGTGCCACTGTGCATGTATGTGTACGCTGTGTGTGTGTCTGCCACTGTGTATGCCGTGTGTGTCTGCCACTGTGTATGCCGTGTGTGTGTCTGCCACTGTGTATGCCGTGTGTGTGTCTGCCACTGTGTAAGCAGTGTGTGTGTCTGCCACTGTGAATGCAGTGTGTGTGTCTGCCACTGTGTATGCAGTGTGTGTGTCTGCCACTGTGAATGCAGTGTGTGTGTCTGCCACTGTGTATACAGTGTGTGTCTGTCTCCCACTGTGTATACAGTGTGTGTGTGTCTGCCACTTTGTATACAGTGTGTGTGTGTCTGCCACTGTGAATGCAGTGTGTGTGTCTGCCACTGTGTATGCAATGTGTGTGTGTGTCTGCTACCGTGTATAAATTGCGTGTGTCTGCCACTGTGTATACAGTGTGTGTGTGTCTGCCACTGTGTATACAGTGTGTGTGTGTCTGCCACTGTGAATGCAGTGTGTGTGTCTGCCACTGTGTATGCAGTGTGTGTGTCTGCCACTGTGTATGCAGTGTGTGTGTCTGCCACTGTGTATACAGTGTGTGTGTGTCTGCCACTGTGTATTGTAAGGTAGCGGTTAGGATCGGCACGACGGAAGGCAGTGACTCAGGCAACTGTTCACACAACACACAGTTTAATGGTACAGTTCAGGTATATTACAGACCTCCAGGTTCTGGGGGCACAGCTGGTACAACTCTGTTCACCCAACACACACAGTACCTCTGTACCTAGGACAGGCTCTGTCCTGGCCGGCTCCACTGGTGAGGGCCAGGTCCTCACTGCTAGGCTGTGTTATCAGCACACAACCACTCTCTCTCTGCACAGTCCTCTCTGAGAGAGCTCCCAGGCTGCTGTTAGCTTCACACAGCAGATCCTCCTGTTCTGATCCCACTCCTCAGCCCAGGGCAGCTCATATCATCTCCTATCCCATCACAGGTGGGCTGAGTGCTTTCCATCAGCACTTAGCTCAGATCTCACTTCTGTTAACCCTGTGAGTGCTGCCACAGAGCAAAAGATACAATCCCCCATGTGCTGTGCACCGGTCAGGGACACATCGGGGTCGCATCACCACAGTATACAGTGTGTGTGTGTCTGCCACTGTGAATGCAGTGTGTGTGTCTGCCACTGTGTATGCAGTGTGTGTTCCATGGTAAATGTTTGTGTGTGTCTGCTACCGTGTGTACATTGTGTGTGTCTGCCACTGTGTATACAGTGTGTGTGTCTGCCACTGTGTATACAGTGTGTGTGTGCCTGCCACTGTGTATACAGTGTTTGTGTGTCTGCCACTGTGTATACAGTGTGTGTGTGTCTGCCACTGTGTATACAGTGTGTGTGTGTCTGCCACTGTGTACACAGTGTGTGTGTGTCTGCCACTGTGTATACAGTGTGTGTCTGCCACTGTGTATGCATTGTTTGTGTGTGTCTGTCACTGCGTATGCAGTGTGGGTGTGTCTGCTACCGTGTATACATTGTGTGTGTTTGCCACTGTGTATGCAGTGTGGGTGTGTCTGCCACTGTGTATGCCGTGTGTGTCTGCCACTGCCATCCTGTATATAGTGCCTGTGTATTATACACAGGTACTATTTAGGGTGCAGTATATACATGGTGTAGTATACATAGTGTATAGTACCTGTGTAAATTGTACCCAATATAAACTGCACCCTGTATATACACACACATATATATATATATATATACATATACACACTGTACACACACATATATATATACACACATAGACATATAAGCACAGACTTACACATATGCACACATACACACATATTAGCAGTGTATTGTTCTTTACCAGTGATGATCCTCTCTGAGTCTGGAGGGAAGGAAAGTGCAGGGCGGATGTGTGACATCACAGGAGACTGCAGGATTGTTTCCAAAGTGTGATGTGGCTGGGCACATGTAATGGAAAGCAGTGCCAGCCAGAGCAGCCCATCCCCCTGCACTCTAGTTCCCCCACTCCTCCCTCAGCACAGAAAGGAGATAAGCAGGGGCTGGCAGTCAAATTTTATCCTGGGGGCAAGCACAATGCAGTGGCCCATTATGACACGGGCCGCGGCCTATCATGACGCAGGCCACGGCCCATCTTAAGGCTTGGGTCTCCACATGTGCGACAGAGGTACACCTTCTAACAACCCATTTACCAGGTGCAGTATATACAAGCACTATAGTACTATATACAGGGTGCAGTATACACAAGTACTATATACAGGGTGCAGTATACACAAGTACTATATACAGGGTGCAGGATATACAGGGTGCAGTATACACAAGTACTATATACAGGGTGCAGGATATACAGGGTGCAGTATACACAAGTAAGGCCTTGTTCACACATACCATCCGTTTTTGCCTTAAATCCGTTTTTGGGAACATTTTGGACTGTTTTTTTCAAAGTCCAAAAACGCATGGTGCACTTAAGTGTCAATGCGTTTTTTAACATGGGGCCCTATGGGAAACGCATGCATTTTTGCATGGCACATATAGACACCATGTGTTAACGCATGTGTTTTTGCATGCATTTTTGGTGAAGAATTGACTAAGTCCCAAAAGTTCCAAAAAACGTCCAGAACCTCAGGGGACACTATTGGCACCCTTAGAAAAACAGATCAGTTTTTCTAAGGGCTTAAAAAACGGATTGGTATGTGTGAACAAGGCCTTACTTGTGTATACTGCACCCTGTATATCCAGCACCCAGCATGTCTACCTTGTCGTGATGTCAGGCTTTAAAATATCTTTTGGGCAAACAAAATCTGATAGCTATGTTATGTGATCTGGTGTTTGATGAGAACTGTTAGGCTATGTTAACACAGTGCATTTTTATAGCGTTTTTGCTCCGATTTTGTGATGCATTTTTACCATGGTTTCATGTTAATGTCTGCAAATATAAAACTGTGTTTTGTTTCCCTGTAAAATCAATGTGAAACAGGAAACTCTGTCCACACACATTGGTTTATTTGTTGTGCAGAAAATGAAACCTGCGCAGGTTTTCCTGCATTTTGAAAAAAATTTGCATGTCAGTTCTTTTCAAAACGCAGAGCTGCGTTTTACCATAGGATTAGTATTGTCTATGGGAGAGTGTGGACACAGTCTGAGGTGTGAGGGGGATGGCTGTGGCATAGTATGTGGAGTGAGGGGGGGGGATCGGTGTAGACACAGTATGTAGAGTGAGGGGGATGGCTGCGGCACAGAATAGAGTGTCAGTAGTGTGGGGTTGTATGGAGAGGGGGCAGCATGCGGGGGGGACAGTATGATGAGGATGGGGAGTTTGATGAAATAGAACAGTATAAATAGTAGGCAGTATAGAGGGATACAGTGTTGAGGACAGTGTGACCAGGGGGCCCAGTATAGAGGGAGGAGAGGGCAGTGTGGAGGGCATGTGCCATGAGAGGGACAGTGTGTAAGGCTAGGGTCACATTTGGCCAGGCAATCGCGTTCACTGCATCCAGATCCGGATGCGGTGAACACAATTGCCTTTACACACATTTTTAAGGAAAAATGTGTGCAGGTAACCGCAATCCAGTAACCGGATTGCTCAAGATATGTAATCCTGACCAATCCGGTTACTGGATAGTTTGCTCATCCCTGCTGCTGCAGGGATGAGCAAACTGTTCTCTGTCTATTAAATTGATAAATGTAATAAATAAACGATTGATTAATGTCTCTAGGGGGAGCTTAGTCCCCCTAGAGACCGTACACCCACTCAGGTGGGCTTATCCTGCATTGTACAAATGCGCCGTGCTCCTCATAGCTCCTCACATGACCCCCCAAACTGACCCCCCCGTATCTATATACCTGTCCCTGCACCCCTCTTTTCTAGCTATCCCTTTTGCTGAATAAAACTATGTATTAAAGTAGAGAATCCAGCTTATATTTAGGTGTTGTGCCAGTTTCAGTTTGTAGCCATAGGCAGGGCTGTGCTGCTGCCTCCGCCCGCTTATTAATTATGCCCCCCCCTCTGGCCTTGCTTCAGTGTTGAGAGGCAGGCTGCGTCATGAAAGGGGCGGGGCTACATGTTTGACAAAATGTTAGCCCCGCCCCTTTCATGACACGGCCTGCCTCTCAACACTGAAGCAAGGCCAGAGGGGGCGTGCATAATTAATAAGTGGGTGGAGGCAGCAGCACACAGCTGAAAAGAGGGGTGCAGGGACAGGTATATAGATACGGGGTGGGGGGAGTTTGGGGGCCATGCGCGGAGCTATGAGGAGCACGGCGCATTTGTACATTGCAGGATAAGCCCACCTGAGTGGGTGTACGGTCTCTAGGGGGACTAAGCCCCCCCTAAAGACATTAATCAATCGTTTATTTATTAAATTTATCGATGTAATAGACAGAGAACAGTTTGCTCATCCCTGCAGCAGCAGGGATGAGCAAACTATCCAGTAACTGGATTGCTCAGGATTACACATCCTGAGCAATCCGGTTACTGGATTGCGGATGCTTAAACCGCTCCGAAAACTGCAGCCTGCATGATTTTTCACGCAGGCTGCAGAGCCGGAGACGGAAACCGGATTGCTTGTGAAGCAATCCAGTTTTTAGCATTGGCTCCTATGAGGAGCGTTTCTTGATCCGGTTTTGAGCTTTTTGAAAGCTCAAAACCGGATCAGGTTTTAAAAATAAAAATGTAGATGTGACCCTAGCCTAAATCATATTATGTGCAGGGAACAGTGAGGAGGAGCAATTATTTATTCTGGGGCACAGTGTAGGGCAGATATTTTTACTCAGGAGAATTTTGACAATTCTGCTATTTTTAAGTGTATCGTGCCAGGATGTGCTGCAGAGGATCGGAGAAGATGGACGTCTGCAGAGATGAACTGCGGATGTGAAAAGTCATCAAGGTGCCTGGACAAGATGAAGAAAAGAAAAAGACGACCCCGATCAGAGACAAGGTCATCTATAAGGTACCTGGATGTAAATGATTATTTGTGATAATGACTAATTCTCATAAGTACTGTGGTTCCTGTATACTTTTATTGACAGCTTGTAACAACAACTCCCAGTTTCTCCTTACCATTGCTAATGATGTAGTAGAAGTTGTAGGTTCATGCAGTACAAATGTGTATGGGTCTGACCTGACATTACAATTGTTTTACCAAGTACTGATGGTGGTTCTGATGATGATTTGTGTTACTGATGAAGGTTCTATTTATGTATTTCTGTACCTTTGGTGGGTCTGGTGATGTATTGATGACGGTTTTGACATAGTGCTTCTGTATTGATGGGGGTTATATGGATGTATTTCTGTACTGAGGAGGGTTTTGATGCTGTCTTTCTGCACTGATGAGGGTTCTGGTAATGTATTTCTGTACTGAGAGTTTTGACATGGGGGGTATATGGATGGATTTCTGTACCTCTGGTGGGTCTGGTGATGTAGTTTTGTGCTCGCGAACCTTGGTCACAGGTGCGCTTGCATTGAGCACGGAGACCCACGCCATTGTGCAGGCGCGAGAGCAATGTGACGTACACAGGATGGGTGGCGTTTTCACAGGAAGGAGGCAGGCATTTCAACCACCAGGGCAGCGAGGACCAGATTGAACAATCAGAAAAAAGCAAGGTGATTTTTGCAATAAAAAATCAAAATTTATTAAGAAAACTAAAAATTTCATTACATAAAAGATGAAGGCGTGAGCTGAAACATGCATGTAGAGTGCAGCTATATCTGTATACACACCAGGTAATTAGCCCCTCTTGATCTTTGTTTCTTTGGTTTCACTTCTTATGATCTTATCTATGATTAGTCACCTATGTGTGAGATAGGTGACAGCTAGAATAATCACTATTTGGGATTATCTTTTCATTTGATTTGACACATAGATTTGCTAGTATAGGGTAACTTTAACAAAGATCACCTTTTAATGTTTATGGTTGTGTATACAGATTTCTTTTATGTAATGAAATTTTTGTGGATATGTAATTATTTTAGTGTATTTCTTGATTAAAAACTCACTGTTATCATTGTAATTCTTATATGTACTATTGATTTTGTCCAATTTTTTAGTTTTCTTAATAAATTTAGATTTTTTTATTGCAAAAATCACCTTGCTTTTTTCTGATTGTTTAATGTTTATGGGTGAGCACATTTTCCATGATCTTGAGGGGTGATCAATTGGTGTATAAATCATCTTCTGTAAGCCTAATTCTGGAGGACCAGATTGAGCAGATCCTCCTGGACGATTTTCAGCTTATTTCCATACCGCGCAGGAGATATTAAAAATGTTCATTTTTGAGGTATGCAGGGGGCCTGCTGGGCATATAGAGTGGTCACAGGAGCCCCAAATACATCATGTATAAGGTGGTAGGCAGGGGTTAGAATGACCAAAGGGGGTGACAGGTTCCCTTTAAAGGGAACCTGTCAGCTCTTTTTGAAATTCCAGCCTCCTGTGGAACTCTGATGCGCCGGCCGGAACTTCATATCCGGCCCGGTGCATTATGGGGGCTGACCATGTGTTCGGCCCGGCTTCAATATACCCACTGCGCATGTGCAGGAGCCCGGCCGAACACGTGATCAACCCCCATAATGCACCAGGCTGGATATGACCTTCCGAACGACCATGTCTTGCCCCCCCTAGTTTTGATCCTGGGTACGCCCATGTATCACAGGGTGTATAATGAGGAGATCACTGTACAGGGTACGGTCTGTATTAATCACAGGGTGTATAATGAGGAGATCACTGCACAGGGGAGGGTCTGTATTCATCACAGGGTGTATAATGAGGAGATCACGGTACAGGGGAGGGTCTGTATTCATCACAGGGTGTATAATGAGGTTCTCACTGTACAGGGGGGTCTGTATTCATCACAGGGTGTATAATGAGGAGATCACGGTACAGGGGAGGGTCTGTATTCATCACAGGGTGTATAATGAGGAGATCACGGTACAGGGGAGGTTCTGTATTCATCACAGGGTGTATAATGAGGAGATCACTGTACAGGGGAGGGTCTGTTTTCATCACAGGGTGTATAATGAGGAGATCACTGTACAGGGGAGGGTTTGTATTATCACAGGGTGTATAATGAGGAGATCACTGTACAGGGGAGGTCTGTATTCATCAGAGTGTATAATGAGGAGATCACTGTACAGGGAGGTTGTATAATCACAGGGTGTATAATGAGGAGATCACTGTACAGGGAGGGTCTGTATTCATTACAGGGTGTATAATGAGGAGATCACGGTACAGGGAGGGTCTGTATTCATCACAGGGTGTATAATGAGGAGATACTGACAGGGGAGGGTCTGTTTCATCAGAGGGTGTATAATGAGGAGATCACTGCACAGGGGAGGGTCTGTATTCATCACAGGGTGTATAATGAGGAGATCACTGTACAGGGGAGGGTCTGTATTCATCACAGGGTTTATAATGAGGAGATCACTGTACAGGGGGGTCTGTATTCATCACAGGGTGTATAATGAGGAGATCACTGTACAGGGGGTCTGTATTCATCACAGGGTGTATAATGAGGAGATCACGTACAGGGGGGTCTGTATTCATCACAGGTGTATAATGAGGTTCTCACTGTACATTGAGGTTCTGTATTCATCACAGGGTGTATAATGAGGAGATCACGTACAGGGAGGGTCTGTATTCATCACAGGTGTATAATGAGGTTTCACTGTACAGGGGGGTCTGTATTCATCACAGGGTGTATAATGAGGAGATCACTGACAGGGGAGGGTCTGTATTTATCACAGGGTGTATAATGAGGAGATCACTGCACAGGGGAGGGTCTGTTTTCATCACAGGGTGTATAATGAGGAGATCACTGTACAGGGGGGTCTGTATTCATCAAGGGTGTATAATGGGAGATCACTGTACAGGGGGGAAGTCTGTATTCATCACAGGGTGTATAATGAGGAGTTCACTGTACAGGGAGGTTCTGTATTCATCACAGGGTGTATAATGAGGAGATCACTGGTACAGGGGAGGGTCTGTATTCATCACAGGGTGTATAATGAGGAGATCACTGTACAGGGGAGGGTCTGTTTCATCACAGGGTGTATAATGAGGAGATCACTATGCACAGGGAGGGTCTGTATTAATCACAGGGTGTATAATGAGGAGATCACTGTACAGGGAGGTCTGTATTCATCACAGGGTGATAATGAGGAGATCACTATACAGGGGGGTCTGTATTCACAGAGGTGTATAATGAGGAGATCACTGTACAGGGGAGGGTCTGTATTCATCACAGGGTGTATAATGAGGAGATCACTGTACAGGGAAGGGTCTGTATTCATCACAGGAGTGTATAATGAGGAGATCACTGTACAGGGGGGTCTGTATTCATCACAGGGTGTATAATGAGGAGATCACTGTACAGGGAAGGGTCTGTATTCATCACAGGGTGTATAATGAGGAGATCACTGTACAGGGGGGTCTGTATTCATCACAGGGTGTATAATGAGGAGATCACTGTACAGGGAGGGTTTGTATTCATCACAGGGTGTATAATGAGGAGATCACTGTACAGGGAGGGTCTGTATTACATCACAGGGTGTATAATGAGGAGATCACTGTACAGGGGGGGTCTGTATTCATCACAGGTGATAATGAGGAGATCACTGTACAGGGAGGTCTGTATTAATCACAAGGGTGTATAATGAGGAGATCACTGTACAGGGGAGGGTCTGTATTCATCACAGGGTGCTATAATGAGGAGATCACTAGTACAGGGGGGTCTGTATTCATCAGAGGGTGTATAATGAGGAGATCACTGTACAGGGGAGGGTCTGTATTCAATCACAGGGTGTATAATGAGGAGATCACTGTACAGGGAGGGTCTGTATTCATCACAGGGTGTATAATGAGGAGATCACTGTACAGGGAGGTCTGTATTCATCACAGGGTGTATAATGAGGAGATCACTGTACAGGGGGGTCTGTTATTCATCACAGGGTGTATAATGAGGAGATCACTGTACAGGGGAGGTCTGTATTCATCACAGGGTGTATAATGAGGAGATCACTGTACAGGGGAGGGTCTGTATTCATCACAGGGTGTATAATGAGGAGATCACTGTACAGGGGGGTCTGTATTCATCACAGGGTGTATAATGAGGAGATCACTGTACAGGGGGGTCTGTATTCATCACAGGGTGTATAATGAGGAGATCACTGTACAGGGAGGGTCTGTATTCATCACAGGGTGTATAATGAGGAGATCACTGTACAGGGAGGGTCTGTATTCATCACAGGGTGTATAATGAGGAGATCACTGTACAGGGAGGGTCTGTATTCATCACAGGGTGTATAATGAGGAGATCACTGTACAGGGAGGGTCTGTATTCATCAAGGGTGTATAATGAGGAGATCACTGTACAGGGAGGGTCTGTATTCATCACAGGGTGTATAATGAGGAGATCACTGTACAGGGAGGGTCTGTATTCATCACAGGGTGTATAATGAGGAGATCACTGTACAGGGGAAGGTCTGTATTCATCACAGGGTGATAATGAGGAGATCACTGTACAGGGGGGTCTGTATTCATCAAGGGTGTATAATGAGGAGATCACTGTACAGGGGAGGTTTGTATTCATCACAGGTGAATAATGAGGAGATCACTGTACGGGAGGGTCTGTATTATCACAGGGTGTATAATGAGGAGATCACTGTACAGGGGAGGGTCTGTATTCATCACAGGGTGATAATGAGGAGATCACTATACAGGGGGCTCTGTATTCATCAGAGGGTGTATAATGAGGAGATCACTGTACAGGGGAGGGTCTTGTATTAATCACAGGGTGTATAATGAGGAGATCACTGTACAGGGGAGGGTCTGTATTCATCACAGGGTGTATAATGAGGAGATCACTGTACAGGGAAGGTCTGTATTCATCACAGGGTGATAATGAGGAGATCACTGTACAGGGGGGTCTGTATTCATCAGAGGGTGTATAATGAGGAGATCACTGTACAGGGGAGGGTTTGTATTATCACAGGGTGTATAATGAGGAGATCACTGTACAGGGGGGGTCTGTATTCATTCACAGGGTGTATAATGAGGAGATCACGGTACAGGGGAAGGGTCTGTATTCATCACAGGGTGTATAATGAGGAGATCACTGTACAGGGGAGGGTCTGTATTCATCACAGGGTGTATAATGAGGAGATCACTGTACAGGGGGGGTCTGTATTCATCACAGGGTGTATAATGAGGAGATCACTGTACAGGGGAGGGTCTGTATTCATCACAGGGTGTATAATGAGGAGATCACTGTACAGGGGAGGTCTGTATTCATCAAGGGTGTATAATGAGGATCACTGTACAGGGAGGGTCTGTATTCATCACAGGGTGTATAATGAGGAGATCACTGTACAGGGGAGGGTCTGTATTCATCACAGGGTGTATAATGAGGAGATCACTGTACAGGGGGGTCTGTATTCATCACAGGGTGTATAATGAGGAGATCACTGTACAGGGAGGGTCTGTATTCATCAAGGGTGTATAATGAGGAGATCACTGTACAGGGGGGTCTGTATTCATCACAGGGTGTATAATGAGGAGATCACTGTACAGGGGAGGGTCTGTATTCATCACAGGGTGTATAATGAGGAGATCACTGTACAGGGGAGGGTCTGTATTCATCACAGGGTGTATAATGAGGAGATCACTGTACAGGGGGTCTGTATTCATCAGAGGGTGTATAATGAGGAGATCACTGTACAGGGGAGGGTCTGTATTCATCACAGGGTGTATAATGAGGTCACTGTCAGTGTCTGTTATTCATCACAGGGTGTATAATGAGGAGATCACTGTACAGGGGGGGTCTGTATTCATCACAGGGTGTATAATGAGGAGATCACTGTACAGGGGAGGGTCTGTATTCATCACAGGGTGTATAATGAGGAGATCACTGTACAGGGGGGGTCTGTATTCATCACAGGGTGTATAATGAGGAGATCACTGTACAGGGGAGGGTCTGTATTCATCACAGGGTGTATAATGAGGAGATCACTGTACAGGGGGGTCTGTATTCATCAGGGTGTATAATGAGGAGATCACTGTACAGGGGAGGGTCTGTATTCATCACAGGGTGTATAATGAGGGGATCACTGTACAGGGAGGGTCTTGTATTCATCACAGGGTGTATAATGAGGAGATCACTGTACAGGGGAGGTCTGTATTCATCAAGGGTGTATAATGAGGAGATCACTGTACAGGGGAGGGTCTGTATTCATCAAGGGTGTATAATGAGGAGATCACTGTACAGGGAGGGTCTGTATTCATCACAGGGTGTATAATGAGGAGATCACTGTACAGGGGAGGTCTGTATTCATCACAGGGTGTATAATGAGGAATCACTGTACAGGGGGGTCTGTATTCATCAAGGGTGTATAATGAGGAGATCACTGTACAGGGGAGGTTCTGTATTCATCACAGGGTGTATAATGAGGAGATCACTGTACAGGGGAGGGTCTGTATTCATCACAGGGTGTATAATGAGGAGATCACTGTACAGGGGAGGGTCTGTATTCATCACAGGGTGTATAATGAGGAGATCACTGTACAGGGAAGGGTCTGTATTCATCACAGGGTGCATAATGAGGAGATCACTATACAGGGGGGTCTGTATTCATCAGAGGGTGTATAATTGAGAGATCACGTACAGGGGAGAGTTTGTATTAATCACAGGGTGTATAATGAGGAGATCACTGTACGGGGAGGGTCTGTATTAATCACAGGGTGTATAATGAGGAGATCACTGTACAGGGGAGGGTCTGTATTCATCACGGTGCATAATGAGGAGATCACTATACAGGGGTCTGTATTCATCAGAGGGTGTATAATGAGGGGGATCACTGTACAGGGGAGGGTTTGTATTAATCACAGGGTGTTATAAGGGATCACTGTAGAGACAGTGGGAGGGTCTGTATTCATCACAGGGTGTATAATGAGGAGATCACTGTACAGGGAAGGGTCTGTATTCATCACAGGGTGTATAATGAGGAGATCACTGTACAGGGGGGTCTGTATTCATCACAGGGTGTATAATGAGGGATCGTACAGGGGAGGTTCTGTATTCATCACAGGGGTATAATGAGGAGATCATGTACAGGGGAGGTCTGTTTTCATCACAGGTGTATAATGAGGAGATCACTGTACAGGGGAGGGTCTGTATTCATTACAGGGTTGTATAATGAGGAGATCACTGCACAGGGGGGTCTGTATTCATCAGAGGTGTATAATGAGGAGATCACTTACAGGGGGTCTGTATCATCAAGGGTGTATATGAGGAGATCACTGTACAGGGGGTTGTATTCATCACAGGGTGTATAATGAGGAGATCACTGTACAGGGAAGGGTCTGTATCATCTACAGAGTGTATAATGAGGAGATCACTGTACAGGGGGGTCTGTATTCATCAGGGGTGTATAATGAGGAGATCACTGTACAGGGAGGGTTGTATTAATCACAGGGTGTATAATGAGGAGATCAGTACAGGGGAGGGTCTGTATTATCAAGGTGTATAATGAGGGATCATGTACAGGGAAGGGTCGTATTATCACGGTGCATAATGAGGAATCATATACAGGGGGGTCTGTATTCATAGAGGGTGTTATGAGGAGATCACTGTAAGGGAGAGTTTTATTAATCACAGGTGATAATGAGGGATCACTGTACGGGAGGGTCTGTATTAATCAAGGTGTATAATGAGGTCACTGTCAGGGAGGGTCTGTATTCATAGGTGATAATGAGAGATCACTATCAGGGGGTCTGATTATCGAGGGTGTATAATGAGGAGTCATGTACAGGAGGGTTTGTATTAATCACAGGGTGTATAATGAGGAGATCACTGTACGGGGGGGTCTGTTTCATACAGGGTGTATAATGAGGAGATCACTGTACAGGAGGGTCTGTATTATCAAGGTGTATAATGAGGAGATCACTGTACAGGGGGGTTGTATTCATCACAGGGTGTATAATGAGGAGTCACGTAAGGGGAGGTCTGTATTCATCACAGGGTGTATAATGAGGAGATCACTGTACAGGGAGGGTCTGTTTCTCACAGGGTGTATAATGAGGAGATCACTGTAAGGGAGGGTCTGTATTCATCACAGGTGATAATGAGGAGATCATTACAGGGGGGTCTGTATTCATAGGGGTGTATATGAGGAGATCACTGTACAGGGGGTTGTATTAATCAGGGTGTATAATGAGGAGATCACTGTACAGGGGAGGGTCTGTATTCATACAGGGTGTATAATGAGGAGATCAGTACAGGAAGGGTCTGTATTCATCACAGGGTGATAATGAGGAGATTACTGTACAGGGGGGTCTGTTTTCATCAGAGGGTGTATAATGAGGAGATCACTGACAGGGGAGGGTTGTATTATCACAGGGTGTATAATGAGGAGATCATGTACAGGGAGGGTCTGTATTATCACAGGGTTTATATGAGGAGATCACTGTACAGGGAGGGTCTGTATTCATCACGGGTGTATAATGAGGGATCACTGTACAGGGGGTCTGTATTCATCGAGGGTGTTAATGAGGAGATCAAACTGTTACAGGGGAAGAGGTTTTGTAATCTATTCACAGGGTGTATAATGAGGAGATCACTTACGGGGAGGGTCTGTATTATCACAGGGTGTATAATGAGGTTCATGTACAGGGGGGTCTGTATTCATCACAGGGTTATAATGAGGAGATCATGACAGGGGGTCTGTATTATCACAGGGTGTATAATGAGGAGATCACTGGACAGGGAGGGTCTGTTTCATCACAGGGTGTATAATGAGGAGATCACTGTACAGGGGGGGTCTGTTTCATCAAGGGTGTATAATGGGAGATCACTGTACAGGGGGGGTCTGTATTCATCACAGGGTGTATAATGAGGCTCACTGTACAGGGGTCTGTATTCATCACAGGGTGTATAATGAGGAGATCACGTACAGGGGGGTCTGTATTCATCACAGGGTGTATAATGAGGAGATCACTGTACAGGGGAGGGTCTGTTTTCATCACAGGGTGTATAATGAGGAGATCACTGCAGGGAGGGTCTGTATTATCACAGGGTGTATAATGAGGAGATCACTGTACAGGGGGGTCTGTATTCATCAAGGGTGATAATGAGGAGATCACTTACAGGGGGGTTTGTATTCATCAAGGGTGTATAATGAGGAGATCACTGTACAGGGGAGGGTCTGTATTCATCACAGGGTGTATAATGAGGAGATCACTGTACAGGGAAGGGTCTGTATTCATCACAGGGTGTATAATGAGGAGATCACTGTACAGGGGGGTCTGTATTCATCAGAGGGTGTATAATGAGAGATCACTGTACAGGGGAGGTTTGTATTAATCACAGGGTGTATAATGAGGAGATCACTGTACAGGGGAGGGTCTGTATTATCACAGGGTGTATAATGAGGAGATCACTGTACAGGGAGGGTCTGTATTCATCACAGGGTGCATAATGAGGAGATCACTATACAGGGGTCTGTTTCATCAGGGGTGTATAATGAGGAGATCACTGTACAGGGGGGGTTGTATTAATCACAGGGTGTATAATGAGGAGATCACTGTACAGGGGAGGTCGTATTCATCACAGGGTGTATAATGAGGAGATCACTGTACAGGAGGGTCTGTATTCATCACAGGGTGTATAATGAGGAGATCACTGTACAGGGGGGTCTGTATTCATCACAGGGTGTATAATGAGGAGATCACGGTACAGGGGAGGTTTGTATTATCACAGGGTGTATAATGAGGAGATCACTGTACAGGGAGGGTCTGTTTCATCACAGGGTGTATAATGAGGAGATCACTGTACAGGGAGGGTCTGTATTCATCACAGGTGTATAAGAGGAGATCACTGTACAGGGGGGTCTGTATTCATCAGGGGTGTATAATGAGGAGATCACTGTACAGGGGAGGGTTCTGTATTACATCACAGGGTGTATAATGAGGAGATCACTGTACAGGGGAGGGTCTGTATTCATCACAGGGTGTATAATGAGGAGATCACTGTACAGGGAAGGGTCTGTATTCATCACAGGGTGTATAATGAGGAGATCACTGTACAGGGGGGTCTGTATTCATCAGAGGGTGTATAATGAGGAGATCACTGTACAGGGGAGGGTCTGTATTCATCACAGGGTGTATAATGAGGAGATCACTGTACAGGGAGGGTCTGTATTCATCACAGGGTGTATAATGAGGAGATCACTGTACAGGGAAGGGTCTGTATTCATCACAGGGTGTATAATGAGGAGATCACTGTACAGGGGGGTCTGTATTCATCAGAGGGTGTATAATGAGGAGATCACTGTACAGGGGGAGTTGTATTCATCACAGGGTGATAATGAGGAGATCACTGTACAGGGAGGGTCTGTATTCATCACAGGGTGTATAATGAGGAGATCACTGTACAGGGGAGGGTCTGTATTCATCACAGGGTGTATAATGAGGAGATCACTGTACAGGGGGTCTGTATTCATCAGAGGGTGTATAATGAGGAGATCACTGTACAGGGGAGGGTTGTATATTATCACAGGGTGTATAATGAGGAGATCACTGTACAGGGAGGGTCTGTATTTCATCACAGGGTGTATAATGAGGAGATCACTGTACAGGGAGGGTCTGTATTCATACAGGTGTATAATGAGGGATCACTGTACAGGGGGTCTGTATCATCAAGGTGTATAATGAGGAGATCACTGTACAGGGGAGGTTCTGTATTCATCACACGGGGTGTATAATGAGGAGATCACTGTACAGGGGGGTCTGTATTCATCACAGGGTGTATAATGAGGAGATCACTGGTACAGGGGAGGGTCTGTATTCATCACAGGGTGTATAATGAGGAGATCACTGTACAGGGGGTCTGTATTCATCAAGAGGGTGTATAATGAGGAGATCACTGAAGGGGAGGGTCTGTATTAAACACAGGGTGTATAATGAGGAGATCACTGTACAGGGAGGGTCTGTATTCATCACAGGGTGTATAATGAGGAGATCACTGTACAGGGGAGGGTCTGTATTCATCAAGGGTGTATAATGAGGAGATCACTGTACAGGGGAGGGTCTGTATTCATCACAGGGTGTATAATGAGGAGATCACTGTACAGGGGGGTCTGTATTCATCACAGGGTGTATAATGAGGAGATCACTGTACAGGGGAGGGTCTGTATTCATCACAGGGTGTATAATGAGGAGATCACTGTACAGGGGAGGGTCTGTATTCATCACAGGGTGTATAATGAGGAGATCACTGTACAGGGAGGGTCTGTATTCATCAAGGGTGTATAATGAGGAGATCACTGTACAGGGGAGGGTCTGTATTCATCACAGGGTGTATAATGAGGAGATCACTTACAGGAGGTCTGTATTCATCACAGGGTGTATAATGAGGAGATCACTGTACAGGGAGGGTCTGTATTCATCACAGGGTGTATAATGAGGAGATCACTGTACAGGGGGGTCTGTATTCATCACAGGGTGTATAATGAGGAGATCACTGTACAGGGGGGTCTGTATTCATCACAGGGTGTATAATGAGGAGATCACTGTACAGGGGAGGGTCTGTATTCATCACAGGGTGTATAATGAGGAGATCACTGTACAGGGGGGTCTGTATTCATCACAGGGTGTATAATGAGGAGATCACTGTACAGGGGAGGTCTGTATTCATCACAGGGTGTATAATGAGGAGATCACTGTACAGGGGGGTCTGTATTCATCACAGGGTGTATAATGAGGAGATCACTGTACAGGGAGGGTCTGTATTCATCACAGGGTGTATAATGAGGAGATCACTGTACAGGGAGGGTCTGTATTCATCACAGGGTGTATAATGAGGAGATCACTGTACAGGGGGTCTGTATTCATCACAGGGTGTATAATGAGGAGATCACTGTACAGGGGGGGTCTGTATTCATCACAGGGTGTATAATGAGGAGATCACTGTACAGGGAGGGTCTGTATTCATCACAGGGTGATAATGAGAGAATCACTGTACAGGGGGGTCTGTATTCATCAAGGGTGTATAATGAGGAGATCACTGTACAGGGGAGGGTTTGTATTCATCACAGGGTGTATAATGAGGAGATCACTGTACAGGGAGGGTCTGTATTCATCACAGGGTGTATAATGAGGAGATCACTGTACAGGGAGGGTCTGTATTCATCACAGGGTGTATAATGAGGAGATCACTGTACAGGGGGGTCTGTATTCATCACAGGGTGTATAATGAGGAGATCAGGAGATCACTGTACAGGGGGGTCTGTATTCATCACAGGGTGTATAATGAGGAGATCACTGTACAGGGGGTCTGTAATTCATCAAGGGTGTATAATGAGGAGATCACTGTACAGGGGAGGGTCTGTATTCATCACAGGGTGTATAATGAGGAGATCACTGTACAGGGAGGGTCTGTATTCATCACAGGGTGTATAATGAGGAGATCACTGTACAGGGGGGTCTGTATTCATCAAGGGTGTATAATGAGGAGATCACTGTACAGGGGAGGGTTTGTATTAATCACAGGGTGTATAATGAGGAGATCACTGTACAGGGAGGGTCTGTATTCATCACAGGGTGTATAATGAGGAGATCACTGTACAGGGAAGGGTCTGTATTCATCACAGGGTGTATAATGAGGAGATCACTATACAGGGGGGTCTGTATTCATCAGAGGTTGTATAATGAGGAGATCACTGTACAGGGGAGGTTCTGTATTCATCACAGGGTGTATAATGAGGAGATCACTGTACAGGGGAGGGTCTGTTTTCATCACAGGGTGTATAATGAGGAGATCACTGTACAGGGGAGGGTCTGTATTCATCACAGGGTGCATAATGAGGAGATCACTATACAGGGGGGTCTGTATTCATCAGAGGGTGTATAATGAGGAGATCACTGTACAGGGGAGGGTTTGTATTAATCACAGGGTGTATAATGAGGAGATCACTGTACAGGGGAGGGTCTGTATTCATTACAGGGTGTATAATGAGGAGATCACGGTACAGGGAAGGGTCTGTATTCATCACAGGGTGTATAATGAGGAGATTACTGTACAGGGGAGGGTCTGTTTTCATCAGAGGGTGTATAATGAGGAGATCACTGCACAGGGGAGGGTCTGTATTCATCACAGGGTGTATAATGAGGAGATCACTGTACAGGGGAGGGTCTGTATTCATCACAGGGTGTATAATGAGGAGATCACTGTACAGGGGGGTCTGTATTCATCAGAGGGTGTATAATGAGGAGATCACTGTACAGAGGGGAAGTCTGTATTCATCACAGGGTGTATAATGAGGTTCTCACTGTACAATTAGTTCTGTATTCATCACAGGGTGTATAATGAGGAGATTCACGGTACAGGGAGGGTTCTGTATTCATCACAGGGTGTATAATGATCACTGTACAGGGAGGGTCTGTATTCATCACAGGGTGTATAATGAGGAGATCACTGTACAGGGGAGGGTCTGTATTCATCACAGGGTGTATAATGAGGAGATCACTGACAGGGAGGGTCTGTTTTCATCAAGGGTGTATAATGAGGAGATCACTGTACAGGGGGGTCTGTATTCATCAGAGGGTGTATAATGCGGAGATCACTGTACAGGGGGGGGTCTGTATTCATCACAGGGTGTATAATGAGGTTCTCACTGTACAGGAGGTTCTGTATTCATCACAGGGTGTATAATGAGGAGATCACGGTACAGGGGAGGGTCTGTATTCATCACAGGGTGTATAATGAGAGATCACTGTACAGGGGAGGGTCTGTTTTCATCACAGGGTGTATAATGAGGAGATCACTGCACAGGGGAGGGTCTGTATTAATCACAGGGTGTATAATGAGGAGATCACTGTACAGGGGAGGGTCTGTATTCATCACAGGGTGCATAATGAGGAGATCACTATACAGGGGGGTCTGTATTCATCAGAGGGTGTATAATGAGGAGATCACTGTACAGGGGAGGGTCTGTATTCATCACAGGGTGTATAATGAGGAGATCACTGTACAGGGAAGGGTCTGTATTCATCACAGGGTGTATAATGAGGAGATCACTGTACAGGGGGGTCTGTATTCATCAGAGGGTGTATAATGAGGAGATCACTGTACAGGGGATGGTTTGTATTAATCACAGGGTGTATAATGAGGAGATCACTGTACAGGGGAGGGTCTGTATTCATCACAGGGTGTATAATGAGGAGATCACTGTACAGGGAAGGGTCTGTATTCATCACAGGGTGCATAATGAGGAGATCACTATACAGGGGGGTCTGTATTCATCAGAGGGTGTATAATGAGGAGATCACTGTACAGGGGGAGTTTGTATTAATCACAGGGTGTATAATGAGGAGATCACTGTACGGGGAGGGTCTGTATTAATCACAGGGTGTATAATGAGGAGATCACTGTACAGGGGAGGGTCTGTATTCATCACAGGTGCATAATGAGGAGATCACTTACAGGGGGTCTGTATTCATCAGAGGGTGTATAATGAGGAGATCACTGTACAGGGAGGGTCTGTATTATCACAGGGTGTATAATGAGGAGATCACTGTACAGGGGAGGGTCTGTATTCATCACAGGGTGTATAATGAGGAGATCACTGTACAGGGAGGGTCTGTATTCATCACAGGGTGTATAATGAGGAGATCACTGTACAGGGAGGGTCTGTATTCATCACAGGGTGTATAATGAGGAGATCACTGTACAGGGGGTCTGTATTCATCAGAGGGTGTATAATGAGGAGATCACTGTACAGGGGGAAGGTCTGTATTCATCACAGGGTGTATAATGAGGATCACTGTACAGGAGGTTGTATTCATCACAGGGTGTATAATGAGGAGATCACTGTACAGCGGGGGTCTGTATTCATCAGAGGGTGTTATAATGAGGAGATCACTGTACAGGGGAGGAAGTCTGTATTCATCACAGGGTGTATAATGAGGTTCTCACTGTTCAGGGAGGTTGTGTATTCATCACAGGGTGTATAATGAGGATATCTCGGTACAGGGGAGGGTCTGTATTCATCACAGGGTGTATAATGAGGTTCTCACTGTACAGGGGGGTCTATATTCATCACAGGGTGTCATAATGAGGAGATCACTGCACAGGGGAGGGTCTGTATTCATCACAGGGTGTATAATGAGGAGATCACTGCACAGGGGAGGGTCTGTATTTATCACAGGGTGTATAATGAGGAGATCACTGCACAGGGGAGGGTCTGTTATTATCACAGGGTGTAGCATATTATTATTTTAAAAAAGCCGTTTTTTGAGCTGATTGAGCCGGACTGTCCATCACTAAGCTGAAGAGTATGATGAGGATCTGCAGCAGCTTTGGTGTATGATGAGGTTATGCAGCAGCTAAGGTGTATGATGAGATTCTGCAGCAGCTGAAGTGTATAATGAGGTTCTGCAGCAGCTGAAGTGCAGCTGTTGCAGAAAATGAAAGGTATAGTTGTGGCCAAAAGTATTAACACCCCTGCAATTCTGTCAGATAATACTCAGTTTCTTCCTGAAAATGATTGCAATCACAAATTATTTGGTATTATTATCTTCATTTAATTTGTCTTCAATTAAAAAACACAAAAAGAATTGTCCTAAAGCCAAATTGGATATAATTCCGCACCAAACATCAAAAGGGGTGGACAAAAGTACTGGCACTGTTAGAAAAATCATGTGATGCTTCTCTAATTAGTGTAATTAACAGCACCTGTAACTTACCTGTGGCACCTAACAGGTGTTGGCAATAACTAAATCACACTTGCAGCCAGTTGACATGGATTAAAGTTGACTCCACCTGTGTCCTTGTGTGTACCACATTGAGCATGGAGAAAAGAAAGAAGACCAAAGAACTGTCTGAGTACTTCAGAAACCAAATTGTGAGGAAGCATGAGCAATCTCAAGGCTACAAGTCCATCTCCAAAGACCTGAATGTTCCTGTGTCTACCGTGCGCAGTGTCATCAAGAAGTTTAAAACCCATGGCACTGTGGCTAACCTCCTTAGATGTGGATGGAAAAGAAAAATTGACGAGAGATTTCAACGCAAGATTGTGCGGATGGTGGATAAAGAACCTCGACTAACATCCAAACAAGTTCAAGCTGCCCTGCAGTCCGAGGGTACAACAGTGTCAACCCGTACTATCCGTCGGCGTCTGAATGAAAAGGGACTGTATGGTAGGATACCCAGGAAACCCCCACTTCTTACCCGAGACATAAAAAAGCCAGGCTGGAGTTTGCCAAAACTTACCTGAGAAAGCCTAAAATGTTTTGGAAGAATGTTCTCTGGTCAGATGAGACAAAAGTAGAGCTTTTTGGGCAAAGGCATCAACATAGAGTTTACAGGAGAAAAAAAAGAGGCATTCAAAGAAAAGAACACGGTCCCTACAGTCAAACATGGCGGAGGTTCCCTGATGTTTTGGGGTTGCTTTGCTGCCTCTGGCACTGGACTGCTTGACCATGTGAATGGCATTATGAAGTCTGGAGATCAATGTTTTGCTTTTTGCTTCATTCTCTTTTGTGTTTTTTCATTGAAGACAAATTAAATGAAGATAATAATACCAAAGAATTTGTGATTGCAATCATTTTCAGGAAGAAACTGAGTATTATCTGACAGAATTGCAGGGGTGTCAATACTTTTGGCCACAACTGTACAAGGCTGGCTTCACACTACGGCTGTGATCCGTTGCACACACACATAATTGTTCAGAGATTGTTTGCAGATCTCTGGTTGCAGTGACATCATGGACACATTTGTACACGGCCACAAAATGGAACAATGTGTCCATGATTTCACTGCAACCAGAGATCTGCGAACAATCTCTGCACAATTATCTGTGTGTGTAACTGGGCCTTATGAGGTTGTATGTTGTAATCTTCAATCTCAATAACGTCGTCCCCGGACACTCAAGGCCGCTCTACATATCGCAATATCGTTCCGATATTGCATTCGATTTCACAGGAGCGCGCACGTTTTTGGCACTTGTCCAAGATCGCATAGGAGATGTTACACAGGGAGATATCGCCTACTACGCAACTACGATGTCGTACGCCCCTCTTGCACACAGTGTCTGAGCAACTCAGGGAACGACCAATTAACATTGGAGTGAATAGGGGAAGTTGCACTCCAAATCGTAGTTGCGCTGTCACACAGCACGATCCTGGCAGATCGTCAAGCCAATATTGCACGGTTGAAGAGCATGCACAATTCAAAAACGATATCGTAGTTGCATCGTTTTTGAGTTGCGTTGCCCATTTACACGACACAACACACGAACGATATCAACTGCAACGCCCCTACCACGTGACTTTTTATCGTAGTTGCGTTGCGATATCGTGACGTGTAAAGCGACCTTTACAGTCAGGAACATCGGATCATCAAACAGCTCCGCAGGAGACTCGAAGAAGTGGAAAAAAAAAAGTCTAAAAGATAAAGAAAAGAGAAATCTTAATACATGAGACTGATGAGACCGGAACATGAGGGAGTGGAGTAAATGGGCGACCTCATCAAAAAATGCACTGTGCCACTTCCGTATCCGCGTTCTTTTGGTCTGTCCTGCGACCGTCACCTTCACAGCAGCCAAAATAAATTCTTGCCCCGGGTGCCAGAAAACCTAGTTACGCCTCTGTGATGAGGTTCTAAAGCATCTGAGGGGTATAATAAGGTTCTGGTGTGTATGATGAGGATCTGAAGCAGCTGATGTCTATAATGAGGTTCTGCAGCAGCTAAGGTGTAGGATGAGGTTCTGCAGCAGTTGAGGTGTATGATGAGGTTCTGCAGCAGCTGAAGTGTATGATGAGGTTCTGCAGCAGCTGAAGTGTACGATGAGGTTCTGCAACAGCTGATGTGTATGATTGATGTTCTGCAGCATCTTAGATGTAAGGCCACGTGCACACGCTGAGTATTTGATGAGTTTTTTACCTCAGGATCCCTTGCAGCCAACCTGCTTGGCTGGAAGGGATCCACACAGAGGGTGAGAAAAAAGAGAGAGTAAAAGACAGTTCACAGATACCTGAAACATGATAAACTCATAGAAGACAACAGGAAGGCAAGTGACCCTGCATGCAGCCTCCCACACAGGCAGAGACAGACTGCAGCGGCATCTCCCCCCTCCCCTCTCACAGCCTCCCATACAGGTGGAGACAGACTGCAGCAGCATCTCCCTTCTCTCCCTCTTCTGTTCAGTTATTTTCTAACCCCCATTGATGTAATCTAGTTATGGATCCCGCAGTTTCCAGGCTGGCCGTCTCTCCATCCACTGTTATCTATCCCACGTCTGTTCTCTCTGCATCCAGAAGTCTTAACACTCCATAGTAATGCTCTGCCAGGATCTCAGCGCCCCGCATCTCATGACTCGCTAAAAGCTTAAAAGCCAAATCTGTGCTCCCCCGAGACCACTCGTATTGTAACTGAATCCTGCAAGACATGTAGTGCGGCCTGATGGAGATTACAGCGTAACGGAGGCGATGCCTCAGAGATGGCGGAAGGAAGGCAGATCCAGCATTATCCTGCCGAAGTCTTAGGAAAAGTCTCATATAGTAACTGGCTATATTGCGGAGCTGGCGTGGCGCCACCTGTGTATGCCGCATAGCCAATGTGGCACAAGCCTTGCATGTTGCAGAGCCGGGGTTGCTGTGAGCTTTGCACATTGCGGAGCTGGGGTTACCCAGGACTTTGCAGAGCCGTAGTGGTGTGAGTCTTCCATATTGTGGGGCCGTAGTGACGCAAGGTTTTGCATATTGAAGAGGGAGAAAATCATTCATTTTCCAGACTTTTGTTCATTGCTGATATGGAACCGCCCCTCTGATATTTTCACCTGTGACACTTTATTAATCACATCTTCCCTTGCTGGAAAATCTCTGTGCCGCCCTTTGGGATCCGTCAGTCACTGTGCCGTCGGGCGGGAACATTCGGCCCCTGTGCCGTCGGACAGGATAATTTGGCCTCTGTGCCGTCGGGCAGGATCATTCAGCCTCTGAGCTTTGGTTGGACTATCAGGAATTTTGGGCGGAGGCTGAGGTTTGAATAGTTGCGCTCCGCTGATGATGATGATGGGGTCGGGGGTCACATGCGGCTCCCACAGGAGATCCCTCAATGACAGGATAGGAATATTTGTCTTCTAAGCACTAGTTACATGCAGTGAGCAGTGATGGGGCAAGTCTGATAGGAGGAGTTGTTACTGAAGAGGGGTCAGTTGTGTCTCTGTGTGTACTTATTTTATATCTAATGTCTTTTATTGCCGTCTTTTCTCTTCCCTTTTTTTGTATTAAATAAACTCCAAAAATTTTTCAGCCCGGAGACTGTCAGCAGGCAGGTTCCCTGTTCGCTGTTCCCTGTTCGCTGTTCACCATTCCCTGTTCACTGTTTCCTGTTTCCTGTTCGCTGTTCCCTGTTCACTAATCCCTGTTCGCTGTTCCCTGTTCGCTGTTCCCTGTTCGCTGTTCCAAGTTCGCTGTTCCCTGTTCGCTGTTCACTAATACCTGTTTGCTGTTCGCTGTTCCCTGTTCGCTGTTCCCTGTTTGCTGTTCCCTGTTTGCTGTTCCCTGTTCGCTGTTCCCTGTTCGCTGTTCCCTGTTTGCTGTTCCCTGTTCGCTGTTCCCTGTTCGCTGTTCCCTGTTTGCTGTTCCCTGTTCACTGTTCCCTGTTTGCTGTTCCCTGTTCGCTGTTCCCTGTTCGCTGTTCACTAATCCCTGTTTGCTGTTCCCTGTTTGCTGTTCGCTGTTCCCTGTTTGCTGTTCCCTGTTCGCTGTTCCCTGTTCACTGTTCCCTGTTCGCTGTTCCCTGTTCACTATTCGCTGTTCCCTGTTCGCTGTTCCCTGTTCACTGTTCCCTGTTCACTGTTCCCTGTTCGCTGTTTCCTGTTCACTATTCCCTGTTCGCTGTTCCCTGTTCGCTGTTCCCTGTTCGCGGTTCGCTGTTCCCTGTTCACTGTTCCCTGTTCACTGTTCCCTGTTCGCTGTTTCCTGTTCGCTGTTCCCTGTTTTCTGTTCGCTGTTCCCTGTTCGCTGTTCCCTGATCGTTGTTGATGAATCTTCTCATTATTATTTTTACCTGATTCTCAATTTTAGGAAAACTAAATTGCTGCCTTGATTTATCGTAGATGACTGAGCTGAAAAAGTATGCACAAAGTTCCGAGCATTGCTCCTGTGCGGAGCTCGGTGCCGCCTCCTGTGTCTTCTCTTCCCCTCACCCTGCGGCTGACCAGGACATCGGCAGTGAGGGACAAAGGAGGAGGTGATCAGAGCCAGGCATCTTCCTAGCGTGTGACAATTACTGTGGCCAGTAGGGCAGCAGTGTCACAAATTGGCCCAGATCGAGGCTGCTCCTTCCTTCCACTGCAGGAGTGACCCCCAGCACCCACCATTCTTGACACTGCTTGCCCATGCTCCTGTACACCTCCCCTCCATGACTCCTTCTTCCACAGCTGTCATCCTTATAGATCACAGGAGGCAGTGGGACCTGGAGGAGGAGGGGGAGATCCTGTCTGTAGAGAGGAGGCAGCAGCTCCCAGCCTCCTCCTGTGCTGTCTTCCTTGTATATGGAGCACCAGCCTCCTCCTGTGCTGTCCTCATTGTATATGGAGCACCAGCCTCCTCCTGTGCTGTCCTCCTTGTATATGGAGCACCAGCCTCCTCCTGTGCTGTCCTCCTTGTATATGGAGCACCAGCCTCCTCCTGTGCTGTCCTCCTTGTATATGGAGCACCAGCCTCCTCCTGTGCTGTCCTCCTTGTATGTGAAGCACCAGCCTCCTCCTGTGCTGTCCTCCTTGTATATAGAGCACCAGCCTCCTCCTGTGCTGTCCTCCTTGTATGTGGAGCACCAGCCTCCTCCTGTGCTGTCCTCCTTGTATATGGAGCACCAGCCTCCTCCTGTGCTGTCCTCCTTGTATATGGAGCACCAGCCTCCTCCTGTGCTGTCCTCCTTGTATATGGAGCACCAGCCTCCTCCTGTGCTGTCCTCCTTGTATATGGAGCACCTGCCTCCTCCTATGCTGTCCTCCTTGTATATGGAGCACCAGCCTCCTCCTGTGCTGTCCTCCTTGTATATGGAGCACCAGCCTCCTCCTGTGCTGTCCTCCTTGTATATGGAGCACCAGCCTCCTCCTGTGCTGTCCTCCTTGTATATGGAGCACCAGCCTCCTCCTGTGCTGTCCTCCTTGTATATGGAGCACCAGCCTCCTCCTGTGCTGTCCTCCTTGTATGTGGAGCACCAGCCTCCTCCTGTGCTGTCCTCCTTGTATATAGAGCACCAGCCTCCTCCTGTGCTGTCCTCCTTGTATGTGGAGCACCAGCCTCCTCCTGTGCTGTCCTCCTTGTATATGGAGCACCAGCCTCCTCCTGTGCTGTCCTCCTTGTATATGGAGCACCAGCCTCCTCCTATGCTGTCCTCCTTGTATATGGAGCACCAGCCTCCTCCTGTGCTGTCCTCCTTGTATATGGAGCACCAGCTTCCTCCTGTGCTGTCCTCCTTGTATGTGGAGCACCAGCCTCCTCCTGTGCTGTCCTCCTTGTATATGGAGCACCAGCTTTCTGTCCTGCAGCACATGTGAGTATATGTAATGTCATGTATACTGTATGTAATAGTGTGTGTAGTGTGTGTTTTCCTTTGTGTAGATAGATGGCTGTATAGGTTGATTGTGTATGTAATAGTGTATCTGTAGTATGTAGTGTACTATATGTGTTTCACTGTTTATAACTGAGTGTCTATGGATATACTGCCTGTGATTCTTGAGTGGGATCAGGCCTGAACTCACAATTGTCTCAGCATGGCAGGTTCCCACATAGAACTCCTCCATCCCCCCGGTATTAATCCCCTGCATATATCCAGCATGATGTAGCCTGTAAGACCCCCTGAGTATTCAGCAATATGCTGGGGTGCAGGCACAGTGCTGGTGTATGGAAGGCTGCTTTCACATCGGCATTTTTGCAAATCTGGCAGAAAAACACCATTTTTGCAAAAATGCAATGCGTCTCACTTGTGGCAAGGTTGCGCTTTTGCTAAGATATTATAAAGGGACCTCCGGACAAGTGCGAAGGCTTGACAGTTAATCCTGCACTTCCGGCAACGTATAAAAACTGCAGCTAGCGCCGAAAGTGCGGGATCACAGGGAAAATGTGAGGTCTATTTACAATGCATTAGCAAAAGTGCAACCTTGCCGCAAGTGAGGCACATTGCCTTTTTGCAAAAACGGCAGATTTCTGCCAGATTTGCAAAATATTAGATCAGGCAAACCTGAAGTTAAAAACGTCAAGTTTGCCTGATCTGGCAGAATTGAAAATATCACAGATGTAAAAGTAGCATAATGCTATTAATGCAGACCGGCCGTATCTGCAGATGAGCACTGTGCACTTTAATATCCCGCACCCAACGCCTGTACGTTATGCAAGTATGGCCTCAAATTATCGCTCCTCATCTGTAATGTCCGTTCTATGTAACCTCTCCTGAAGGCTTGTGCATGATTTCAGAGCTCTGCATTCACATATTTATTGTTCTGGTCATTCTAGCAATGGACCTCATAGATCGGGCAGTGGTGACTGCAGTTAGGCCTGGGTCACACTAGAGCTAGCATTGCGTTCAGGAGGGTTCCGTTAAAAAGATAGAATCTGGCAGCATTAACGCAACATAATCATAAGGGAATGATGCGTTAACACTGCCGATACAGTGCTATGGGTGACAGACCCCCGAGTGCAGTCAATCGCTGGAATGCAAGTGCTGGAGATTGAAACCTCACAGTATTTCCAAGTGCATCACATGATGTGGAAGCGTGCTTACATGCTGGCGTTTAACTGCACTCAGGAGTCTGTCACCCATAGCACTGCATCAGCAGCTTAACGCATCATTCCCTTATGGTTACGCTGCCTTAATGCTGCCAGATTCTATCCGTTTAATGGAACTCCCCCAAACGCATTTCTAGCACTAGTGTGCAAGGTCCTAGCTGCTCGATACCTGCGGCTGCTCCGGCTCCCGAACATTCGGTGGACTAGTAAGTATTCCATCTTTTTTATCTTTAACACATTTCCTTAACTTTAATTTTGGTTTTGCAATCTACATTAATACATTGTGAAATCCAAAGGGGGCTGACATAGATGTCACAGAGGGAAGGAGGAACAGAATTCTTCCTCCCCTCTGTGACATCAGCGCCGGCCCCTATGGAAAAAATTGCGGGCGGCGGTGCGTAAAGAATTGACATGTTCATTCTTTTTACGCCCGCACCTTTTCCCATAAAAGCGCTGAGCTAAATTAAGCGGCGTTTGAACAGCAAAGTGATTTCACATTCACTTTACTGGCAGACTAGACGCACTTGCGCATTTTTGAAAAGTGCTGGCAAAAAAGCGCTCAAAAATGCGCAGTCTGTGAACGTAGCCTTAGGCTGGGGTTACACATAAGCCCTCAGTCAGTTTTTGGCTTCAGTTTTGTCATTTTTTTTTTCTAAGTCCAAAAACTGACAGAAAAAACGCATTGGTGTAATAAACACCCTGTGCGTTTTTCTCTGGAGCTCAAAACATTGCCCTGTCCGTTTTTGAGCCAAAAAACGCAGTAAACAGCGTTTTTGGCATCAGTTAAAAAACGCATGCGTTTTTCATGCGTTTTTTTTAACATGGGGCCCTATGGGAAACGCATGCGCGAACGCATGCAAACGCATGCACTTGCGTTTGCGCATGCGTTCGCGCATGGCGTTTTTTTAATGAAAATTCCAAAAACGTTCAGGAGTGCAGGAGGCTCAAAAAGCACCCAAAAAAATCGGATTGGTGATGAAAATCACTTCCAAAAACGGATTTCTATGTGTGACCACAGCCTGAGGCTGTGGTCACAGTACCATTTTTCAGATGCATTTTTGGAGACCTGCGTTTTCAAAAACGCATGTAAAAAACGCACCCATAGGCCCCCATGTTAAAAAACGCATGCCCCAATAGCCAAAAAGCATGTGTGACTGTCCCATGCGTTTTTGGAGCATATCCAAAAACGCATGTGTTTTTTAATAAGGGGCCTTATGGGAAACGCATGCAAAAACGCATGTACAATTAGTGCCATTCAAAAACGCATGCGTTTCCCATAGGAGCCCATGTTAAAAAACGCATGCGTTTCCGGAAACGCATGCGTTTTTTTAACATGGGCTCCTATGGGAAACGCATGCGTTTTTGAATGGCACTAAAAGGTACTAATTGTACATGCGTTTTTGCATGCGTTTCCCATAGGAACCCATGTTATAAAAACGCATGCATTTTCTACAAAAACGCATGCGTTTTTCAAAACGCTCAAAAAAATACTACAAGCACTATTTTTATGTGCAGATTCAAAAACGCAGCCAAAAACGCAGGGAGACATCACACACCTTACAAAAGTCATGCTGACATGAAAAACGCATGTAAAAAAGCATGCGTTTTTAAAAGGCACTAAAAAAACTGTGACCACAGCCTAAAAGAAGAAAGGTGATCATATCTTCAAGTGTGATTAAACAAGATTAAAAGAACCAAAAATGTTAACCCCTATTTATACATGTAAATTTGTTTTCTATTATATCACTAAACATGTCATTTATGAAGTGTTCTATATGAAGTACAACTTTAGTTAATTACTAATAAAAAGTTTGGAATTTTTTTCTTTATCAGTTAATTTTTTACAGATTTTTAAAGGTTTAAAAAAGCGTGAATTTTGGCCTGGTATGGCTTTACATTTTCTATCATATCTCGGGCTAGAAATAAGATAGAGAAACAAAATAAACACCACTCTACTCAGAACTGTCAAGGCTTTCGCCAGATATGAAACAAGAGTATCTTTGTTCATTTTTCACCCATGCGATCGTAAACTCAAAATTTTAAAACACATTTCCGAAAAATCGGCATAATTTAAAATTTTCCAAAACTGCCCATGTGTCTGCTATGCTCTTAGCCTCATCTGTACCAAATTTCAAGTTGGGATCGAGATGGGATCATATTTTAAAATATTTAACTATTATAGTGTCAACTCGAAAATCTTGAATTCAGATCTGTTCAGTCTGTGGTCTAAAAGTGTGGGGTCTATATTCACCAAATAATCCATGATTTTTAGACATTACTGTATTATTTTGATATGTTACAGCTTAGAAGCAGGAGATGACATATAGGAGAAAGCTTTGTTAGGGCTCAACCTGAGAATGAACAATATTGTATTGAATATTGTACAAACCAGGACTACGAAAGGAGGAGAGCTTAAAACATCGGTTACAGGAAGCAGAACCCATCAAAGGGACTCAGCAATAAAAACAAGGATGTTTTCATTCAGTAAAGACAGTGAAGTCCATGAGGTGGTAGAAGGCGGCACAAGATTGGCAATGGATGACATAACTGGCTATGTGACCTGTGAATATGGTTGGCGCTGGTGGCTGGCTACTGTACTCTCCAAAGACTGTGAAAATGAAGAAGTAGAATTGACTTCATTGCATCCTTCTGGTCCAGCGCCATCATTTGTGTATCCAAGAAAGCCAGACATTTTAAAAGTGCACAAAAGTCAGATAATAACTCAGGTGGAGCCAAACACAGTGACAGGCCGTACATACTGTGACACAAAAGGAAATGGCGATTGCTAGTAACTGCTTATGGACAAGATTACATTTCACCCACTAGAAGGGACAAATTGATGATAAAAGGCCACTTTAAAAACATACTATTAATTGTTTGATTAGTTGATCTTGTTTAATCAAACTTGAGGATATGATCACCTTTTTTCTTTCGGTTTGTTCAATGCATTCAGGTTGAAAATGCTGAGTGCTGTGTTCTGATGAGTAAGATGGATTTATCCTGGCCCTTATGGGATTTGTTTTTTGTGTAAGTTTTTTGTTGCATGTAAATGTATATTTGTGCAGAGATTCAACTTGGGACCTGTCAAATTCATACATTTTTTTATTTTATGGTTGTATGAGTTATTACAACTTATTGAATAAAAATTCAATAAGTTGTAATAACTCATACAGCCATAAAATAAAAAATATATAAATTTGACAGGTCCCAAGTTGAATCTCTACACAAATATAACCAAGAACACAAGTAACACACAGGCATTTTTTCAGAATTTTCAAACTTACATTTATTTCACAATTGCGCATCAAAATTTTGAATTTGATTTTTCCCAAACAAAATATAAAAAAAATAGTCTTGTGACATCTCAAATGAAAGCTGTTACCGTTCTGAGTAAAATGATGCCTCTCCCGCTTCATTATCTTATTTCTAGCCCAAGATAAAAAAAATGTAAAGCCATACCAGGCCAAAATTCACACTTTTTTTAAACTTTATATATCTGTAAAAAGTTAACTGATTAAGAAAAAAATTCAAAACTTTTAATTTGTAATTAACTAAAGTAGTACTTCAAATTGAAAATTTTTTTTTAAAAATCTAAAGACGTCAGGTAAAAAAAAAAATTCATATTTAGATCACTTGATATGGAATTGACGCTATTAATAGTAAAATATTTTAAAATATAATCCCATCGCGATCCCAACTTGAAATTTGGTACAGATGTGGCTAAGAGCACAGCAGACATATGGGCAGTTTTTGAAATATTTAAATAATGCCGATTTTTCGTAAATGCATTTTAAAATTTTGCGTTTGTGATCGCATGGGTAAAATATTAACAAAGATCCTCTTGTGACACATCTGGTGAAAGCCTGTACAATTCTGAGTAGAACGGTGTTTATTTTGTCTCTATCTTATTTCTAGCCTGAGTTATGAGGAGAAATGTAAAGGCAGGCAACACCGAAATTCGCACTTTTTTCGAACTTTGAAAATCATTTAAAAAAAATATATATTTTTTAAAAAAAATTTTCTCTTCACATTTTGCATTGTCTGACATGCTACTATCAAATAACAAAATCTCAAAAGAATTAAAAATATAGAGGTAATAATCATTAGTTCACTTGACGTGGAATGGCCCCCAAGCCGCTCCCCCTCACTACCCAACCTATCCATCGTCGTCAATGGCTGCTCTCCCCAGTCCCCCACGCAAAGTGCCTCGGGGTTATCCTCGACTCTTCCCTCTCCTTCAAGCCACACATCCAGGCCCTTGCCACCCTCCTGCCGTCTCCAGCTCAAAAAAACATCTCCCGGATCTGCACTTTTCTTGACCATGACACTGCTAAAACCCTTATTCACGCTCTCATCATCTCCCGCCTCGACTATTGCAACATCCTGCTCTCTGGCCTCCCTACTACCTCCCTTGCACCTCTCCAATCTATCCTAAACGCCGCTGCCCGTCTAATCCATTTGTCCTCCCGCTACTCCCCTGTCTCTCCCCTCTGCCAAGCCCTTCAATGGCTCCCTGCTTCCCAGAGATCCCGGTTTAAAACATTAACCATGACATGCAAAGCCATCCACAACCTGTCCCCTCCATACATTTCCAACATGGTCTCCCGATACCTACCCTAGCACAACCTGCGATCCTCCCAAGAACTTTTTCTCTACTTCCCCCTCATCTCCTCTTCGCACTACCGCATTCAGGATTTCTCTTGTGCATCTGCTATACTCTGGAACTCTCTGCCCCAACACATCAGACAATCTCCTACCCTGGGAACCTTCAAAAGAAGCCTAAAGACCCACCTCTTCCGCCAAGCCTACAACCTCCTATGAGACCCGGTCCACCCACCGCCTCACAACCGGCACCTCTCCCTCCTACTGTATCCCCACCCCTCGTAGATTGTGAGCCCTCGCGGACAGGATCTTCTCCCCTCTTGTATTTGTACGACCAAATTGTCCACATTTATTGTACTTGTCCTTGTCTGCCCTTTTACAATGTAAAGCGCCATAGAATTTAATGGCGCTATATAAATAAATAATAATAAGGGGGCACACCATGTCTGCTCAGCCATGACATTAGTAACACATGCCAATCTATTGCCAGGGTCAGTGACAGGCACTCTTTATCTGGATGGGTAAGGGCTCATTCACACAGAGCGTTTGTGCTCCGTTTTTGTTGATCTGTTTTTGGTGCAGTTTTTTGCATCATCAGTTTGCGTTGGTTTTGTGCTCCGTTTTTCTTAGCGCTGTGCTTTTGTGTTTCCAAATCAAAACACAGTGCTATTCCATAGGGGGGGACACAGACAGAGAAACACACTATATTACCTTCCCCAAGGTCCGCAGTGTCCACATTTAAAGGACCTGATTCACATGGCTGGATCCTGTCAGTACACACAGGTCCTGCTGGTGCCCTGAAGGAACACATCATCGGGGAGGGTAAGTAACTGGTGCATTTGCGGTGTGGAAAGCGCAGTAAAACACTGTGTGAATACTAATCCATTTGTGATGCTTTTTTTTTATTTAGTAAAAGTTAAGTGAATAGAGAAAGCGCAGCACTTATTGACACGCTTAGTATTTTCTGGATGCACTTTCTGCACCACTATCACAGCAGTCAAAAAAGCTGATGTCTCCACATCAGTTTGAAAATCCCATTCACTTTGCTGGCAGATGCAGTGACTGATCCCTTTTTGGTGCAGTTTTAAAAAAAACTCAGCCCCAAAAACAACCAGTGTGCAAATTAGTGGTTGGGCTGGTAGGGGTAGTTTGATGTTGGTGGGCATGGCTTGGCATTTCCTTCTTTAAAGGAATAAGTGTAAATCTATAAGACCGCGCGGTCATGGAGTTGATAGAACTGGGATCTGGGGGTAAGACCAACAGGCAGGGGGAAGCAGGGAGGGGCTTGGACAGCCGCCCCCACCAACAACTAAGCCGGTCACGCCCACTGGTACACTTTAACTATGCAAGGGGGTGCTTTATGACACTATAGAGACCCAAGAGAGGGATGAAGGTGAAACTGGCACTGCATGTATACTAAAAACCTCATGGAACAACTGTCCAAGAAAAACCATTCCAGGTTCACATCAAGCACATCTGGGACATCATGTTTCATTTCATCCACCATGCCATGTTGCACCACAGACTGTCCAGGAGTTGACTGATGCTTTAATCCTGGTCTAGGAGGAGTTCCCTCAGAAGAACATCCACCACTTCATCAGGAGCATGTCCATGTGTTGCAGCAAGGTTATACAGGCACGCAAAGGCTACACACCCACTTATGCCTCAAGACAAGGAAATGAGACTTTCTACTGAAGTTGGATGAGCCTGTAATTTGATTTTTCACTTTGATTTTAAGTATCATTCCAAATACAGAGCACCAGGGGATATTCATTTTGATTTACATTCATTAATTTTGTTTTATTGTTTTCATCATTCACCCAAATAGGATACCTAGGCCCTTGTTTTCCCTAAACTCACCCTTACTTGTAAGTAAGACGGCAAAATCTCTAGTCTCACCGCTGCCCTAATAAACACCAAGGGAAGGAAAGAAAGACAGGGGGAAAAATAATAACTACATCAACTTCACGACTGCAGCCACATTCCTAGGCAGCAGATGGCTGGGAAACGGCTCCTTCCACCCAGGCGGCTAGCATAGAATGAGATTCTATCACCAGCAAAAGCTGATGGGTTATGCGACTTATTTGAAGGACTTGAGAATGGTCACAGAGTAGGTGCACCTGAAAAGAACTACCCAAGAGCTGCTACCCTGTTTTCCCAAAATAAGAGAGTCTTATATTTATTTTTGCTTCTAAAGATGCATTAGGTCTTATTTTCAGGGATGTCTTCTTTTTCCATGATCCCCATCATCCCCATGCAGCCCCCATGATCCCCTTGCATATGCCAATATCCCCTTGCAGCCCCATGATCCACATGCAGCCCCCCAGTATCCCTTTGGAACCACCATGATCCCCATGCAGCCCACAACATCCCCATGCAGCCCCCATGATCCCCCCATTACGGTAATCATAATAATAATAATTTTGTTTATATAGTGCTAACATATTACGCAGCACTTTACAATTCAGAGGGGACATGTACAAACAACATTAGACAATGCAAGTAACAAAAAGTTCAAAAACCATGATGAGTGAGGTCCCTGCTCGCAAGCTTGCAATCTAGGAGTACCAGTACTTGCAACAAAAACCCACACACACACCTTTTCTCATTGATCCTTTGCGTCCTCCTGTATGCACGGTATCCAGGTGCCGCTCAGCGTAAATGTATGGTAAGCCGCTGGCCAAACAGAGGCCAGAATGTAACATCTGATTGGCTGGCGGCTTGAAGTGCATCTTTGCTCTGCCTGCATTTGGTTCCTAGCTGATCACTAATGAAACTGTGGAAAGGGGACAATTAAGTTGTATCCCAATACTGGTTTGAGTCCTGAACAAGGATTTGTTTTATTTGTTTCATTGTATGGTGGGAAACCAGGGTGGATAACTTTGGATGTACTAATTTCTAAATTACCCACATTGGTTGGATATTTAGGTTCCATTAGTACTTACTTGGAATATGATTGTCTATCACATTGTATAATCCATATTGTTTCCCATAAGACTTTGTACTATTAGAAGGGAATACATATATAGGGTTGACAAGTCCTGAGTGTTTTTTGTTTTTTACCACTAAGTTCAAGGAATAGACCTGGACTTAGAGGATCAAACTCTTTTTTCTGGACTCCTTAGTACATTGTTACAGAGGAGGATCTAGGAAGTATGATGTGTGACTGACCCCTTTCCAGACACCAAACAAGGGTCAGTAGGGTCAGCCGTTGTGGTACGGGGACACCAATATAAGGTTTTTTTTACGCGATTAAAACTCCGTTGCTAGGCAGGGCAAACTAGGGAAAGAACAGGGTCATTGGTATCCCCCTTTTCCCCTTCTTGTGTGTATCAATTGTTCGACTGCACAAGTTGGGACGGGAGTCACATACCAGGCTACCATATATGAAGTCAGCTCCACACCCTGGTAACTAACAAACTATGTACTTACTGGTTTTTCTAACACCTTAAAAAACCTTTACTTAATAGATTACCAGAGGTGCCTGCCAACATGATACCAGTACCCCACAGTCTTATGTACGATTAAAGACTCTGTAAGATGAACGTTGTATGAATGTCTTCACATAAGCTCTGCGAACAAAACCTCAAAAGAAAAACCTCATTCTAGTTTTTTTTGCAAGTGTGCCAGGGATATCTACTATATGTTAAGCCCCTTTTTTTTCCCGTGTGCACCTATGAGTGGTCAAGCCAGACTATACTCTCATCATACATTAATTTTTGTGATTTCCTCCATTGGCAGAAGCAGTACAAGTTCAGTGACTGGATGAAGGAAAACTTGACTTGAACCCCCTTTCGTCACTGTGACCTCCCTCTTTCCAGTGTTTCCATTGTAACAGGGTATAACCTTAGTAATAAGACCCATTGGCCAGCCAGTACAATGAGCCTCTCTGTGTTTTAGAAGGACAATGTTCTCCTTCTTGGAGATTAGGATTTGCTGTCTGCCATTTGTGAGGGCTTTGAAGCAACTACAGATATTCAGTCTTCCAGTGGTGTCAAAACACATTAGACATGTGTTGCAGTAAGTTTTTTCAAGATCTTCCTGTGTAAGAAGTGTGGACAGAGTAAGAATCATTGGAACATTAGGGTGAAGGTCCCATTACACGCTACGATGTGGCAGCGATCCAACCAACGATGTGGATCGCTGCCACATCGTGAACTGATCGCTGGTGAGCAGTCACACAGGCAGACTCACCAGCGATCAGGACCAGCGAGAACGCTGGTAACCATGGTAAACATCGGGTAACTAAGCTGAGCGTGGTGCTTAGTTACCATGGTTACCAGCTCCCACCGCTTGCAGTGCGGCGCTGGGGGCTCATTCATCGTTGGTCTCCCATCGTCCATGCTGGGCGCCCAGCGGGAGACCAACGATATGGTCCTGGCCATAAATCTACGATCAACGACTTATCGATGATCGTTGATACGTGTCACACACAACAATGTTGTTTCAACATCGCTGCAACGTCACCAAACCGGTGACGTTGCAACGATTTCGTTCATGATATCATTGTGTGTAATGGGCCCTTAGGATGATACTGGAACAAGCATTTATTATGGCTGACACTTCTGCAAGGAAAGTGACCAGAATTCATGGGTAAGAGAAAGCTTGCGGTCCAGCAACATGGAATCAAAAATTCTTAGTACGATTCCAATCAAATGTTCACAGGATCCACCCATATGTGAAGAGGGTGGAGGGTTGAATAACCGGGTGAACCCATTGTCAGTCAAGAAGTTGTCCAATTGTAGTTCCTTACAGTCTCCAAAAAGTTAGGACCGCAGTCCGTCCTGAGTTGTTTGGCAAGACCCCAGATGGAAAAGAATATTTTTAGGGCATTGATGAAGCAAGAGGAATCCATTGATCTAACTGCTTTACTTGAACTGTGCGGTAAATAGCACAGCCCATCGTTCACTGTTCATGGCTCCCCCACAGGTTCTTCTTGTAACAACCGACTATGGCTTGAAGACGCCTATGCCGATGTATGAGAATGGCTCAGCCTATCTGCTGGAAGATTTGTCATTTGTTGGTGCTGGTGTCTTCCTCTTAACCTTTGACACTGAACACATCTATAGAGCACTGAGGAAACACATCTCTTCATCCTCACGATCCACAAGCCAGCTGATCTGATGGCACCTTCAGCAAGCTGTCTGCCTTGGTGCAGTACTCGTTTGTAATAATGTCAGACCAACAGACGTGTATATGAACTTTTCAAAAGTATGTAGGGGGCATACGGAGTAGAATTTCAATATTTGCAGATGATACTAAACTCTGCAGGGTAATAAATGCAGAGGAGGACAATTTTATATTACAGGAGGATTTATATAAGCTGGAGGCTTGGGCTGAGAAATGGCAATTGAATTTTAGGCTGTGGTCACAGTACCATTTTTCACATGCATTTTTGGAGACCTGCATTTTCAAAAACGCATGTAAAAAACGCACCCATAGGCCCCCATGTTAAAAAACGCATGCCCTAATAGCCAAAAAGCATGTGTGACTGTCCCATGCGTTTTTGGAGCATATCCAAAAACGCATGCGTTTCTGTAGAAAACGCATGCGTTTTTGTAGAAAACGCATGCGTTTTTATAACATGGGTTCCTATGGAAAACGCATGCAAAAACGCATGTACAGTTAGTACCTTTTAGTGCCATTCAAAAACGCATGCGTTTCCCATAGGAGCCCATGTTAAAAAAACGCATGCGTTTTTCAAAACGCTCAAAAAAATACTACAAGCACTATTTTTAGGTGCAGATTCAAAAACGCAGCCAAAAACGCAGGGAGCCATCACAAACCTTACAAAACTCATGCTGACATGAAAAAAAGCATGAGTTTTGTTAAATCTCTTAAAAAAACGCATGGCAACTGTGACCACAGCCTTAATGTGGATAAATGTAAGATCATGCGCTTGGGTAGAGGAAATGACATTTAAAATTATGCACTTAATTACAGAACACTGGGTAAAACTGTCACAGAAAGAGACTTCGGTGTATAGTTGGACGGCAAACTCATATTTAGTGCCCGGTGTCAGGCAGCTGCTGCAAAGGCAAATAAAATAATGGGATGCATTAAAAGAGGCATAGATGCTCATGAGGAGAACATAATTTTACCTCTATACAAGTCACTAGTGCGACCACACTTAGAATACTGTGTACAATTCTGGTCTCCGGTGTATAAGAAAGACATAGCTGAACTAGAGCAGGACTGAGGGGTCTGCAATACCAAGACAGGTTATTAAACTTAAGGTTATTAGGCTTAGGGGTGATCTTATTACATTGTATACATTTATGAGGGGACAGTACAGTGACCTTATTAATCATCTTAGTACACCTATCCCTGTGACAGGGACAAGGGGGCATCCTCTGTGTCTGGAGGAAAGAAGGTATAATCATAGATGCAGATTGTTTACTGTAAGAGCAGTATGAGACTATGGAACTCTCTGTTGTATAATGTTGTAATGAGTGATTCAGTACTAAAATCAAAAAGGACCTGGATGCCTTTCTTGAAAATATAATATTACAGGTTAAATATACTAGATTCTTTGATTGGGCATTGATCCAGGGAACTAATCTTATTACCGTATGTGGAGTCAGGAAGGAATTTTTTCCCCCAATGTGGATTTATGGGTTGAATTAGATGGACTTATAGTGTACCTTCAAATTTAAAAACTATGAAACAGAGGCGCAATGTAGTGTTGACCTGGAATAATGATGGGATTTTGCTCTTTATCGCACGGATCAGATTTTGTTTTATACAACCACCCACTCTTAGTAATTTGCGATGATCAACCACTGGGGTCAAGTCAAGCAGTGTGCTGTTTTTGGACAGATTGATATCCTTTGTAATGCTGTCAATCTCATGACAATATTCCTCTTGCTGTACACACCTGATGATGACCTGTTCAGTATGATCCATGTCAGCGACTTTGAGTGTGCTTTTCATATATGCCAGCCGTAGCACTCTGAGGATTAGGATTTGCCGCTGGTAAAACAGTGAGCGATGTGAATAAGATGAGCTACAGCTCGCACAGCAGATGACCAACTTGAGAAGCACTCAAAGCTATGAGACTTCAACTTATGTATAGTGAGTGGAGATCATTGGTCTGCAGGGGCGTAACTACAACAGGTGCAGGGGTTGTTACCAGGGCCCTGGAGTGTACGGGGCCTCAAAAGGTCCTTTGGGCTATAGAAAAAGATTTGCCATTAAAGATTTGCAATAATTGGGGGCCCCATTGGAACCTTTGCATCGGGGCCCATGAGCTTCAAGTTACGCCACTGTTGGTCTGATTTCTTTGTCAGATTCTGGTTCCACCAGCTTGATGGCATTGTTGCTTACGTTTGCACACATATCCAAAAATAGGAAACCTGGAGGCATCAGCCACATATTGTCATTAAGCTTAGATACAGCTATGAGTCTTCTTCTGTGAGTCAACTGGGCTTAGATCATTGAAGATGTCATGCCACTGTGCAGTAGTAAAAAAACATCTGATGCGCTGTACTCAGTACTTGCATAGACAGAACTGTTTTGTTTGGTTGTATATGAAACCAATTAGAAACTAAATACCATTCTACTAACTGTGCAGAATGTAAACGACTCAATTGCAATGTCCATTTTGTCTCTCACAACTTTAACAATTTCTACTGCCAGTACTGCAGCACAAAGTTCAAGCCTTGGTACAGAGTGTACAGATTTTGAGGTCAGTTTAGTGTCACCCAGGCCGAAACCACAATGCACCTTGTTGTACTCTTCTGAGGTCTTCAGATAAGCTACTGCAGCTATGGCCTTTGTAGATGCATCAGAGAGAATGTGGACCTCTCCTCTGTCGGCATCTGAAAGAGACTTTAAGGAATAACAATGTGAAAATTGGAGATGCTCTAGACCAGAGGTCCCCAATGTCAGTCCTCGAGGGCCGAACCAGTGCAGGTTTTCAGGATCTCCTTAGTATTGCACAGCAGGCAATGATTCCAATCCCTGTGTAATAGTAAGGAAATCCTGAAAACCTGCACTGGTTCGGCCCTCGAGGACTGACATTGGGGACCTCTGCTCTAGACCTTCAGGGACTTCTTTCATATCTACTGCCACATGTGAAGCTGTACTATGTGGTTGTCAGGAGTATGGCGACTCTCCAGCATATTGGGATGCATGTAGGCATTAATGAGTGGGTTTGGCTGAAGTGCAGGGTCCCGGTGGCAGTGTATCGTACCGACCTTCAGGGCCGGCCCTACCGCTGTGCGAGTTGTGCGGTCGCACAGGGCGCCGCCTGCCATGCTTCAAAGGGGTCGCCGTCGTTCCCTGGCCCTCCGCTCTGCCCCGGGCCGCCGATGTGCCCCCTGCCCTCCGATCTCCCCCCTGTGGGCTCCCCCCTGTGGATGATCTCCCCCCTGTGGTCTCCCCTGCCCTGCGATCCCTCCCCATGCCTCCTGTGATCGCCGCTGCCTGCGGTGATCACCTCCGCCCGTTCTCCTCTTCCCGCTCCCTCTTCTTCCTCACCTGTCTTCTTTTTCTTCTCCTCTGTTCTCCCTCTTTCCTTCGGTCTTCTCCCTCTGTCCTCCGGTCTGCTCCGGGTCTTCTCTGCGCTGTCCTCTTCCTGCGGCGTCCTCCTTCTTCTGTCGGCTCCTCTGCACAGTCATCTCCCAGCATAGAGATGAGTGTGCAGAGGAGCGGTGTCACAGCCAGGGCACAGCATCTGTGTGATTGCTGTGCCCTGGCTGTGTTAACCCTCTAAGTGCTGTGATCTCAGGGATCACAGCACTTAGAGGATCCAATCGTCATGGAAACGATCTCCAGAGACTACAACAAGGGATCAAGTGTCCTCTTGTTGTAGTCTCTGGGATCAGCGTCATGGTGCATGGTATGGCAATGATCTGTCATACCGTGCACCGGATGCTGATCCCAGAAACTACAACAAGGGATCAAATGTCCTCTTGTAGTCTCTGGGATCAGCGTCATTGTGCACGGTATGACAGATCATTGCCATACCATGCACCATGACGCTGATCCCAGAGACTACAACAAGGGATCAAGTGTCCTCTTGTTGTGGTCTCTGGGATCATAGTCTTGGTGAATTGTATGACAGATCATTGCCATACCGTGCACCATGACGCTGATCCCAGAGACTACAACAAGAGGACACTTGATCCCTTGTTGTAGTCTCTGGGATCAGCGTCGGGTGCATGGTATAACAGATCATTGCCATACCGTGCACCATGATGCTGATCCCAGAGACTACAACAAGGGATCAAGTGTTCTCTTGTAGTCTCTGGGATCAGCGTCATTGTGCACGGTATGACAGACCATTGCCATACCGTGCACCATGACGCTGATCCCAGAGACTACAATAAGGGATCAAGTGTTCTCTTGTAGTCTCTGGGATCAGCGTCATTGTGCACGGTATGACAGACCATTGCCATACCGTGCACCATGACGCTGATCCCAGAGACTATAATAAGGGATCAAGTGTCCTCTTGTTGTGGTCTCTGGGATCATAGTCTTGGTGAATTGTATGACAGATCATTGCCATACAGTGCACCATAACGGTGACCCCAGAGGCTGTAGGAAGAGGACACTTGATCCCTTGCTGCAGTCTCTGGATTGAGCAGTGGCGATCGAGCGTCGTGGGATCTTCATTGTGGACTACGTCGGAGGCGATCAAGCGTCGTGGGACCTTCGTTGTGGATTACGTCGGATCTTTTTAGAATAAAGATGGAGTCCGAATTGTGTCTGTGTTTTTTTTTCAAATAAAAAGATTTTTCTCTGTGTGTATTTATTGACTATTTACCGTACTAGAGATTCCTAATGGCGGGTCTAACATTGGCCCTATATTATGAATCTCGGGCTTAGTGCCAGCTGCCAATAAAAAGCTGGCATTAACCCCTTTATTACCCAGTTAGCCACCGGCACCAGGGCAACTGGAAGAGCGTGGGTACAACGCCAGAAAATGGCGCTTCAATGAATGCGCCATTTCTGGGGCGGCTGCGGGCTGCAATTCGCAGCATGGGGGGCCCAGAACGCTTGGGCCTCTCTATGCTGAGGATTCCAGCCCCCAGCTGCCTAGTTGTACCTGGCTGGACCAAAAATATGGCGGAGCCCCACGTAATTTTTTTTTCTAGAATTAGTTCTAGAAATTAAAAAAAAAAATGGGCTTCGCTGTATTTTTGGTTCCAGCCAGGTATGACGAGGCAGCTGGGGGTGGGTGGCAGTCCGTAGCTGCCAAGTTGTACCTGGCTGGACGAAAAATATGGCGGAGCCCTATGTCATTTTTTTTCTAGAAATAATTCTAGAAATAAAAAAAAAAATAGGCTTCGCTGTATTTTTGGTTCCAGCCAGGTATGACGAGGCAGCTGGGGGCTGGTGGCAGTCCGTAGCTGCCAGGTTGTACCTGGCTGGACCAAAAATATGGTGGAGCCCTATGTCATTTTTTTCTAGAAATAATTCTAGAAATAAAAAAATAGGCTTCGCTGTATTTTTGGTTCCAGCCAGGTATGACGAGGCAGCTGGGGGCTGGTGGCAGTCCGTAGCTGCCAAGTTGTACTTGGCTGGACCAAAAATATGGCGGAGCTCTATGTCATTTTTTTTCTAGAGATAATTCTAGAAATAAAAAAAAAATAGGCTTCACTGTATTTTTGGTTGTCAACCAGGTACAACTTGGCAGCTAGGGGGCTGGAATTAGATTAGGATTAATTAGGATTAGTAGCGTTTTGGATATCCAAAATGCTGTATTGTACAGTAGCTGCACAGTGGATGGATTAATTAATCTCGTTTCCACTGTGATTCTTCATTACGCAGCATATTCTGACCTGTGGTATGGTTTCCAGAGCTGCAGCATGTTAATCTATTTCTGCAGAGATGCTAGTCCTCTGAGTGGGAGAATGTAGCGTCCGTGTCATGATTAGGGTTCCTGGTGCAGCATCTTCTTGCTGTATGCTCCCGCTCAGAACACTACCTTCTTTGCAAGCATAAATTGAATGGCTTGCCACCACTGCCACATGTCAGTTTACACTGAGTAAAATAGAAGCACAGTGGAAACGGCATTCATTAATCCATCCACTGCGCTGGCACTGTACAATGCAGCATTTTGGACGCAACAGAAAATATGCAGTGCTAGAATGCTGCTAATCCTGTTCAAGGGCACAGGTCCTAAAGGTTTATTTTTTTTAATAAACATTTATGTGCCATTGTTACCATCAAGGGTGTATGATTATGTTCATGGAGCTGAGGGGCATCATTTTAATGCAAGGTGTGTTGTGTGTTTAAAACACATGCATAGTAGTATATTCACATGAACCCATTATTGTTAAATGGCTCCTTGAAGCGTAATCTCTTATGGTACCGGCACACACCGCAATCTCCCCTGGCGATATGTGGCGATCTGACATGCACGGTCACGTTTCTCGTGCCCGCCACAGATCGCCGATGGCGGCTTCAGAATAAATGAGAGCTGCTGTTGTTCCCTGATTTCCTCGGGATGTCAGTTTTATGTGAGGAAAGAGTGAAGCTGCCACTGATTGGCTGCATGTCTCATGTGACATGGTCTGGGGGCACCAAAGGGGAATTTTGCACAGGGCGCAATTTAGCCTGAGGCCGGCCCTGCCGACCTTGAATGCAGAACGCTGTAGAAGGATCTGCGTCTTGGTGTCTGTATTGTCAGGAACAATAGCTGTGATTAGCGGTACACCATTTTGGCTTAGTACATAGTCATAGTTTCACATAAACTGATATTTTCTCTTTGACTCCCGCTGAAAGGTTGTTCAAGAACCTTCAACTATGCTATGACTGCTGTGTGTTCACATTCCTTCTCTAGAGCTTTTATTTCTGCCCTTTTGCGTGCTGTTTCTGCTATTCTGCCTTTCTTTCCACATATCTGCCCTCTTGCTGTGCTGATATTCTGCTTCTCTCTATCAATCTGCCCTCTTGCGTGCTGTTTCAGCTGCTGCACTTCCTTCCAAAGCATCCATTTCTGCTTTCTTGCATGCTGTTTTAGCATTCATTTCTGCCTTTCTTTGTGCAAAAGCTGCTTGTATCTTAGGCTGTGGTCACAGTCCCATTTTTCACATGCATTTTTGGAGACCTGCGTTTTAAAAAACGCATGTAAAAAATGCACCCATAGGCCCCCATGTTAAAAAAAACGAATGCCCTAATAGCCAAAAAGCATGTGTGACTGTCCCATGCGTTTTTGGAGCATATCCAAAAACGCATGCGTTTTTTAATAAGGGGCCTTATGGAAAACGCATGCAAAAAAGCATGTACAATTAGTGCCATTCAAAAACGCATGCGTTTCCCATAGGAGCCCATGTTAAAAAAACGCATGCGTTTGCGGAAACGCATGCGTTTTTTTTAACATGGGCTCCTATGGGAAAAGCATGCGTTTTTGAATGGCACTAAAAGGTACTAATTGTACATGCGTTTTTGCATGCGTTTCCCATAGGAACCCATATTATAAAAACGCATGCGTTTTCTACAAAAACGCATGCGTTTTTCAAAACGCTCAAAAAAATACTACAAGCACTATTTTTATGTGCAGATTCAAAAACGCAGCCAAAAACGCAGGGAGCCATCAGAGACCTTAAAAAACTCATGCTGACATGAAAAACGCATGTAAAAAAGCATGCGTTTTTAAAAGGCACTAAAAAAACTGTGACCACAGCCTTAGTTGCTTCTGCCTCTGCACATGCTTTTATAATCTGCTCACTGAGAGTTGAATGTCTTGGATAAGCTTGATTTAGCTGAATGTTTTTGAGTGATTGGTGGATCTAAATATGTGAGATGACATCTTTGGTATTTGTGCAATACTTGCTTCTGTATTAGGCTGTGGTCACAGTTGACATGCGTTTTTTTAGTGCCTTTAAAAACTCATGCGTTTTAACATGCGTTTTGTCATGTCAGCATGAGTTTTTTAAGGTGTGTGATGGCTCCCTGCGTTTTTGGCTGCGTTTTTAAATCTGCACCAAAAAATAGTGCATGTACTATTTTTTGGTGCGTTTTTATAACATGGGCCTCTATGGAAAACGCATGCAAAAACGCATGGTACTTTAGTACCTTTTAGTGCCATTCAAAAACGCATGCGTTTCCCATAGGAGCCCATGTTAAAAAAACGCATGCGTTTTTTTAACATGGGCTCCTATGGAAAACGCGTGTGTTTTTTTAACATGGGCTCTTATGGAAAACGCATGCGTTTTTGAATGGCACTAATTGTACATGCGTTTTTGCATGCGTTTCCTATAAGGCCCCTTATTAAAAAACGCATTCGTTTTTGGAAATGCACCAAAAACGCATGGGACAGTCACACATGCTTTTTTGCTATTAAGGCATGCGTTTTTTAACATGGGGGCCTATGGGTGCGTTTTTTACATGCGTTTTTGAAAACGCAGGTCTCCAAAAACGCTTGTGAAAAATGCAACTGTGACCCCAGCCTTAGACTTAATATAACAAACTGTATGGTCTCCCTCAGAATTAAGTTGCTAGAAACTCTGCAATTCATTTAAAGAAACCTGTGTAAAGTTTTTCCAGTATAGCAAGTTATTTTTTTTTACAAGTCTCTTTATATGCTGTGCACAATTGTCCTAGGGATCCCTCTAGTGGTAGCACGTGAGAAGCAGGCCTTGATACATTGGTTATGTGACATAGGCGGCCGTCACACGCTTCAATGTTATGCACGATATTGTTAGCGATCACATGCACGCGCGATCGCTAACAATATCGTTCACATCGTTGGTGAGCTGTCACACAGGCAGACTCACCAGCGATGTGGAGCAGCGAGATCACTGGTAACTATGGTACACATCGGGTTACTAGGCGCCGCGCGGCACTTAGTAACCCGACGTTTACCATAGATACCATCTCCCAGCATAGGCTCTGCCGCTGGGAGATCGTTCATTGTGGTGTCACACACCACGATGAAGCAGATTGATCAAGCGATTATCGCTTGATATGAGCTCCTGCTCTCATATCTGCGATCTAACAATCAAGCGATTTTACATTGTAAAACCGCTTGATTGCACGCAGCGATGCACAAACGATATCGTGCAGAAATTGATGCTTGTCGATCGCGCCCGCCTTAGTACTTTTTGCCACGGGAGTGACACATTACGAGAGAATTCACATTTTGCATTCTCTAAATTCTCCATACCTTTCCATGTTGGCTAGGCAGAGCATTTAGCCTTTTCACTGAACTGTCAATGGAGCTTTGAATCCTGCTCCTGTGGGTTTCAATCTGGCATTGGCGGTATAGTCTTTTCCTCAGGCGTGATATGTCACAGGCAGGATGGATCTGTGTACTGATGTGGGCAACTGGATTACTAGCAGAGATCAGTGCTGAGGGAGATTGGGTTGAAAGGCTGGCTTCACACCACATTTTTTTGCCTGTCCATCTGGATCCTATGGCAATTATACCTCCAGATTCAGATTTTTCAAGGATCCGTTTTCCACATAGAAAAGCTGCAGCAAGCCATGCAGCCTTAGGAAATAATGTTAATGTGAGTTCCGAGAGAGAGAGAGAAAGAGAGAGAGAGAGAGAGAGAAAGAGAGCGAGAGAATATATTCAGAACAGAAATGAGGCTGGGAGGACCATTGCATTTCTTCTGAGCATGCTCAGTAACTAAAACCGGATCCAGGAAATGATTCTGTTTATTCCTGGATCTGGCACCATGGACTTCCATTACATATGTACCGGATCACGCCTTATTCGTTTATGTCCGGTTTTGTCCGGTGTGCCCAAAAATGGTGCAGTCTTCGATTTTGGGTGCTGAAAAAAACAGGATAAAAATGAATCCCAGACTGAGTTCACAGAAACGGATGGCCATATATGATCAATCTGGCACCATAGGGATATATTGGAGGCAAAACCGGATCATTGCCTATTCGTTTAAAAATGGATAGACATGGATCCCCAAAACTGTGGTGTGAAGCCAGCCTTATTGATTTGCACACATATTGATATTCTGTATGTTGCAAGTAGATGCAGAAGCTGCTTGCTGCAGATCTAATGGAAGCGGCGATCCAGCTTTATAGTTGTTTTTGGAAGACATCTTTTTTACTATTCTGTCTGCACAACAACACTGCTTGAATAAAGGGGGCCGTCACACGCGTCAATATCGCTGTCAATATCGCTGCTGCACGTGACGTTGCAGCGATATTGACGCGTGTGACATGGTATATGAACCAGCAATAAATCACTGGTTGATGGTCGCCAGGTTTTTGGACAGGACCGAAAACCTGGCGATGGTCGCCCGTGTACATGCAGCATCGCTGTGTGAGACACTGGGAGACGCGCGATCAGCCAGCTCCCAGCGCCTCTCTGCAATCGCTGGGAGCTGGTATCCATGGTAAACTGCGGGTATCTAGGCAGTGCACGCTGCCTAGATACCAGATGTATACCTTGGTTACCAGCCTTCTCTGCTCACCGGCTGAGCGGAGAAGGCTGGTAATCAAGGTATACATCGGGTATTTAGGCAGCGCGCGCTGCCTAGATACCCGCAGTTTACCATGGATACCAGCCTGCTCCCGCCAACTGCAGCCTGTCAGCAGGAGCAAGACATCGTGGAAACGCTATTTAAATAATTTCCAGCGATCAGCCGTCAATGTCGTCAGCGATCAGATCGATGATGACATTGACGTGTGTGACGCCTGCTTTAGGCACTTAGCTATCATTTCTTTTGATGCTTGTATAGACTGTTTACTCATATGTAGAAGTGTTATCAGATAGCTCAAACTCGACTGCAGAGGCACGTATGAAGATTCCAGAGGAAGTGGTTTATTTTCAACTTAATTCTTGAATTTATGCACAATACATTAGGTAAAAAATATGATTCTACAGAACTGCAAAGAGATGCTACTAATAAGATGGCTGAACACATAAGGAGAAGAAGTGAGGGGTTACTGACATCAGACCATCTTCAAGGAGAGAGAAATAAAAATCTAAAAAAATAAAAAAACCTACTGCATAGCATCTCTGTAAAAATAACACAATGCCAATACAACACTGTATGATTCCCAAGTCGTGGGACATGACACTAATGATTTTAAGCTGTGGACTAATAACAAAAATATAATGTTTGCAATAGTACCCAATTTGCTCCAAAAATGTTGCAAAAATAAACACTAAAGGCTGCTTTACATGGCACAATATCATAGCCCAACTACGATAAAAAGTCACGTGGTTCGGGCGTTGCCGCCGATATCGTTCGTGCGTTGCGTGGTGTAAATGAGCAATGCGACGCCGGAACAATGCAAAAACGATATCGTTTGTGAATTGTGCAGGCTCTCCAACTGTACAATATTGGCTTGACGATCTGGCAGGATCGTGCTGTGTGACAGCGCAACTATGATTTGGAGCGCAACTTCCCCTATTCACTCCCATGTTAAATGGTCGTTCCCTGGGTCGCTCGTACACAGCACTAAGGAGGGGGCGTAGACATCGTAGTTGCGTTGCCTGCTGATATATCCCTGTGTAACATCTCCTATGTGATTTTGGACAAGTGCCAAAAACTTGTGCGCTCCCGTGCCATTATATCCAATATCGTAACGATATTGCGACGTGTAAAGCGGCCTTAAGTATTTGAACATGTGCACACAAAAATACTAAAGATATTAACATGAATGAAGGATTGGATTTGCATACATTTTACTGTAGATAATACACTGAACTCAGCTTTGTGAGCCATTGGTCCTGTAACCTTAAGGTAAATGAGAACTATCATGTCACTTGTAAGTGTAGCGCTATGTCCTGATACATTTTATACTACAGGGTGGGGCATTGATATGGATGCACATAAATAAAATGAGAATGGTTGGTGATATTAACTTCCTGTTTGTGGTACAATAGTACGGTATATGGGAAGGGAAAACTTTTCCAGATGGGTGGTAACCATGGCGGCCATTTTGAAGTCAGCCATTTTGGATCCAACTTTATTTTTTTCAATAGGAAGAGGGTCATGTGACACATCAAAATTATTGTGAATTTCATAAAAACCTTTATTCTTTCATGAGTTCTTTACAGTTTATGACCACTTATAAAATGTGCTCAAAGTGCTGCCCATTGTGTTGGATTGTTAATACAACCCTCTTCTCCCCCTCTTGACACACTGATAGCAACACCGCAGAAGAAATGCTAGCACAGGCTTCCAGTATCTGTTGTTTCAGATGCTGCACATCTCGTAGCATCACAGCATAGACAATTGCCTTCAGATAAGTGATGAGGCAAACTTTTTTGTGAATGGTGAAGTTAACAACACACAAATTGATGGTATGGTGTAGTATATGGGGTACAAAGATAGTGGGGCCATTCTTCATCAATGGAAACCTCAATGCCACTGGATATCTGAATCATGTAGCAATTTCCCCCTTGTGGTGATTTAAATCCTTTACCCCTCCCCCCATGCCAGTTTTCTCCTTTCTGACCAGGCTAATTTTTCTCTACTTTCTCTATTATGTTCCAGTCATTTTGAGACAGCATTATCGTGACATGTTGGACTTCATGTTAATGTTTGGTTGATATGTTTTGCATTTATTTATGAAAATATCAAAAATTTTACAAAGAATATCAAAATGTTACCATCTTCAAACTTTCAATTTTTATGCTGCCCTTTAACAAAATAGTTATATCACACAAAATAGTATAGAAGAACACGATGCACTAAAAATGCATATTTAACACAAAAGCACTGGATGCCACATCCTGCAGAGAAAATGGACAACACGCAATAAGGCTCTGCAGAAAGAATGTGCATACCAATATAAAATAATAGATGGTGGCCTGATTCTAAAGGCCACTTTACACACACAGATATCTGTGTCCAACTTCTGAACAGATCTCTGGTTGCAGTGAAATCATGGACATAGTGTTACATTTGTACACAGCCACAAAATGGAACAGTGTGTCCATGGTTTCACTGCAACCAGAGATCTGTTCAGAAGTTGGTCACAGATATCTGTGTGTGTAAAGCGGCCCTAATGCATCGGGTATTCTAGAATAAAAAAAAAATTAATAAATAAATAAAATTATTTCAAATACAATGTGTGGCGCTCAGTGTATTTCAAATATGGCGCCATGGCGCGCGCCGCTATTCTGATTGGCCACTGCATTCAGCAGCGACCAATCAGAATAGCGGCACACGCCATGGCGGCATATTTGAAATACAATGTGCAGCACTTAGTGTATTTCAAATATGGCGCTATGGCACGCACCGCTCCTCTGATTGGTCGGTGCTGAACGCAATGCCCAATCAGAGTAGTCGGCGCCCGCCAAGCCGCACAGTGTATTTCAAATATGGCGCCATGGCGCGCGCTGCTATTCTGATTGGTCGCTGCTGAACGCGGCAGCCAATCAGAAGCACGTGCCATGGTGCCATATTTGTTGAAATACAATGTGCGGCGCCCAGTGTATTTCATATATGGCGCCATGGCGCGCGCCGCTATTCTGATTGGCCACCGCGTTCAGCAGCGACCAATCAGGATAGCAGCGGACGCCATGGCACCATATTTGAAATACAATGTGCAGCGCTCCATGTATTTCAAATATGGCGCTATGGCACGCACCGCTCCTCTGATTGGTCGGTGCTGAACGCAATGCCCAATCAGAGTAGCGGCGCGCGCCAAGCCGCACAGTGTATTTCAAATATGGCGCCATGGCGCGCGCTGCTATTCTGATTGGCTGCCGCGTTCAGCAGCGACCAATCAGAAGCACGTGCCATGGTGCCATATTTGTTGAAATACAATGTGCGGCGCCCAGTGTATTTCATATATGGCGCCATGGCGCGCGCCGCTATTCTGATTGGCCACCGCGTTCAGCAGCGACCAATCAGGATAGCAGCGGACGCCATGGCACCATATTTGAAATACAATGTGCAGCGCTCAATGTATTTCAAATATGGCGCCACGGCACGCATCGGCCCTCTGGTCAGCGCTGAACGCGGCGCCCAGTCAGAGGGGCGTCGCGCGCCAAGCCGCACAGTGTATTTCAAATATGGCGCCGTGGCGCGTGCCGCTATTTTGATTGGCCGCCGTGTTCAGCAGCGACCAGAGTAGCGGCGCTCGCCATGGCGCCATATTTGAAATACAATGTGCGGCGCTCAGTGTATTTCAAATATGGCGCATGCCGTTATTCTGATTGGCCGCCACGTTCAGCAGCGACCAATCAGAATAGTGGCCATGGCGCCATATTTGAAATTCAATGTGCGGCGCTCATTGTATTTTAAATATAGCGCCATTGCATGCGCCGCTATTCTGTTTGGCCGCCGCGTTCAGCAGCGACCAATCAGAATAGTGGCGTTCACCATGGGGCCATATTTAAAATTATTTTAAAAGTATTTTAAATATGGCGCCTTGGTGCGCGGCGCTCCTCTGATTGGTCGGCGCTGAACGCCGCGATCAATCAGAGGAGCGGCGCACGGTTTTAATGCCGCTCCTCTGATTGGTCGGCGCTGAATGCAGTGACCAATCAGAGGAGTGGCACACGCCAAAGCGCTATATTTAATTATTTTAAAAGTACTTTAATTATGGGCCTTGGCACGGCGACCAATGAGAGACGCGGCATTCAATCCGAGCGCCAAGTCGCGCTACTTCTCTGAGTGGTCGCCACGGCAACCAATCAGAAAAGTACCGCGGCTTGGCGCGAGGTTTGAATGCCGCTCTCCCAGAGAGAAAAACAAAACTCTGTTTAAATGCTGCAGACAGGGAGAGAATGATTGGCAGCGGTGGGCAGATTACACATGCAGGGGGTGTGAATCTGCCCTTGGCTCCAGCCTTTAGCCACCTCCTTAGTGGCTGGAGCATGTAAGTTTTCTAACTGTATTATCTCGGGGTACAGGGCTGCTCAAGTGCTGGTGGACCCCTTGCCTGGATGCTGCAGACATGCTGCATCCAGTGCTGTAATTAGATCACCATGCCTGGTTTGGTGACAGGTCCTCTTTAAAGCCAGTCAGGCAGAACTGTCAGCAAGAACAGAGGAGCCCAATGCGAGTTGCCACTACTGCAGCTTTGTCAGGATCAAGTGCATTAGAACTGATACATATGCAATAAAAAAACTACCTTTTCACCCATGTAGGGTGGTTCTTTTTGTCGTTCCTCATTCTCAGGTCTTTTACCAGAGTCCTGGGAGTTTGAGGGTTCTGCACAGGATTTTAGTTGTTCCCAGTGCTGTGCTTTTCTGGGCAGAGAGTTCCGATGTTGCTTCGGGGATCTGTTCTAGCAATTTTTCCAACCTAGGGGTCACTACTCCAAGTTCTTCTATTACCACTGGAATCAATGTTGCCTTCACCTTCCAGATCCTCTCCAGTTGTTCTCTGAGGTCCTGGTATGTCTCCAGCTTCTTATATTACTTCTTTCTGATATGATTGTCATTTGGCACTGCCACATCTATTATCATTGTTGTCTTCTGATCCTTGTCTACTATCACAATATCTGGTTGCTTAGCCAATACCTGTTTATCCGTCTGGATATTGAAGTCCCATGGGATTTTAGCCCTTTCATTCTCCACCACTTTTAATAGATGGCAAAATGGCAATATATCCAATAAATGTTAACAGATATCAGTTAAGAGACACCATGGCAGATGTCTATGGTCACCTCACCAGAAAAGTATAATAAACTAAAACCCAAAGAATGTGCGTAAATGGGTGTGGTATGTTCCTATACATAAAGGAGATGAGTAGATAGATACCAATAATTAGATTTGTATATTGCCTGGCCACCAAGTTTGATAGTGGAACAATGTAGACCACATGAAGTTAGAACATGGGATAAGACATGCCTTAAGGTACCTTTACATGCCGCTACAGAAGGTTGGAAACAACCGGGTGTTCCATGTGCACGAGCACATAGCAACGGTTGCAAATGGTACCCGATACCGCCTTTACACGCCGTTACAAGGTGCTCTACAGAAGGTTTAATCTATCCCTGGAGGCACCGCCGGGTGCCACAAGTTACCTTCTGCAGAGCACCTTCTCTTATTTACACGCCGCTACAGAAGGTAATATGGGAGGACCTGGTGCAGCAGGGACAACACATAGGCGTGCCAGAGTTGTGGCTTACGAGACGCTCGTACGATGATTGGACAATGCAATAGCATCATGATTGGCCAGCCAGCTCAGGAAGGCTGGCTAATACATGACGCTATAGCAAATGTGTAGTGTGACTGGTCAGCTCCTTAAATATGCCGCCCTATGCAGCGACAACTAATCATAACGCAGGAGCTTCCACCAATGATCGCTGATGGGGCGCAGTATCCCGGAGGCTGTGTCACGCCCCAGGGAGTTAACTAGGTGGCGAAAAAACCTTACTGTACCTTATTTAGACGCCGCTACCATCGGGTTGAAACCAACCAGTTTTAGAGCACTGCTCTGAAACAGGTGCCGACAGTGACGGCTGGCAACAACCCAGTTTACACGCCGCTACCTCGGGTTGATTTGACGGTGCAAGATACATTTGTCTCCGACACCCGGTTGTTTCCAACCTTCTGTAGCGGCGTGTAAAGGTACCAGTAGAGTTAAACTATACCATATATTTAAAGAAATAAGAGGGTAACATAAAAATCTACTGCCATATGATGTATTGAGAAATGAAAAATGATACCGACTGGAGAAGCCAAGCTATTTGAAACCCAAGAAGGGGATATTATTTGAATGCAACAAGATCCACAACCATGTACCATAATAGAGCAAAAAAAAATGTATAAGGTCATCAATGGTGAAATACGGGACATAACACAAGTAAGGATGAACCCTAATATATGAAACAAGATCAAATGACAACAATAAGGGTCACTAGAAACATGAAAAGCATAAAATAGTAAGGTTTAAGATGAAAAAATCTCAGAAATTGGAGAGAGTATAGAGTCCAAGATATTCTGGACATCCAAAGTGAAGTTGTAAGTCCATGCTCAAAAATTGGAGAAGAGAAGAAAAACCTAAAAAAGATATGTAAAGACAAAATATGAGTAGGCATACGGTATATTATAATTCCCAAAATTTTCCTGGGAACCAGATGAATGAGTGGAAAATAACCGTGAAACACAATTGGCAGATGCACAGAGAACAGAACCTAACCCTCCTTAATTCATCCCAAGAACCCAGAGAACAAAAATTCTTCATTGAGGCCCAGGGGGAGAACCAATCTAAGGATAAAGATCCATCTAGATTCATGTTGTAACAAAAAGTTATGGTAGTAATCATTTCTGCCTGATCTCACAATCCTTTGGACAATCTGAATATTGGTCAATTTGCCTCGATGGTATGCTAGAAAATGCGTGGCCACAGGTGTCAGAGTTTTACCTTTGCAGAGATCTAATGCAGTCAAATTAATGGTGGACTATTGATTCTGCATTCTTTCCAGAGTTCCTTGGACATCTGGCCAACATATACCTTAGCTTATCACAAGGACAAAGAAAGGCATAGGTGACATTTTTTTTGTCTTGCAAATTATGTAAAACCTCAGGTGATGTTTAGTGGAGTCCTGTGGATTTATAACACAATCCCTCATTGTAAGCATACACTGACACACATTAGGGTACCTTTACACGCCGCAATAACGGTGTGGAAACTGAGAGGCAATCCGGAGTTCCGTCACCGTTGCCGTGAAATTACTACGAAATTGTGGCGTGTATTTGGGGAACCCGGTGGTGATTTTGAAAGTTGCGCCCGGTTGTGATTTCAGAGCACTGCTCCAAAACCCGACACAACCCTGAAGGTGAATTTCCCTGGTTTTGGCGTGTGAAGGGGCAATAGGGATGGAATCAACGTTGCCTACTCATTTCCCGGAGGCGTGCCACAGCGTGCTGGAGAACACCTACCCCCCCCCAGCGATGATTGGTGGTGACTACTGTGTTTCCATTGGCTGTCCCTTCACAGGGCGACATATTTGAAGAGCTGTCCATTCACACTACACAATTGCAATGGCGTCATGTATTAGCCAGCCTTACTGCGTAGGCTGGCCAATCATGACTCTATTGCGTTATCTAATCAGCATGTTGGGGGCGCGGAATGCACAAGTCTGTCACGCCTATGTTCTTGTGGCGCTGAGCATGTACACCCACATTCCTTTGGGGATTGCGGCGTGTGAAGCGGCGTCGGGAGTCAACCAGATGTTTCCCACTGTTGGTGTGGGAACTTCTGGGACGACTAATCACCTTAGGTTGAGGGCGCAATTGCAGTGTGTAAATGCGCCTTCGGTGTTCGGAGGCAACCATGAAAAATATGCACTTGCACATTAGGTTGCCTCCGATCGCCGCCAAATGTTGTGGCGTGTAAAGGTACCCTTAGTCACTACACAGGAAAGAGTCCTTTAAAGACAGCCCCTGATTCACTTGATGTGTTGGTCTTTTAAAGTGGCTGCTAGTTAGTATGTCCCCAAAATTGGGGGTTCGTCTTGCTGTTAGTAACGGGTTGGGTTTCACTAGTTGGTTGGTCTGTGTGACTGCTGTCAATATGCATTAACGTTTTTACACGACACCCCTCAACTGATTCTATTGATCGTTGTAATCTGTGATAAATTGTGGTCGGTTTTCTTGACGTCGTGGCACTGTGTGGAGCAGGGAATCCTGTGAGGAGGCTATTGCCCATTCGAAGACCCTTGGTATCACTTTCTTTGGATAACCTCGTTTATTGAAGCATTCTGATAGACGTCCCGCCTTGTCTCCTGAAGTCACTATCTATTGTGCAATTACGTATCATTCATAAAAATTGTCCCACAGGCACCCCTCTGCAGGTGTTTACTGTAGTGGAATAATACTCCGAAATTCAAGCAGGCTATTTGTCACTGTAGGCATACGGAATAAAACTGTGATTCTTATTTGTGTATCTCAATGTACAGGAAAATCATTGTAGTCAGAGAGACAGAATGTGTTAATAAAATATTAATTATTGTTGAGAAAGTTGATAAACTCCATACATTCCTGAGCAGTACCTGACTAGATGAGAAAAATATTATCAATGTAAGAATGCCATGATAAAGTTACAAAACCAATGGGAAGAGTAGACAATGGTGGACTCCCATCATGCTAAGAACAAATTTGCGAAAGCTGGTGCACACCTCGCCCCCATTGCGACTCCTAACACCTGGTGAAAAAAACATCTGTCCAACAGAAAGTAATTATATTGTAGGATGAAGTCCAGGAGATCAATGATAACGGAGTCTTGCATTTTATCTGAGTCAAGTTGGGCATCCAGATAATAAGTGGCGGCTTTCATGCCACCTATGTGTTGTATCCAGAAATTCTGACGTTTCGGCCTTAATCAAGGATCTGCATGTGACAGAATAATAAATAATAAAGCTATGTAAACAGATTAAGTCCCAAGAATGTAAGAAAATGGAACAAGATACAAAATTAGGGCATATCGGTAAAGAAGTACCCTATGATGAAAAAACTTCAGTCTATTGTAAGTAATCACATATTGTTGAAAATTCTTATAAACGGATAAGGAAAAAATTAGAAACCAGGGCCATTGACTTTAATGGTGTAGATGGAGTCAATGTGTGCTCTGTCGTGCACCATTTTCGGGAGTATACGTTTATTGCAGGCGGACACCCGAATGCTGTCTACTACATCTAGGTGTCCACCAGCAGTAGACGCATAGTCCCGAAAATGGTGCACGACAGAGCGCACATTGACTCTGTCTGCATCATTAAAGTCAATGGTCCTGTTGGCAAATATGTCCAAAACCTGTGTTGGCAGAGGATTGGTTGTAAGCCCCAAAGAGACCACTGAATAAGTGCTAAAATGCAATGTGAAAGTTGCCTAAAGGCCCCGTTACACCAGCCGACACCGCCAGAGATGTCGGTGGTGACTGGCAGGTGTGTGCACGTTTTTGGCGCCCCGCCAGCGTCGCCGCCCTCCGTTTACATGGGGAGACATCTCAGGCGATGGGCTGGCAAGCTCAGAGGCGGCACCGCCGCCGGGGTTTCTCAAAACCCCAGCGGCGATGCAAGACAATGGGAGCCTATGACGATTTGTACACATCGCCCCACATCGGCCGCCTGGTTTCACATCACTGATGTGAAACAAGGCGAGCTGTCACAGCCACCGACATCGCCCCTTTACATTAGGCAACGTAGGGGCGATGTCGCCGCCGATAGGCCACGCCCCTACGTCGCCTATGTAATTGGCGGCAATGTAGACTGGTGTGACGGGGCCTTAACAAAAACAGAAGGAAAAGGGATGTTTATACACATGAATGACTTGTAGTATCTGTAAAAAAACAATAGGAAGATGCCACAAGTCATTGATCCCTGATTCTCTATCAAATTATTGTGTGTATATCCGGGATTGGCATCTACACCGTCGCAGCTACAGCCGCAAAATTTTGCAGATTCACACGTCTGGACCCCGGAGCGTCATAGGCTATGTTGTGAGGCGAAATTTTAACCCTGCGCGTTCCAGTTCACCAAACAATTTTGCCCCTATCTACATAATGGGAAAAAAGGGAAAGGAAACGTGTGGGAGGAAAATCGACACCTGTCAGCTATAGAGACAAAATTTTGCACAGTCACACATCTGGACCCCGAGAGGCTCATAGGCTATGTTGTGAGGCGAATTTTAACCCTGCGCGTTCCAATTCACCAAACAATTTTGCCCCTATCTACATAATGGGAAAAAAGGGAAAGGAAACGTGTGGGAGGAAAATCGACACCTGTCAGCTATAGAGACAAAATTTTGCACAGTCACAGTCTGGACCCCGGGAGCATCATAGGCTATGTTGTGAGGTGAAATTTTAACCCCGCGCATTCCAATTCACCAAACAATTTTGCCCCTATCTACATAATGGGGAAAAAGTGACAGTTACCAGTTGACAGTTGTGAATGAGAGGGACTTAATGATAGCACCAAAGACTAACAGCACATACCAGCATATAGTCACTAAGGTGGGGCCCCAACATGAGATATTCACCACACACAGGGACATGTATACACACCACACGCACACAAAGAGTAACAGCAAGTGTATAGTCCTAAGGTGCAGCCCCAACATTGGATACTCACCACGCACCCGAACAAACACACACCACAAAGACACACACACACCCCCAAGGGGACACACACACACTCTATAGCGACACATGCACTCACCACACAGGGACACACACACCACAAAGAGACACACACACACGCCACACAGACCCCCCCCCACAGGGACACACACGCATAGCCACCCTATAGGGACACATGCACTCACCCCACAGGGACACACACACCACAAAGAGACACACACAGACCCCCCCACAGGGACACACACACATACACACCCTATAGGGACACATGCACTCACCCCTCAGGGACACACACACACCACAAAGGGACACACACAACACAGAGACACACACACCCCACACAGACACCCCCCCACAGGGACACACACACACATACACACCCTATAGGGACACATGCACTCACCCCACAGGGACACACACCACAAAGAGACACACACAACACAGATACACACACACACCACAGACCCCCACACAGGGGCACACACACATACACACCCTATAGGGGCACATGCACTTACCCCACAGGGACACACACACCACAAAAAGACACACACACACCACACAGACCCCCCACAGGGACACACACACATACACACCCTATAGGGACACATGCACTCACCCCTCAGGGACACACACACACCACAAAGGGACACACACAACACAGAGACACACACACCCCACACAGACACCCCCCCACAGGGACACACACACACATACACACCCTATAGGGACACATGCACTCACCCTACAGGGACACACACCACAAAGAGACACACACAACACAGATACACACACACCACAGACCCCCACACAGGGGCACACACACATACACACCCTATAGGGGCACATGCACTTACCCCACAGGGACACACACACCACAAAGAGACACACACAACAGAGACACACACCACACAGACCCCATCCCACAGGGACACACACATACACACCCCAGGGACACACACACCACACAGACAGACACAGATGTGCACAAATCACCTCACACAACTCGCCTCATACGTGTGCTATCTTTATTTTCTAAACATAAACATCTGATTAAAAACAGCCAATGTGCAACACGCGCCATATAGGGAATTAAGGCAGATGTCAGTCACATGAGCTGTCTATTATGTGTATGTGTGAGGTAACATATACTGCCCGGCCAGGGGGAGGGTTTACTGTTGGCTGGAGATTTATTAGGCTGCCTACAGCAATCAATCACAGCTCAGCTTCTATTTTCCTACAGGTCATTAATATGACATATTCAAATTCTATTTTGTTATAGCTAACAGCAGTTATTTATTAACCCGGGCGTAGCCGGGTACTACAGCTAGTTTAGTATAAAACTGGCATAATTTCAATATTATGTCTTATCCATAAATAAAATCTATATTTTAAGCCTAATACTTTGGATTTTTGTGTTGGTTTATGTTTAAATATAGTTTATGGCCTAGTATAGAAGAACTAAAGGGTATGTTGCTCGAAATAGGTATACATAGGTTGTAGAATTTAGAAAAGTGAAGAATGAAAAATCACCATAATAGTATGAATACAAAATACTATAGTAAACAAATTATACTCATATATACGTAAGAAATACTACAATAGGTATATCCCAAAAATATGGACAAGTAGAAAAATTGTGTCTGAGCGCAAAAGGCAATGGTATAAGCATACAGAAAAACACACATATAGACAGTTATGTTAAAATACAATAGTTTAATGCAACATCAATTAAAATAGGGAGATAAAGTAATCTATAAAAAAAATCAAATGATCTAGATGTAGTACAATGACTTACCAGTAGATGGCGCCAAGGCACTACCAGGTAGTAACTGGCTAAATGTTATAGGAAAGCATAGAAAAATATTACAATCTGAGAGTCCTCAGTGGTTGATACCTTTTAATGGCCAACTGAAAAGATGGTAATCATAGAAAGCTGTCGAGACACTATGGCCCCTTCATCAGGCTGATAATGACACAACTTCTGAAGACACATATATACATCAGCAGGGTGAGATGATGCAGTAAATAGGACAGGTGACGTATAGGCAGAGTCAGTCTTGGGAGGGGGAGAGGAGCTGGGGAGGTAAAATCAAAATTCTGAATAGCACTTTTTTTGCGCTTTTTTGCTCGTGCAATTACCAGCGTTTAGCACCCGCGCAAAAAAAAATGCAAAAAAAGAAACAGTGCTTTCACACAGCACCTTTTTTATGGCCTGGGGAAATAGAGGGGGGGAAGATTCCTGGTTTCTCTTCTCCTCTGTAACATGTCTGCCAGCCCCCATTTGATTTCGCAGTGTATTAATATAGACTGCGAAATCAAAATTAAATAAAGTGCTGACACATGTCACATGACCGCGAGCCGCCGATCAGCGCCCAAGACATTATCACTGACGTCATGCAAGGTCCTGGCGATCGGTACCTGGCCTTGGCTCTGCACCGGAGAGCGCAAAAAGTCGTCGGAAAGGGTAAGTATTCATTCTTTATTATTTTTAAGACATTTGGCTTTATTTTATTTCACAGTGAATATTAATAAACTGCAAAATCAAATGGGGGCGGTCACACATGTCACAGAGGGGAGGAGGGACCAGGATCCTTCCTCCCCTCTGTGACATCAGATGCAGCAGCACCGGCCCCTAAGGGAAAAAGTGTCGGTGTTGCTGCGCAAAGAATTGACATGGTCATTCTTTTTACGCCGCCGCTTTTTCCTATAAAAGTGTCTGTATGGCAAAGTGAATTTCCCATTCACTTTGACGGCAGACAAAAGGCACATTGCGCATTTTTGAAAAGCGCTCTTAAAAGAGCGTGTAAAAATGTGCAAAGTGTGAATGTAGCTTAAATGTTTTCTTTTTCAAGGAACTGCTTTACCTGTTTTGCTGTGTGACAGGAGGCATTGTACTGCATGAAAATTGCTGGCTGATGAACACAAGTAAGGAACCACATTTTTGTTGAAGAAGGTTCTGATACACGCTTGCATTCACTCTGCCGTGTAGCTGTATGAGAGGTTCAACCCCTGCAACAGAAAACATTCTCCAAGCCATGACACTTCCTCCCCCACCTTTCACTGATTTCTTTTCTTTTTACACTTTGGGATCAGTCTTTCCCCAGTTTGTCAAATATTATAATGTTTCCCATCAGACCCAAATAAATGAAACTTTCTTTCATCACTAAAATTCCTATCCACACAACCTGCTCCTCAACAAAGGTGAGTCTAGCCTTCTGATTCTTTCTGCTAATGAGAGGTTTGGTCTCTGCAGAGTAGGCTTTCAGTCCAAATGTTCTTAAATGTCATGACACTGTATGACAAGACAGATCCTTACCCTGTTTAGCGCTGAACTGGCAAGCTATTCCAGCTGTAGTGTTGAAACAATTACCCATGGAGATTCTCCTCAATATCCTGTCTTCTCTTGCATTTGTTTTTCGAGGTAGACCAGCCTTCTTGTTTGTGATGCTGTAAAGATGCAATATTCTAGAAATAACAGACTTGGAACGACCAACTTCTGTTCCTATAGTTGATATTGTGACCCCCTTTGACCTTCATCTGGACAACCTGCAGCTGGAGGGTTTCACTCACTTTGGAATGGCAAAAGTGAGTGCAAATTGGAAAAGTAGGTTGACAATTAAACAGGATTTATCAGATAATTAAAGAAGTTACCACCAGGTGCCAGATAAACACCATGCCCTTGCAGGTATCTGAAAGTGTTCTCTAATTTTGATCAGTGTTCTTTTTCACTGATTTCATTTATATTTTTATTCTGTGCTTTAGAATATATTCAATTTATGAAATAAGCTTAAAATACTACTATTTTACTCATGTTAGGATATTTTAACATAGGACAACAATGACCCTAACATTAAGGAAACTGTGTGTTGTTCTATAATTTTGATTCCCAGTGTATGTGTGGAGCCCACTGGGACGGGGAACTCGGTACCGGACCGGGTCGCTGCTGGGGATGTCACGGAGGTCCTGGTCCGGACTGTGTCCTGGGTTCTCACAAGTAAAAGGGGATATATACAAAGGATACAGTTTGTCGTGACGCCACCCACGGTTTGTGGTCAGGGTGACCACCGCTGCTACAGAACCTCCGGGGATGATGTTTGGCAGCTGAAGATGTAATAGCTCTCCGCGGGTAGAACTGGGTTCCCTGGGGCAGTGATAGTTAAAGTCTATGATGGTTATGATGGGGGGTTGCAATAGGTGCAGTTCACTTACTTTCCTGCTGCTGCAGTCTTCTTCCAGCCAGTGTGCAGAGCTGACAGACTGTGGCTCTCCAGGTGGGACCTTTCTGCTGTCCTGCTGGAAGAAATCAGTCACAGACAAGGGTGCAAAGATATAGCAAAGTTCTGTCTGTATGAAATCACACACAGGAGTCTGAAGCAGGGTTCACCGGGTTTACTGGTCAGTTCTCTTCAACAGTTACAGCAGTTCTTAGTACAGTGCACTTCTTAACACCAGTTACAGGCATTCTACTCCGGTTTCCACTCAACTCCCTGCAGCCAGGTTGTCACGTTGCGACCCCTCACTCTCTCTAGTGTCCTTTCCAGGCTGTATTCTCTCTCCTTGATGTGTCTCCGGACAGTGTAGCGGTAGCTCGGACCCTTGTTGTCCTCGTGGTTGCCACTGTGCTTTCTGTCCTTTGGGTGGGAACTCCAACTTAGAATTGGAGCTCCCCGTCTGTGAATCTGGGGATACCGGGTAAATCTTCAGTTCCCCGTCAGAGCCGACACTCTGCAGTGTGCCTAGCCTCCAATAGTCCTCTCCCGCAAGGCACTATCAGGCTCCCTCTGACCCGTGTGATTCCAGCTTCAGTAGGGAAGACTTCTCTCCTAGTTAGTCAGTGCTGCTGATCTGTCTCTTCCCTCACACTCTCCTGGGGTGCTGGCTATGGATGAACTTTCTCTCCATGGTTTCTGTGACTCTGTGGATTCTGCATCTCCATCAGCCCCACTCCTCCAGAACTCGTGTGTCTTTCTTTCTGTTCTTGTGTCTTTTCAGCTCGGCACCCTCGGCCTACTTGGTCTTTGCTTCTCAGCCTACTCCGGCCTACTTGGTCTTTTCGTCTCAGCCTACTCCGGCCTACTAACTCCTTCCTCCTCCTCTTCCTCTACTTGTACCTTCTGTCACCTGACCTACATGCGTTCTCACCCACTGTCCTCTAAACCCACCACCCCTTGCCTGCCTAGAGTTCCGGGCTCCGGGTAGGGTGCTGCCTCCTAGTGGTGTGTGGGATGTCTGTGAGGGTGTTTGTTGTGCAAACTGTCTTTTCCTCCTACCTGGCTGCAGTTCCCTATGCGGCCACCCTGGTCGCAGGGTTGCCACATATGTATATACACACATAGCATAAATGCATGTATACCCTGAGAGCATACATACACACAGGGCTGTAATTGGAGTTCCTGCTGCCCTAGACACTATCATTAGTCACGCCCCCCTACTGATTGATCAGGGTATGTGCACACACCAATTTTATTTTGCAGGCAGATCTGCTCTGTATCCTGCCTGAAAAAGTGATCATTGCTAAAAGGAATACACTGCAATGTAAAAAGGACTTGCTGTTCATATGTTCTGTCTTTTTCACCGCTTCAGGTTTCCAAAGACATAAAGCAGTTAAATGTGACCGGTCAATAATGTGTGCGGCTTCTGCTAAAAGATGTAGCACAAGATGACCAAAAAGAAGCAAAAAAAAGATACTTCAGGATAAAATGACGACTGTGTGTCCTGAAGCGTCTTGCGTCTGAATAACTTTGTGACGTTGGCAAGATGTGGTGTACACATACCCTGAGAGTGCCCATGGTTTAATTAAACAAATGTTCCCCATATTTATCGACCCCCCCCCCCCCACATTTTCTACTGATGTAATGCATTACAGACCTTTTCTTTCAGTCATAGGGGAGGCATATTTCGTCGGATCAGTCATGCTCGTCTTCAGATTATGCCAGCCCCCGTATTGTGATTGATTGTCATGAATGGCCTGACATCACAGCAATCCGCTATTAAATCCTGTGCTTGCGCACTGACTCTCATTAGCCCGGGCATGTACTCTGGGAGTCTCTACTCTACCTTTTCCTTCTGGCAGCAGCTCCAGCAGAGCAAGCAGAGTGGCAGGTACACACCAGCATGAACAGAGCGGCGGGCGCACACTACCGTGAGCAGAGTGGCTGGGGCACAAACACTCGCTTAGCATGTGCGCTCCGAAGGAGGCATGTGCACATATGAAATAGATCTGTGAACGTACATTCAGATTCAGTGTACGTACCCGGGCAGCTAAGAGGCAGTGTGCAAGCACAGGATTTAATAGGGGATTGCCATGACGTTAGGACAGTCACGACAATCAATCACAATGTGGGCAGTGTTCATAATTTGAAGAGGAGCGTGACTGAACCGAAAGATACACCACCCTACAACTGAAAGAGAAGGTCTGTAATGCATTAACCTGAGCAGGGAACTTTTGTTTGACAACACCATGCTAGTGATCAACATTGCCTCACTAACAAGACATTGAGGGCCGTTTAAAATCAAAAAAGGATGTGACAGGTTCACTTTAATATTTACTGAAAAAGCGACATTTATTTAATATGATAATAAGGACACTTCTGTACACCCTTAGCGTGGCCTAAACCTTGGTGCACCGTTACCATCTCATATTTGAAAAAGAAAGCCAGTCTTTTGTCTTCATTAATGTGATCCATTGGTAAGAGTGAACACTGTAACATTAGATCTTCTGTCTGCACTTGCGCACCCACACTGGAGAAGCACGGTGGCATGTGTGCACGCAACATGGCGGAGCACAGCAGCAAACTCCAAGTGTCCGTGCACACAATGTGGCTGCGTTCCGACGCCTGAATCATGTGTGTCTGTAGCTTCCTTTTGATGCTCCTTGAAATATAGCAAGCGAGCGGCTTTATTGAGGGGGACAAGGCGTAATGATGTGATGTCTGCTCACTTCAATACCTTTCTGCTTCAATTAATCTGTAGTAAAATACTGGCTGCAACCAGGTGTCAGAACATACCTGTGTGCACACTCACACTGACACTTGGAGTGCTGCTTGTGCTTCCCCAGTATCAGGACTTAAGGTCAGCAATGCTAAGTGATTTTAGACAGCACTTACTCTTACCAAAGTACCTCTGTCAATTAAGAGAAGGGAATGGCTTTAAAATGCAAATAGGAGGGAGTATCCCAATACATAGGCCACACCAAGGTGCACAGAAGCATTTGCAAAAAAAATAAATTATTAAGTTTAAGCACTATATGCCTAGGCTATATTCCCTATATAAATGTGTATGCAGATTAATTGGCATTTTTAAGGTAAAAGACTCCTTTAAAATATAAATCTTTTTAGCAACACATTTTCCTGAGTCTCCCAAGACTACCCTCCTGTCTGTTCGTCTGCAGCACATCCCAAAACAGAGTCATGATAATGCTTCCTACTGAAGATTAACCACCCTAAGTAAGCCCTATCCTGTGCCCTATTCCACCTCATGTTGTACCCACTCTATAATGAGTCTCCTTATTACACACATTCTGCATACTGAGCCGCCCAGATTCTTTACTGAGTGCTCCCAATACCACCCCTTCTCTATGCTGATTCCCACCATGCTATCCCTTCTCCTTACAGTACCTTTTCCATGCTACCCTGCTCCATACCGTGCCCCTCTTATGGTACCCCTTCACCGTATCGTGCACCTTCCATGCTACTCCTTCACCGCACCCCTCCCATATTACTACTTTTTTATACCAAGATCCCCCATGAAACCCCACCTCTATACCATGCTCCCCTATGTAACTTCTTTTCCACACCATACCCCCTCAGGCTAACCATTTTGCATACAGTGCCCAATTGAACAATTGTTTAAATGCCATTTGAAGTGTAACCCTTGTTGTAGACCCTGGGGGCCCCCAAGGGAGTAGGGGCCCAGGGCAATTGCCCAGTCTACCCCCTTAACGCCAGCCCTGACTTTAGTAGTTTCCACCTTGCTACATACTCTAATAAGCTACTCACTGAGAGTAGAGTATTTTGATGAGTGCTTTCAGTACTTAGCAGACCTAGATTTGTGAAATGATACTTCTGATAAATGCACGATTTTTGGTTCTGTTTTTTTCATGATGTCATGCACAATGCGGTTTCATTTAGAATTGAGTTGTTGGAAGCTCTGAAGTTTGTTTAGAGACTCTGATGTGTTTAGCCTCACCAAGATGGAGGTACATTTGTCACAAGTGTCCTTAAAAGACTGGTATGCTAAGCACAATTGTTCCAGGGCTCCCTATGGTGGTAACTCATGAGCACCAGACATAGATAAGACAGTCACGTGATTCGGCACCCTTTGCCATTGGGAAGACACGTGGAATCAATTTCACATTTAGCGGGCTCTAGATTATCTTTGACCTTCCAAGTAGGTTTAGTTAGACATTTCTATCTCTCATAAAGGCTGTGTGAGGGTCTGTGTTTTTCTTCTGTTCCACATCAGGCAAAAACTGAGAGATTCTGCCATACTGCACAAGAATGTAAAGGTGGGGCTTGTTCTGCTCCTAGTTGCAGAGATGAGTTCTCCCATACAGTGTTACTTGTTGATTGAGCAGATGCATAGACAGAGAGTCTGCAGGTTCTGTGTAAGCTGATGTCACTTTACAATTAGCTGGAAAGATGTTCCTTTCTCTGGATTGTAAACTGTATGTTGTTCTTGGTGGCAGGCCACTCTTTCTACTATTCCGACTCTTCTATGCAGTGCAAGTATCTAGTGCCTGAAATATCAATCCTTCTGAAAATCATATTGACTGTTGTACTCACATGCAAGCGTCCTCAGATAGTTCCAACTCAACCACACTGACTTGAATTAAGAGTCCAGGAGAAATGGAGATGAATTTAACTGAAATCGTGTATTGTAGTATAATGTAGCAGGTAGAAAGAGTGGTCTAAGAAAGAGCAGCATAACGTGTGGATCCAAAGAAGGTTATAGCAGAATTTTAATGAGGAAGAAGAGAGAACCAAGGCTAACATCACAGAATGCAGGAGGAAGGAAGGGACAAACTGCCAAAGGTAGGGTTTGTGCCTAGTAACAGCAAATGTAATGTATAGAACAAATAAACACTCAATAAATTACCGTTGTCCCATGGGATATAACACTTGCTGTACCAGCAAAGAATCACTAGCTGATTCATCTATTTCCGAATGATCCATGCACCCATCTCTCGTGCTCAAATCTCATGAACTAAATCTAACCCGTGCTTCTGACGGCTCATGTCTGTACTTTCAATTCTGTATTTCTAAAATAGAGTGGATGACTTCTTCTCTTTTAGCTTACTGTGAACTAAATTGCTGTTCAATTCATGTAAATTCTTATTGAATTTACTTCTTTTTGCCGAAATACAAGATTCTTCCATTTTTTTTTTTGAACCATGTTTTTATTGGGTTTTAAACATTATACCATTTCCAGAACATTAGGATAAGCATATCCAACAATAATGTACACAAAACATACAGCGGTTTCTGAAGCTAACCATATACATCGAAATAAAATTTCACATCAAAAGTCTCAAAACCCCCCCTCCCCACCCCGGAAAATTATCCATTTCTCATGGTATGTCTTATGTTCTCTAAACAGTGTGATTGTGATAGGGATATACCTCCACGCATTAACAGGCAACCCTGGCACACCACCCTCACTAAAAACCTGAGACGGGTGTCCAGAGTCGCCGAGAGGAGATGGAAAAAGTCTCACACCCCCGAGCACTTTGCTCTATTCAAGCAATCCATCACTGACTTCAAGACGGCACTCGCTACCGCCAAGCAAGTGTTCTTCTCATCCCTTATAACCTCTTTGTCCCGCAACCCCAAGCAGCTCTTCAAAACTTTCAACTCCTTACTTCGCCCACCTGCTCCTCCCCCTTCTCCCCTCATCTCTGCTGAAGACTTTGCGACCTTCTTCAAGGAGAAGATCGACAAGATCAGAAGCAGCTTCGGTCCACTATCCCCACACCTCCCCTTCCCACCTACACTGCCCTCCTCCTCCATCAGCCACTTCCCCCCCATAACTGAAGACCAACTCTCCTCCCTCCTGTCAAAATCACACCTCACCACCAGCGCCCACGACCCGCTCCCATCCCACCTCATTCCCAACCACACCTCCATTTTCATCCCAGCCCTCACCCACCTCTTTAACCTTTCACTTAGCACTGGTACCTTCCCCTCGGCCTTCAAACACGCCCTAATCACGCCCATCCTAAAAAAACCCTCACTTGACCCTACCTCTGTCGCCCCATATCTCTTCTCCCATTCGCCTCTAAGCTACTTGAACAACACGTCCACTCCGAACTGTCCTCTCACCTCTCCTCGTGCTCCCACTTCGACCGCCTACAGTCCGGCTTCCGACCCCTCCATTCCACCGAAACAGCCCTGACCAAAGTCACCAACGACCTACTGACCGCCAAGAACAAACACTACTACTCCATCCTGCTACTCCTTGACCTGTCTGCCGCCTTCGACACGGTTGACCACTCCCTTCTTCTCAGGATCCTGGAATCCCTTGGCATCACCCACCTTGCCCTCTCCTGGATCTCCTCATACCTAGTGGACCGGACCTTCAGCGTCTCCCACTCCCACACCTCCTCCTCACCCTACCCCCTTTCTGTCGGAGTCCCCCAAGGTTCGGTCCTGGGACCCCTACTTTTCTCCATTTACACTCTCGGCCTAGGGCAACTCATCGAGTCCCATGGCCTCCAGTACCACCTCTACGCCGACGACACCCAAATCTACCTGTCCGGCCCCGACATCACCTCCCTACTCTCGAAAATCCCTCAATGCCTTTCCGCCATCTCATCCTTCTTCTCTGCTCGCTTCCTTAAACTCAACATGGACAAAACTGAATTCATAGTCTTCCCCCCAAGAAATTCCACCCCACCTCCCAACCTATCCATCTGCGTCAACGACTGCCCCCTCTCCCAGTCCCCCAAGCCAAATGCCTCGGGGTAATCCTTGACTCCTCCCTATCCTTCAAACCCCACATCGAGGCCCTCACCACATCCCTCCGGCTCCAGCTCAAGAACATCTCACGGATCCGCTCCTTCCTCACCCACGACACCGCTAAAACACTCATCCATGCTCTTATCATCTCCCGCCTTGACTACTGCAACCTCCTTCTCAATGGCCTCCCGGCTAACTCCCTCCACACCTCTCCAGTCTATCCTGAACTCCGCTGCCCGACTCATCTATATGTCCTCCCGCTACTCCCCTGTCTCCCCCCTCTGCCAAGCCCTTCACTGGCTCCCCGTCTCCAAGAGATCCCAATTCAAAACACTAACCATGGCGTACAAAGCCATACACAACCTGGCTCCACCATACATCTCCGACCTGGTCTCCCGATACCTACCCTCACGCAACCTCCGCTCCTCCCAAGAACTCCTCCTCTGCTCCCCCCTCATCACCTCTTCGCACAACCGAGTCCAGGACTTCTCCCGGGCATCTGCCTTACTCTGGAACTCCCTACCCGAACACGTCAGACACTCTCCTACCCTGAGTAGCTTCAAGTGTCACCTGAAGACTCACTTGTTCCGTCAAGCCTACAACCTGCCATGAGACCCAGGCGAACACCCCATACCTGACATTCCCCCATCCTACTGTATCCTAACCCACCCCTCATAGACTGTGAGCCCTCGTGGACAGGGTCCCTGCCCCTCCTGTACCTGTACGTCCTGATCGCCTAGATTTAGTGTACTTGTTCTTGTCTCCCTCAACCTCATGTAAAGCGCCATGGAACCTAATGGCGCTATATAAATAAATAATAATAATAATAATAATGATATACCAAATCAATCTCATTTCAGTCTCTCAAACACCACACCTCAGTCTACCAAGCGTTCCTCCTAACTCTTCTTCTGCATACCACACCGACGAACGGAAAGGTAACATGAAATTAGTTATTTCACCATCTGAGAACTCTTTTTCAAGGAAAACTCTCCATCTGGAGAAAAATTTCCTGGCTAATTTACTCGGATTGCGTAACTCATCCAACGATTCCAGTGTCAAAGTGTGGCGCATCAACATTATGACCTGGTTTAGGTCTGGGGGTTTGTCGCTAAGCCAATGTTGGAGAAGGAGTCTCTTAGCTATTATTGCAATATAATGCCAAAGGATATGAGGGTGACTATGGGCCCCAGAGTCCGTCTGATAATGGAATATCCAGCGTAGCGGGTCTAAACCTTCCATATTTCCACATATCTTTTTAGCCCAGATTAGCACCCTCTTCCAGTAATCTTGTGTGTCAGGGCAGGACCAAAGACCATGTTCCAGGTCCGTCATCTCAAGTTTGCACTTCGGGCAGTGAGTCAATCTTTTTTGGTTGGCTTGGGAAGGGGGAATATTAAAACCCTGGATGGTCCCATGCATAATTCTGAATTGGGAGTCCCTCCATCTCTCGTTATTTATGTACCGTCTCATAGATCCCCATCCCTCTAAAATTTTCTGAGTGAGTTCGGGCTCTTTAGTGTGCTTTCGCCATTTGTTGAAAAACCCTCTCCTCTTTTGCGGGCGTAGAGCTTGTTGCATTTTGGCATACAATGAAGTAATGGATACATCACCTTCATTTATAGTTAGTATTTCGGACCATAGATTATTTTCCACCTCTCCCGAGAGGTCCCGCAGGTGTGAGAGGAGATGGTGGTCCAACTGACGGTATTGTATTGCTTGGAATTGGGGTAAGTCATAAGCAGTCAGTACTTCCTTCTCCGTCATCCACCTCCGCCCATCAAAATTTATAAGGTCTTCTAATGTATTGACGCCTTTTTCTTTCCAAGATTTAAAAAGAGAGTTTTCACGGCCCAACTTAAAGGCCGGGCATCTCCACGGATTAAGTCGTTTGGAGATTTTCCATGCCAGTTTAAGTTTTTTCCTGACCTCTCTCCTCGTTATGATAGTATCTTTGTATATTACTGTATTTTTCAAAGTGGCCGGAAGGCAGGACAACGGAGAATGTAACAAAGCAGACAAATCCCATGGCCTAGCCCACTCTTCCTCTAATTCTAAATCTGAAAACTGACTTGTTCCCTTAACCCAGTCCAATACATTACGTAAAATGCATGCCAAGTTATATCCCCTGACATCTGGGAGCTGCAATCCTCCCTCCTGTTTGGGTTGTACTAGTGTCCTAAAGGCTAGCCTAGATCTCTTACCTCTCCAACGAAATTTGGTGAAGGCTTTGTTAATTCTTATAATGTCAGTATGCTTCATTAGCATAGGTATAGTCTGGAGAGGATAGAGTAATTTTGAAAAGCTCATCATTTTAAGTAGATGGCAGCGTCCCATCAGAGACAGCGGCAACCCCTCCCATCTTGCCAATTCTTGCTCTATCTTCGTAATGATCGGTAAGAAGTTGAGTCTATATGTTAACCCACTGGATCTGGCCAAATGTATTCCCAGATATTTGAGACTAGTTTTCGCTATTGGTATTCCGCAGAAGTTTTCTCCCTTCCGCTCCCCATTTTCTTGATGTATGAAGAGAATTTCACATTTGTCTTTGTTAAGGGAGAAACCCGAATATCTGCCCCATTTCTCAATGTCTGCCAATATACCTGGAAGGTCTCTTTCAGGGTTCTGAACATATAAAATGATATCATCAGCAAAAAGTGAAAGCTTAATTTCAGCTTCCCTTACCTTAAAGCCTTCATAGTCGTTATGACGTTCCAGGTACAGTGCCAGAGGTTCTATGGCCAGGTTAAAAAGAAGAGGCGATAGTGGGCATCCTTGCCTCGTTCCTTTATGGAGAGCGAAGGAATCTGACAGAAAACCCGGAGTATTGATACACGCTTTGGGGTTACTATATAGTGCACTAATGTATTGCCGAAAGGGGCCTAGTATACCTATGGAGTCGAGCACTTCACCCAGCCATGACCATCTGACATTGTCGAATGCTTTTTCAGCGTCAAGAGTGATCATGGCTGGGTTATCACCTTTCATCTTCGTTTTCCGACCCATAACATCTAGCATAAGCATTGCCTTTCTGATATTTGTAGTTGTTGACCTCCCCTTAACAAAGCCCGCTTGATGTGGAGGTATTAGTTTGGGTAGGACCACCGCCAATCTGTCAGCCAGAATTTTAGAGAGGAGCTTCAAATCTTGATTTATTAGAGAAATCGGTCTATAATTTGCTGGATCTGTAGACGCCTTTCCTGGTTTTGGTATCAGTTTGATATAAGCCAAATTCATTCTCTCAGGTATAGGTGCCCCACACAAAACTGCATTATATAGGTCACACAACACCGGAGAGATCTGCTCCCTCAAGGTCTTGAAAAAGGCACCATTATAGCCGTCTGGTCCGGGCGCTTTACCCGGATTTAGACGTCTTATAGTCATCTCAATTTCGTCAATTGTGACTGGGCTGTTGAGAAATTGAGAGTCTTCTTGGGAAACAGTTGGCAGTGTAATCCCACCCAACCAGGCATGGCTATCTGAGTCATCTGTATTGGTCTCCGCATAGAGAGAAGCATAATATCTGCCCAGTACTCGGGAAATGCCTTTAGGATCATGCCAAGCGTTGCCGTGCTTATCTACTATCTCTTGTATAGGGGAGGGCTTATGCCTACCCTTGGCTAGTCTTGCTAATAAGCGCCCCGCTTTATCTCCATATTTCTGGAGATCTAATTCCAATCTGTTTTTATAAATGTCTTCCCTTTTTCCCGCCCAAACATCAAAATCTCTCTTTGCCCGTATCCACTTCTCTCTATCAGGAGCCGCCATTGTGGACTGATAACGTGTATATGCAACTCTTACTTCCCGACTGGTCTGAACAAATTTGTCTTTGATTTGTCGTTTAATCCTCATGCTATATGCCATAATATGCCCTCGCAGCACCGTTTTCGCTGTCTCCCAGTATAAAGCTGGATCAGATCTATGTTCCCGATTGTCAGAGGAGAAATTCGACCACCATTCACCCAGGAGTTTAGTAAAGTTTTCCTCTCTGACAAACGTGTCGGGGAATCTCCATAAATAATCGGAGCCCTTTTCAAATTTATCCCTGGTCTCCAACACCACCGGGCTATGGTCCGAGATCAGCATGTCTTCGATTTTAATATCTGTCATTTGTGGGATTATCGTGGGGATACGAAGAACATATCCAATCTGGACCACGACCCATGGGGGTGCGAGAAATGGGTAAATTCTCTACCCAGTGGGTTCATTACTCTCCATGAATCTAATAGCCCAGCTCCCTTCATTAAACTTTCCAAAACACTGCTGTCCTCTGCTTTAACCCCTACCTGTCTTCTCAACTGGATTAGGGATGTAGTGCGTCTATCTTCTTCCTCCTTCATGACCGTGTTAAAATCTCCCCCAATTATTTTATTATGTCCATTGTCTAGGAGCAATGTATTTTGTAGTTGTTGGAAGAAGGGTTTCTGCTTCCCGTTTGGGGCATATATATTGTAAACAGTAAAGGTGTCATTTTGAATTTGCAACGTTAATTGTATTAATCTACCCTCTTTATCTTTTGAAGTGGACAATAATGAGTGAGCCAGTGACCTATGTATCAATATTATAACTCCCGCTTTCTTTCCTACTGCTCCCGAACCATAAACCTCGCCTACCCATAGCTTTTTGAGTCGGAAAAAGTCTTCCTCAGCCAGGTGGGTCTCCTGGAGTAGAGCTATATCTACATGAAGCCTCTTGAGGTGGCGCAAAATCATCATGCGCTTCGCTGGGGAGCGCAAACCCTTGACATTCCAGGAGGCCCACCTAACCATCGGAAGCCTCCCCACCTAGGGCCCAGAATTTCCCCACAGCGAATATTGAAAAGTAGTCGTTATCGCCTGGTGCGAATGTGAATGAGGTGTGGCAGACATTGATGTTGTAGCTTACTTGAGACCCATTTTCAAGGATATTTTCCGTTTGTTCCCCCTCATTCTTCCCATTTTCCCATCCCCAAAACACTCCAACACCTTTCATCAAAAAGTCGGTGACTTCACTTACGTCCTCCAGTGCAACCCTCATAGAGAGCTCCACCCCGCCCCGGCCCCCGCCATCTCTAATAACAATTAATAAGGAAGCATCATAACTCCAACATACTGCCCAAATAAAACATCAATCCTCAGCCGACAACCCTCTTTTGTAGAATATGTAGACACATTGCCCCAGGGCCATGTCTCTAGGGTACAGCTAATAAACATCCCCCTTCTCACATTTCCTCTCACGTCCTCATTAATCATGGGTAACCATATGGCTTCTAGAAACGTTCAAGTAGATCCAACCTTAGAGTGGTCATGGTCGGACATCCACACCAAAGTTCAGTGCTGAGTTAGGGTTTCTTAAGTTCGTATGCGTCAATGCAGCAATGTTCCTGTATGAAAATCCTAGTTAAAGAGAAAGAAGAGGGAGAAGAGAAAAAAAAAAAAAAAAAAAAAAAAGGGGGGGGGGGAGGGAGAAGGGGAAGTGACAATACATTTTTTCTCTCTATCTTGTAGTGCACTGCAGTCAGAACAGTTTTTCTCTTCCTTCAGAATAACTGCTGCAAATCCGCCAAATTCAGCCATTGGTGGGTTTCGTCCATTTTAAATGTTTCCCATATTATTTCTTCCTTTGCCATCTATTTCCAGATTGTCTCTGTTGTTTCGGATTACCCGGCGTTGCTCCCTTTTGCGCCCGATCATCCAATAGGGAGTATGACCTGAGTCTATATGATCTCGCGGGGGTTCCTTCTATTTCAGTATCTGAGTCTGGCGCAGGCGTAGATTTCCCAGGTGATCTCCTGCTAGTCCGGGGTGGTGACTCGGATCTCCTTGGAGAGGCCATATTGTCCCGTACTGCAGCCATTGCCTCCTCTGGATCAGTGAAGGTCATCATGACACCCTCTCTAGATCTAAAACGTAGTGTTGCAGGAAAATTCAGCTGAAAGCGGATATTTCTTTTATGTAGCAGCGAACATGTCTCACTGAATGCCCTTCTGCGACGTGTGACTTCTACGAATAGTCCGCAAAGACCAGAGCTCTATGACCCTGTAATATAAGAGGATGCTTTTTTGCTTTGTATGCCCGAAGAATCTCCTCTTTGTCCCTGTGGTTCAAAAATTTTGCTATCACGTGTCTAGACTTATTGGGCTCTCTGGATGTTGCATTCGTGGCTAGGTGTTTCGTGGCTTCAGTCGTCTCCTGGCCGTCCCTAGGAGGACCTATTCTATGGGCACGCTCTGTTTTGCATCTATGGGTAAGGCCCAGGGCTTTAGGCAGCTCGACCTCAAAAATTTCCTCCAGTTGACCAACAGGGACAGACTCCGGTAGACCCACAATTTTTAAGTTACTCCGTCTCGTTCTATTTTCAATGTCCTCCAGCTTATTATGCGTGTAGTCAGCATGTTTTTGCAGGGCCATTAGCTGTTCCTCAAGCTCCTGAATCCTGTCTTCTGCTGTTCCAATTCTAGATTCAGCCTCAAGAAGCTGCTGCTCATGTGTCTCCATTTTCACAGACAGATCTCTAGTTGATGCAGCCACCATCTCTGCCACTGTGACCTTAAACTCTTCAGCCAAATGCACAGCCATTTCTTTAGCAAGTTTTTTATAGTCAAGGTGTTGGAATCTCCAGCTATCTCCTGCATCCTCTGCCCCTGTATCATAAGTATGCTGGCTGTGCACTTTACTTGTAGCAGCAGCTTGTGACTGTGATTGTGTCTGGGGCTGGTGTTGGTCACATAGGATTCCCTCTGCCTGTGGTTTCTGTCCTGGGGGGCTTTCAAGCCTCCTCTCTGTGGCCTTCTCCTGGGAACCCTCTGGTCTCCCCACTGAGGCTTCACCTCTTGACTCGGTCTCCCTATTCCCGGCCACATACTCAGTAACGCCGTCCTTTGCTTTCCCCCTTGTGTCCTGCGTGCAGACCGCGCCATCATTGCGGTCTGCACATGGCGTCCCGCTTTTCTCTCCCTCCTTGTGCCTGGTGATATAGCGGTCCATTGTGGACATGGCGGAGCTTACCGGGGTCGCGGCGGTGTCCTACGCTCCGATGGATATTCAGGGGGCAGCCCTGGAGTGTTGCAGAGGTCGGATGGCGGCTGATTGCCGAGGCGGGGAGCGGAGCGGGCTCAGACACGTCCGCACATGGAGGGGCCGGAACCGGAAGTCCAAGATTCTTCCATTTTAATTTACATAAAGGGGTTTTGCCACCGGGGCTGTGGAGTCGGTATAAAATGGACTGACTCCTATAATATATAATAAATTGGGTACAGTAGTTCAATGCAAAAAGCAATAAACTATGTTCAGTAGTGCTGGCTTATTTGCTGTTAGTAGACAGGGACAACGACCAACGATCTCAATACTAAGCCCGAGAGTGACATATTCCCAACGACCTCCATATCATTCTGGATCGTTGCTGCGTCGCTGGTGAGATGTGACTGTTTGACATTTCACCAGCGACCACGTAGTGATGCTCCAGCGATCCCGGTCAGGTCGTATCGCTGTCGCGTCGCTACGTGTGACGGTACCTTTAGCGATGGAGCCAATTTTCACCTTCATGACCTGGCCACTTTTTACAATTCTGACCAGTGTCACTTTATGGGGTAATAACTCTGGAACACTTAAACGGATCCCTGTGATTCTGAGATTGTTGTTTTCATGATATATTAGACTTCATATTATTGGTAAATTTAGAACAATATATTTTGCATTTATTAGTGAAAAAAATGGAATTTTGGCAAAAATGTTGCACTTTCAACTTTTGAATTTTTATACTGATAAACCATAGAGTTCTGTCACATAAAATCTACTATATAATTGCGTAATTGTGTCTGTCTGTTGGCGAAATCGCGCACCAGCGCTCATTGGTTGGCGCCAGCCACGGCAACCAATGAGCGCAGCGTATGCAAAAAGCCGCGCGCATTCAAAATTGGCGCCAGGCTGTAACCTGGCGACAGCGACATATAGGCGTCACTATCGCCAGGATACATGCTTCCGGCCGCGGCAACCCCCGGCACCAGTACTCGCCGCCCCCCCTCGCCTCCCGCTGTTCTCATCCGTCTTCTCCAGCCAGCTACAGAGTCGCACTCTGTACAGCAGTCATGTGACAGGGCGGGCTGATGTGACGTCACACAGCCCGCCCTGTCACATGACCTCTGTACAGAGTGCGACTCTGTAGATGGAGAAGACTAGTGAGAACAGAGGGGGGTGAGGGGGATCCTGCCCCCCCGCATCCATCCTGCCCCCCGTATCCATCCTGCCCCCCCGCATCCATCCTGCCCCCCCGTATCCTTCCTGCCCCCCCGTATCCATCCTGCCCCCCCCCCACATCCATCCTGCCCCCCTCCGCATCCATCCTGCCTCTCCAGATCCATCCTACGCCCCCCCTCCATCCTGCCCCCCACCTCCATCCTGCCCCCCCACCTCCATCCCCCCCCCCACCTCCTCGCCCCCCACCTCCATCCTGCCCCCCCACCTCCATCCTGCTCCCCCAGCTCCATCCTGCCCCCCACCACCATCCTGCCTCCCTGCTCCACCCACACCGCCGAACACAGACACTGCCAAACACAGACACTGCCAAACACAGACACTGCCAAACACAGACACTGCCAAGCACAGACACTGCCAAACACAGACACTGCCAAACACCGACGCTGCCAAACACCGACGCTGCCAAAAACCGACGCCGCCAAACACCAACACCGCCGAACACCGACGCCGCCGAACACCGACACTGCCAAACACCGACACTGCCAAACACCGACACTGCCAAACACCGACACCGCCAAACACCGCCAAACACAGACACCGCCGAACACAGACACCGCCGAACACAGACACCGCCGAACACAGACACTGCCGAACACAGACACTGCCACACACCGCCATCGCCGCACAACACTGACAGTGCTGTACACTGACTCCACCGCACACAGACACCGCCGCACAACACTGATACTTCTGTACACTGACACTGCTGGACACTAACACTGCTGTACACCAACACTGCTGCATAACACTGATAGCGCCGCACACTGCCACACACCGCCATTGCTGCACACCGACACTGCCACACAACACTGATACTGCCAACACTGCCGCACACCGACACTGCTGCACACCGACACCGCTGCACACCGACACCGCTGACACACCGACACTGCTGTACACTGACACTGCTGTACACTGACACTGCTGTAGGTATCTACTATATAATTGCCTAATTGTGTATGTCTGTCCAGAAAATCGCACGCCAGTGCTCATTGGTCGCCGCCAGCCGCGGCAACCAATGAGCGCAGCGTATGCAAAACAGCCGTGCATTAAAAACTCGCACCAAGCTGAAACCTGGCAACAGCGACACATTGGGTCGCTATCGCCAGGATACACACGTCCGGCCGCGGCTATCATTGGCAGATTCGACGGCAGCTGCGGCTCATCTACTGCCGCACAGAGGTCCGCGGCGAGCCATCCGGGAGATGACCGGCGTCAGCTTGCAGCGGTAGTACCCCGACTGCCATATTGGAACATCCACATTATGGGTATTCATATATGGCGGCCGGAATTCAAATCCCCCGCCAAGCCGCGCTACTTCGCTGATTGGTCGCCGCGGCCGACGGCGACCGCTCAGCGAAGCGGCGCGGCTTGGCGGGAAATATGAATCCCGCAGCGCAGGTTTCAAAACCACTTCCATGCTATGCTCTGCTTTGCTGATTGCAAATGGAGAAAAGGAAAGCTGACATGTAAACAAAGGGGGCGATCACACAAGAATATTGAAAAAATATATGTAAACAATGAATTTTATTAGACACAACAGTACACAAAAGGACAATAAAAAACATAAAAAGACCACGCAGTGGCCCCTACATTAAAAACAACCTTCTCCACAAGGCATCACAACATGTGCATAAAGTGTGTAAAACAGTGCAGTTCTGAAATAGAAAAAGTTTTCCTATTATGTTGAGAGCTTACAAATATACACAAAATAAGCAAAGGCAAAATCGATCAATCAATAGTAAGTCAGCAAATGCAAAATCAACCTTGCTGTTGCAAAGCAAGTATTTATTGCACCATCTGATCGCCCCCTTTGTTTACATGTCAGCTTTCCTTTTCTCCATTTGCATATATATTTTTTGGCATGTGGGGTGCTGATCCTTACTTTACTAGGTGGTGCCCTCAGTTAATCTCTTTGTTTTTTGTTTAAAAATTTCTACTGCTTTGCTGATTGGTCACCGCCGCCCACGGCGACCCATCAGCAAAGTGTGTTTTAAAACATGCACCAAGTGCGCTGATTGGGCATCACGGCCGGCGGCGACCAATAAGCGGAGCACGACTTGGTATATAGGTGTGGAATTTGAACTACCGCTCATAGTGTGACACACTTCTCTGCTGTTTACAAGGCTGTCAGTCATAGTGTGACACAGTTCACATCTGTTTACAAGATATTCTAGAATACCCGATGCGCTAGAACCGGGCCACCATCTAGTAGTTAATAAATAACTTCCCACATGTCTACTTTACATCCGCACAATTTTGGAACCAACATTTGTTTTGTTAGGAAGTTAGAAGGGTTTAAAGTTTATCAGCAATTTCTCATTTTTACATCAAAATTTGCAAAACCATTTTTTAGGGACCACATCACATTTAAAGTGACTTTGAGGGGTCAATATGACAGAAAATAGTAAAGGGGCCAAGGGCCACTCACCTAATGAGGTTGTGCACCCCTGACAACCTCAGTTGTAGCACGACTGCTGCTGGACCGTGCTGATGGACCGCTGGCCTCCACCACCGCCTCTCCCACGGCGCTTCCAGGTGGTGTTACGTGATCAGAACTCACCAGTAGTACGTTACTAAGGTGCTCTGGAATGGTGCCTAGTTGCCAGGTTACCGTAAGTCCTTCAGACGGCACCATTTGATTATAACAATATCCGGAGCTGCTCCTGCCGCTGTTCCCTCAGTGAGGGAAGGGAAAAAGAGGCAGATTGTAGTGCGGTCTGATGAAGTGCTGGGCTGAGAGGTAGATATTGGAGAAAGCTTTAATTAGTAAAAACAAACCTTTATTGCTTTTTGCAAAGCCACACAGGAGGAGAGTGTTTATGTAAACCTATTTCAAACCTGTTGACGTCAATGACTATCTAAGGTTTGACACTGGACACCTCCCGAGGTGGATTATATATAAACATTCCATATGGCCAGTACTGGAGGGTGAGAAAAAATTGCACAAAAGTTTCAAATTTTTCTAATGAATCAAAAGTACTTAAGAAGCGTTTTTTGTAGAAAGGATGCCCCTAGAAACTATTACAGGACGCATACAAAAAACTATTGGTTTCAACCAAAAATCCTGCATTGATAAAATAGCAACCACAACAGATGACCAAAAGAAAATTTCAGAACTAACAAAGTGGAGCATTGTCACCACTTTTTGCCAACCAAGGGCAATGATTCAAAACTTGATGAACAGGTTTTGGTTTGTCTTAAGGGGTGATCCAGTTCTCTCAGAGCATCTTCCAGCTAAATCTAACATCATCTACATAAAAAATAGATGTCTACACAACATGATCGCACCCAACAACATGGCCCTCAAACCCAAATAAATCAGGCTAATGGCAGCAGCAATTGTGGATGCTATTCATGTAATACACCTAAATTCTTATCTTGTCAGACAATCTCAAACGGTATAAAAACAATTACTTCTTGGACCACAAGCAAAAGGTTCCCTATCAAACATACGTTTACTTGTCAAACTACTTACGTGGTTTACCTTTTGGAGTGCACGCGCGGCCTCCAGTATGAAGGCCACACGATACAAACTATGCACACCCACCCCAACAAACACAGACATAACATACGGACGGGCTATCAATTGCATAGTATATCAAGACATTATAGTGCCTTCCACCAGAGAGACCCCAATCTGATGAAACTCCTTATTATTGATCATGTTAATGATAGGGATCCTGACCGCCTGAGAAGCCTAAAGAGAGTTTTTGGATCTACAAGCTAGGTACATTAGCTCCAGAACAACATAATCTCACCATTGAAAATGTTGCTAAACACTAGTTTTTAATTTGCACCTCTAAAGATATCCTAACTGTACATGTAATGATGGTTAATATTATACAGGGTTGCACAATTGTTATTTTAAGGTCTTTTATGCTTTTATTCTATTTTTATCTCTATTTCCATATAATATGCATTTTATCTTTTATACTTTCTTGTTTTATTTGATCTTAGGGTGTCTTTTTATTTATTTTTGGATTGTAGTATCATTGTTGTATTTTTAGAAACAGCAGCACTGTTATATTTTAGCCCATTTATTCCTTTTTATATATACTCTTTAGTGGCAATTTTAGGGTTAATGATGTCATTAATCACCATCCAATCATTGCCTGTTACTTCCCTATATATGTCACTTCCTTACTCACTCCCCTTGTACCACCTGATGAAGACAGTGATATACTGTCGAAACATGTTGTGGATTTGCAAAGGGTAATAAAGGTTTGATTTTTCCATTTAAAGCTTTCTCCATTATCTACCCCTGACCCCAATGCTCCATCAGACCGCTATTACAATCTGACTCTAGAGAATACACAAAAGTGACACCATCATAACAACTGCACCCTTCAGACTGCTCGAAACCACATTCAAGACAAATTGGATGCCAAACTTTGTTACCCAGATTCTTCTGAACCTGCTGATACCTCACATGTGGTCAGAACGTGCTGTTTTAACAAATGGCTCAGAAGGGAAGGAGCAATATTTGAAATTTGGAACACAAATTTGACTGAAATAGATTGTGGAAACCATGTTACATTTGCCGGGCCCCTAAGGTACCTGAACAGCTGAAACCCCCAACAAGTGACCCATTTTGTAAACTAAACCCCTCCAGGATTTTATCTAGGTACCTACTATGTATTTTGAATCATAAAGATACTTCACAGAGCTTGATAACAGTAGGTCATCATATTGAAAATGTTCTTTTATTTCACAAAACTGTTGCTTTAGCACCAAATGTTTCACTTTTCCAAGAGGTAATACCAAAAAGTGAGCCCCACAATTTGGTACCCACTTTAATATGAGTGCTGCGATACCCCACATTTAGTCCAAAAGTTCTGTTTAGACAAACAGCAGAACTCAGAACAGATGGAGCAATATTTTAATTTTGGATAGGAAATTTAGTTGAAATAGATGGCAGGCACCTAAGGTATCTAAACAGGAGGAACCCCCCACAAGTGACCCCATTTTGGAAACTCCTCAACGATTTTATCTAGGGGTGTAGTGAGCATTTTGAACCCACAGGTACTTCACAGAATTTGATAATAATAGGTAGTCATATTGAAAATTTTCTTTTTTTTCATAAAAGAGTTGCTTTAGCAAGTAATTTTTTATTTGTAAAAGAGGTAACGTCAAAACCTGAACCACACAATCTGTGACCCACTTTCTCATGAGCACAACGATACCCCACATGTAGACAAAAAGTTCTTTATTTTGTTTTGGCTAAAGGTTGTGCAACCAAGTATTAGGCTGAGGGTGCCAATACTTGTCTGGCCCATTTTTGGAGTTTTGTGTGAAATGATCAATGTTTTGCTTTTTGCTTCATTCTCTTTTGTGTTTTTTCATTGAAGACAAATTAAATGAAGATAATAATACCAAAGAATTTGTGATTGCAATCATTTTCAGGAAGATACTGAGTATTATCTGACAGAATTGCAAGGGTGTCAATACTTTTGGCCACAACTGTATGTCCCCGTCCTGGTATATATGTTCCTCCTCCTCCCGTCACCATAGTCCTCCAATTATTATAATGCATTCCCATATTCCTCCAAATATTGCAATGTACCCCCATAGCCCTCTATGTATTATAATGCATCCCATAGACCCCCATTCATAAGGTAACCCCCATAGTCATCCAATTATTGTAATTCACCCCCATTATCCACCCTCCATGTAGTATAATGCAGCCTCAAAACCTTCCATACAGCAAAATGCAGCCTCATATTCCTCCATATAGTATAATACACCCTCACAACCCTTCGTATAGTATAATGCAGCCTCATAGTCCTCAATATAGTATAATGTCATCTCAGCCCTCCATATAGCATAATGCAGCCTCATAGCCCTCCATATAGTATAATGCAGCCTCATAGTCCTCTATACAGTATAATGCACCCTCAGCCCTCCATATAGCATAATGAAGCCTCATAGCCCCCCATATAGTATAATGCAGACTCATAGTCCTCTATACAGTATAATGCAGCCTCAGCCCTCCATATAGCATAATGCAGTCTCAAAGTCCTCAGTATAGTATAAGGCAGCCTCATAGCCCTCCATATAGTATAATACAGCCTCATAGCCCTCAATATAGTATAATACAGCCTCATAGCCCTCCATATAGTAAAATGCAGCATCATATCTCTCCATATAGTGCGGCCTCCTCTCTCCTTATAGTGCAGCCTCATCTCTCCATTAAGTGCAGCCTTATATAGTGCAGCGCTTCTCTCCATATAGTGCAGCCTCAAATAGTGCAGCCTCCTCTCTCCATATAGTGCAGCGTCATGTCTCCATATAGTGCAGCCTCATATACGGTAGTGCAGCCTCCTCTTTCCATATAGTGCAGCCTCATATAGTGCAGCATCCTCTCTCCATATAGTGCAGTCTCCTCTTTCCATATAGTGCAGCCTCCTTTCCCCATATAGTGCAGCCTCCTCTCCCCATATAGTTCAGCTTCCTTTCCTCATATATTGCAGCCTCCTCTCTCTATATAGTGCAGCCTTCTCTCTATATAGTGCAGCCTCTTCTCATGATGGGCCCCAGGGCCATGGGGTACTCAGAACCGGGCTTTGGCGCTTTCGGGGAGTCACATGGGTCGAGACCCGGTTCTGTGACACTGGGTTCAGCTTTAAAGAGAGTTTTGGGGAATGATAGGAAGGATTATTCGTGACTGCTGAAGAACCTCTGGAGACGGTGGACAGGCAGCTGAGATGTAATGGCTCCCCACAGGTGGAGCGGATCCCCAGGGCAGTGGATGTTGAAAGGGTTGTAGGGTGCAGTATGGAGGGCGTGAAGTAACAGACAGACTCACGGTTGGTTCCTCAGGTCCTTTACTGGCAATACCGGTTCAACAACAGGTGGTGTTACTGGGAGTCCATGTAACCTGGGAGCAACTTGGGGTTCTCCTCACCTGGCAAGTTCTTTGGCCTCCCTATCACACTCTCTCTTTGTGGGTTTCTGCGGCTGCTTAAGCTGAGCTGTGGCCCTCTCTCTTCTGCTTGGTGCATGTATGACAAGCAGATCGAGTCCTTCTCCAGCTTCATTTCCCGGGCGGCAGCTCCTGGGCTCTTAACGCTGCTTTGCCTGCAGGCACTTGTGTGGCTCGGGAACTTGGAATTCTCAACCCTCCAGTATTGGCTGTCGGGACGTTAAGCCCTGCAAAGCCTCGGACTCCGGTGTCCGGTTCTTGGTGCTTTCTCCTCTGGGTGAAGCTTGACACCGCTCTACTCTCCCAGGCTCTCCTCCACTTCCTCAGACCCTTGCCTGTGGGTCCCTCAAGCTAGGTTTAGCTATCCTCGAATGAGCTTAGCACTGCTCTGGTCCACAGGATGTCTTCCTCAGTCCTCCTAGGAACTGAACTAACTCCACCCCAGACCCGAATTTATGGGGATCTGCCATGAACCCGGGTTTTAGATCTCCCCCTTCAGGCCTGGAGGCAGATAGGTGTTGTGTGCTTTGATTTTGTCTGGTGTGAATACCCTCTGTTGCTCTCAGGTATGACACTACCCCACGAGGGAGATAATGACATTGTGGCATCCGGACTCTGGGGTACCACACTCATATAGTGCATCCTCCTCTCCTCATATAGTGAAGCCTCCTTTCTCTATATAGTGTAGCCTCCTCTCTCTATATAGTGCAGCCTCCTCTCTCTAGTGCAGCCTCCTTTCTCTAGTGCAGCCTCCTCTCTCTAGCGAAGCCTCCTCTCTCTAGCGAAGCCTCCTCTCTCTAGCGAAGCCTCCTCTCTCTAGTGCAGCATCCTTTCTCTAGTGCAGCCTCCTCTTTCTAGTGCAGCCTCCTTTCTCTAGTGCAGCCTCCTCTCTCTAGTGCAGCCTCCTCTCTCTAGTACAGCCTCCTTTCTCTAGTGCAGCCTCCTCTCCCTAGTGCAGCTTCCTCTCTCTAGTGCAGCCCCTTCTCTCTAGTGCAGCCTTCTTTCTCTAGTGCAGTCTCATCTCTCTAGTGCAGCCTCCTCTGTCTAGTGCAGGCTCCTTTCTCTAGTGCAGCCTCCTCTCTCTGGTGCAGCCTCCTTTCTCTAGTGCAGCCTCCTCTCTCCATACTGTATAATGCACCCCCCTTCTCCCCCCCATAGTCCTCTGGCCACTGTGTACTCAAAAAAATAAATCTGTACTTACCTCTCCTCGTTCAACCGCTGCTCCAGTCTCCTTTGCTAAAGACTCAGGAGGCTGCAGTGCGGATGTGCGTTCCACTGTGGAACGCATAAAGCAATAAAGCAGGGAGTACCGCCTACTATTGTGGAGGAGGCGGCACCAGCCTGATGTATGCGTTCCACAGTGGAACGCACAAGGAAACCCAACTGTAAGAGGAAGCGAGGGGAGAGACGGGGCCAGCAGTAGTAGGAAGCAGGAGGCTCTCCCCTCCTCTCCCTGACCCACGGGTCTGGCGTGTGTTGCCACGCAGTCACATGGATGTGCATCCTCAGAGACATATATCCATATTGAAGTGGGCGGTGGGATCGGCAGGCGCAGGGGGCGGCTGGCAGCGGGGGCCCCTTATAGGATCGGGCCTCGTTGCAACCGCGACCCCTGCAATTGCAATTGTTACACCTCTGCTGCACACTCTATACTGGACCTGGGCCTATAAGACCTATTCACTGGCACCTCAGAACTCACTATAGTGTGCATGCCATTTACTAATCTTTACTGCATATGGGCACTTATACCGTCGAAACATGTTGTGGTAAAGGAGGTTTTCTGGAATAAAGGACTTAATACTGAACAGGATCCTTGATCTATCTCTGAGCGCCCACCAGACCGTGACAATCGTTTTAATATTTCTCTGTCATCTGACAGATTTAATTATGTCAATATAAAAAGAAAAAGAAATGTCAATATCAATAGAAAAAAATAGAAATAACTGTTGTATATAAAGTGAAAATATGAAGATTATGTCTCTCCCACCTTTCAACCAGTATTCTCTATTCTGTCCTTCAGCCATACATCATGATCACACTACCAACTTCTTTAAACGTTATCTATACACCTCTTATTGGCACCATAACACTCGCACGAATATCTCGGTACTCGTGGTACTCGGCGAGTACCGAGTAATCTCGCGATACTCTTGCTCTGCTCGGGGTCCACCTCCCTGCATGTTGGCACTCTTTTCAGAGCCAGCCGGCATGCAGGGATTGGCTGACAGACACTGTAATGCCACAGCCATGTTGGTTGTAACATAAGACCTGACCTCACTCTGCTCGTCACTCTGCGCCATTAGACAGTCAGTGTAGGGAGAGCTGCTGCTGATTGAGGGACAGATTTGTGGCCTTTCAGCTAGTGTAGGCACAGGGCTGCCAGTCTAATTACCACAACAGTCCTTCTGAGGACTAATATAGAGCTGTATACAGGCAGGCAGGGAGGCAGGGTATATACCAAACTTCGCTGTATACAAAGCCTCGTGCTAAAAACCAACTCTTGTCTGCACTAATTTAGCATCTAAGTGCTGCTACTGTAGGTTGCAGCGTACATTAGGGTACACCAAAAGACTCGTGCTAAAAAACAACTCTTGTCTGCACTAACTTAGCATCTAAATGCTGCTACTGTAGGTTGCAGCATAAATTAGGGTACACCAAAAGCCTTATGCTAAAAACCAACTCTTGTCTGCACTAATTTAGCATCTAAGTGCTGCTAATGTAGGTTGCAGCGTAAATTAGGGTACACCAAAAGCCTGGTGCTAAAAACCAACTTTTGTCTGCACTAATTTAGCATCTAAGTGCTGCTACTGTAGGTTGCAGCGTAAATTAGGGTACACCAAAAGCCTGGTGCTAAAAACCAACTCTTGTCTGCACTAATTTAGCATCTAAGTGCTGCTACTGTAGGTTGCAGCGTAAATTAGGGTACACCAAAAGCCTTGTGCTAAAAAACAACTCTTGTCTGCACTAACTTAGCATCTAAGTGCTGCTACTGTCGGTTGCAGCGTAGATTAGGGTACACCAAAAGCCTCGTGCTAAAAACTAACTCTTGTCTGCGCTAATTTAGCATCTAAGGGCTGCTACTGTAGGTTGCAGCGTAAATTAGGAAACACCAAAAGCCTCGTGCTAAAAACCAACTCTTGCAGCGTAAATTAGGATACGCCAAAAGACTCGCTGTTGTAGTCAGCGTTTGTGTATGACTAGTCCACCTGCAGGGCCTTAATTTCAAAACTTAGGGTCGTGCTAAAAACCACCTCTTGTCTGCACTAATTTAGCAACTAAGTGCTGCTACTGTCGGTTGCAGCGTAAATTAGGGTACACCAAAAGCCTTGTGCTAAAAACCAACTCTTGTCTGCACTAATTTAGCTGTATACAGTCAGCACCACATTGAAAATGCTCAAGTTCGGTGGCAAGGGACAAGGAACTGGATGTGATGGTGGTGCAGGCAGAGGGCGAGCCCGTGTGCAAGCTCGAATTGCGCCACGACAAACGCCCACATCATCTCGCTCGACTTTCTTGTCCCAATTTCTAGGTGAACGCAGCAGTACTCCACTATTAAACCAAGAGCAGTGTCAACAGGTTGTTAGTTGGATAGCGGATAATGTTTCCAGTCAGTTTGGCACCACCACAAATACCCTGTCTTCCACACGGTCAAGTGTCAGTAGCTGTGAGACTGGACCGCACATTCCACACCCTGATCCTCCTTCCTCCCATCATGCCGAGTGCCCGGACCCGGACATAACTGATCCCCCACTTGGACACTCTGAAGAGCTGTTCACTTATCCATTCGTAGATTCTGGCCTCTCGCCAGCTCCAGTTGAAGTGGGTCATGAGGAGATCGTATGTACCGATGCCCAAATATTTGAGCAGCCACGGTCTCACGAAGGCAACGGTGGGAACGTGTCTCAACAAAAGGTGGACGATGATGAGACACAATTGCCAGAAAGTCAGGAAGAGGACCAGGGTCCGGAAGTGGAAGACGATGTGGTGGATGATTCAGTAACTGACCCAACCTGGCTGGAGGACATGCAAAGCGAGGACAGCAGTGCACAGGGGGAGTTAGGCGTAGCATCACAACAGGCTGGAAGAAGCAGGGTGGTGTCCGCAGGCAGAAAGCAGGCAACCATTCCCCGGAACAACAACACGAGTGATGTTGCCAGTACAACTACTAGGTCTTCCCGAGTCTGGCTGTTTTTTAAGGTGTCTGCAGAAAATTCTAAAAAGGCCATTTGCGACACCTGCCATGAAAGCATCAGCAGGGGTAGCAAAACTAGCAGCCTGACCACCACCAGCATGATCAGGCACATGGCAGCAAAGCACCCAACTTTGTGGGATGTACAGCAGAGTACAGGAGCATTGTCTGCGGGTGACACAGCTGCGTCTTCCACTGTTGTGTGTGCAAGCCAATCCCCTGTCCATACTGCAGGCGAAGATGCCTCCTGTCCTTCACCTGTACTTGCACAAGCAGAAGTAGCACCATCATCAGCCACGTCCTTGTCCCAGCGCAGTGTTCAGTTATCCATACCCCAATCTTTGGAACGCAGGCGCAAATACGCTGCCAACGCCCCACATGCCACAGTTCAAAATGCACACATTTCACAACTGCTTGCGCTGGAAATGTTGCCTTTTAGGCTGGTGGAGACGGAAGCATTCTGCAACCTGATGGCGGCGGCTGTCCACGTTACTCGGTCCCCAGCCGACACTATTTTTCCCGGTGTGCCGTCCCCGCTTTACACAAGCACGTGTCACAAAACATCATACGTGCCCTTAACAACGCAGTTTCCACCAAAGTCCACCTAACCACGGACACGTGGACAAGTGCTTGCGAGCAGGGCCGGTACATCTCACTGACGGCACACTGGTTTAATATTCTTTTTCCCGGTGTGCCGTCCCCGCTTTACACAAGCACGTGTCACAAAACATCATACGTGCCCTTAACAACGCAGTTTCCACCAAAGTCCACCTAACCACGGACACGTGGACAAGTGCTTGCGAGCAGGGCCGGTACATCTCACTGACGGCACACTGGTTTAATATTCTGGAAGCCGGGACCCAGTCTGACCTTGGGATGGAACACGTTCTTCTGACACCGAGGATTGCAGGCCCTAATTCAGTCAGGGTTTCACCCACAGTGTACAGCTCTGGCACGTCATGCTCCTCCTCCTCTTCCTCCACTTCACCCTCCACACCAGTCCCAAGCTGGAAGCACTGCAGCACTGCTTCGGCTAAGCGGCAACAGGCTGTGCTGAAGCTAATATGCATAGGTGACAAACCCCACAACGCTGAAGAGTTGTGGACAGCTCTGAAACAGCAGGCAGATCACTGGCTTATACCGCTGAACCTACAGCCAGGCATGGTCTTGTGTGACAATGGCCGGAACCTTGTGGCGGCTCTGAGTCGAGGCGAGCTGACACAAGTTCCATGCGTGGCCCATGTGCTCAACCTCGTGGTTCAGCGGTTTATTAAATCCTACCCGGAGCTGTCTGATCTGTTCGTCAAAGTACACCGCCTGTGTGCCCATTTCAGAAAGTCACCTACTGCATCTGCCAGCGGTGCCGGCTTTCAGCGGCGTTTGCAGCTTCTGGCTCACAGACTGGTGTGTGATGTCGCCACACGTTGGAATTCCACACTGCACATGTTGGTGAGGATTTGTGAGCAGAAGAGGGCAGTTGTTGAGTACCAGCATCAACTAGGCCGTTAGTATACGATTCAAACTCCACACATAAGACCTTGGGAGTGGACATGTATGTCTGACCTATGTACCGTCCTCCAAAACTTTGAGGACTCCACCAAGATGGTGAGCGGCGATAACGCCATCATTAGCATCACCATCCCGCTTCTCTGTCTTCTAAAACGCTCTCTGCTCAAAATCAAAGACGATGCATTGCAGGCGGAACACGATGAGTTGCAGCAAGAAACCGTACTTGGTGATTACACACAGCCCAGCCTCATCTCATCCCAACATGCATTGGAGGACTATGACGAGGATGAAGAAATGGAGCTATTTTCAATCGGAATTGACGGTAATACATGCACAACCGTCAGACCGTCGGGTAAGCGTGGATGGAGAGAGGATAGGGGAGAGGAGGAGGAGGTCAGCATGGCCAGTCATGCTGTTGGTGAGGACCCAGAAGTCTTGACTGTTACCAGTCTGGCGCACATGGCTGACTTTATGTTTCGCTGCCTGTCTCGTGACCCTCGTGTTATCAAGATCTTGGCGGACACTCATTACTGGGTGGTGACACTTTTAGACCCATGCTACAAAGAGAACTTTATTTCTCTTATTCCTGAAGCGGAGAGGTCTCTAAAAATGCTGCAGTACCAGAAGGCCATAGTGGCAGAATTATTAAAAAAAATCCTTTCTGAAAATGCTAGCGGCAGAGGTCACGATTCAGTGGACAACCAGAGAGAGGCACAAGTCCAATCCAGCAGAGGTAGGGGAACACTCTCAAAGATCTGGGACAGTTTTCTCAGCACCTCCCGTACCACAGGCCCTGAGGTGCAGGGTAGTGTCACAAGGAATGCAAAGTTTGCAAAGATGCTGAGGGAGTACCTTGCTGATCGTACTAAAGTGCTCCTAGACTCCTCTGTGCCTTATAATTATTGGGTATCCAAGCTGGACACGTGGCAGGAATTGGCTCTCTACGCCTTGGAAGTCCTGGCCTGCCCTGCCGCTAGCATTTTGTCAGAGCATGTTTTTAGTGCCGCAGGTGGAATCATTACAGATAAACGCACCCGCCTGTCAACTGAAAATGCTGACAGGCTGACTTTAATCAAGATGAACAAGGGTTGGATTGGGCCTGACTTCACCACACCACCACCAAATGATAGCGGAATTTAAATTTTGTGCCGGTAGATTCCCATGCACCTCCGCACATCCACACATCGATATAGACTTCATGTGTTTGGCTACTTGCTGTACTGCTCCTCCTTCTCCTCATCCGCCACCATCATATAATCAGTGTGACCGTGGTTCATGATGACACAAAACCATAATTTTTTTACATCATATTTATGATGATGATGCACCTAACCGTTCTAAAGTTAGGCATTAGTTTCACGTATACCCCCCAGGGGTAAATGTTTTAGTCCATGCTTCCAGAATGTAACCACACATGGACACCATTGCTAGATCCTAGAACACACCAGGTCGTCGTTTTTAATCACACCTAGGACATATAAATCCATTCACATCATACCATTTCATTAAGGCATAGTGATAGGACTTGGCAGTGGAGACTCCTTGATGTGGATGCCAAGCTTAATCCTTAGTAGCTACTAATGAGACTAAGTTCTCCGGTTTCATATACAGCATAGGGCAGTTTCTGCAGTACACAATTGAAATATACCCATAGATCCTCATCTTATTGGTGCTACTCATTCATCCACTTTATTCCTGTATATAGTAGTGTCGCGGCGGTTCACCTAACTGTAAGTAATTGTTTTTTCTGCTAGCACCTACGCCTGTGGTCGATGCCAGTCTTAACTCTTCTCATATATTGCGTATTTGGACTGAGCTCCCACTTTATAATTTTTCCCATATTCCACATTTTCTTTAGTTTGGTAACCACACATGGACACCATTGCTAGATCCTAGAACACACCAGGTCGTCGTTTTTAATCACACCTAGGACATATAAATCCATTCACATCATACCATTTCATTAAGGCATAGTGATAGGACTTGGCAGTGGAGACTCCTTGATGTGGATGCCAAGCTTAATCCTTAGTAGCTACTAATGAGACTAAGTTCTCCGGTTTCATATACAGCATAGGGCAGTTTCTGCAGTACACAATTGAAATATACCCATAGATCCTCATCTTATTGGTGCTACTTATTCATCCACTTTATTCCTGTATATAGTAGTGTCGCGGCGGTTCACCTAACTGTAAGTAATTGTTTTTTCTGCTAGCACCTACGCCTGTGGTCGATGCCAGTCTTAACTCTTCTCATGCTTCCAGAATGGACATTACAAGTACAGGAGACACTTGCTTACAATGGGCACATTTTTTGAAAAAGCCCTCATGCACGTCTCTATCCAGGGCATCACAGTGCCACACAATTTTTGTCTTCCCTGCCTAGGGCATTACTACAAAAGACCCACTTCCTTATAATGGGCACATTATTTAAAGAGGCCTTCATTTACGTCTCTTCCCAGGGGCATGGGAGTGCCACACAATTTTAAAAAAAAAATCTTTCATATAATCCTACAAAACTAACATACACCAACTCTGTCTCACAAGTGGGTATGAGCCCTTAATATTTTTTCCAAGAAAATCTGTTTTGGTTTCATTTTGTAACGTTTTCTTGACAGTCCGTAAAAGTGGCGTAATAGTCTGAAAACATTGTTGACATCAGTGACCTTGGGGTCTGAAATGCTTCAAGGGTTCTTCCCCATGCTGTTCCCATATCATTTGAGCACTTTTGTGACACTTTTAGGGTTTTTCCCTGCTGCCGGGGGTCATGTCAGAAAAATACTCGGGTCTCCCATAGGATAACATTGGGCTCGGTGCTCGGGCCGAGTACACGAGTATCTTGGGATGCTCGGCCCGAGGTTCGAGCACCCGAGCATTTTAGTACTCGCTCATCACTAGCACTAATACTACGTTTCTAAACTTTATAATTCATTAATTCGTTAATCAAATTGTACATAATTTATATCTGTTGTCCATTGCTGTGGAGTTGGTAAATCAAACTTCCACTCACCCAAACTCCAATTCCTGCACTATTCATTTCAGAAATGGTGTATAAATAATTAGTATTAGCAAACTGTAGTAAAACAGTAATTAGCGGACTTAGATTGATAGAACATACACTGTGCGCAGAATTATTAGGCAAATTGTATTTTAGAGGATTATTTTTATTATTGATCAACAACCATGTTCTCAATCAACCCAAAATGCTCAAATATCAAAGCGTAATATTTTTGAAAGTTGAAGTGTTTTTTTTTTTTTTATTTGGCTATCTTAGGAGGATATCTGTTTGTGCAGGTAACTATTACTGTGCAGAATTATTAGGCAACTTAATAAAAACCAAATATATTCCCATCTCACTTGTTTATTTTCACCAGGTAAACTAATATAACTGCACAAAATTTAGGAAAAAACATTTCTGACATGCAAACACAAAACACAAAATAATTAGTGACCATTATAGCCACCTTTCTTTATGATGACACTCAACAGTAGTGATGAGCGAGTATGCTCTGCGCTGCTCGGTACTCGCACGAGTATCACTGTACTCGGGCTACTCGGCGAGCACCGAGTAATCTCGCGATACTCGTGCTGTGCTCGTGGTCCTCATCCCTGCATGTTGGCGCTCTTTAGAGAGCCAGCCCACATGCAGGGATTGGCTGGCAGACCACTGCAATGCCACAGCCCTGTTAGTTGTGGCATTGCAGTGATTGGCCAGCCTGCACAGCGTGACCGAGCCTTTATAAGACCCGGCCGCGCTGTGCTCTGCACACAGCCATCCAGACAGTGAGTGTAGGGAGAGTGTCTGCTGCTGCTTAGGGACAGATTTGCGGCCCTCATAGGTAGATCCGGAGCAGGGCTGCAAACTGCTGCTGACCACAACAGTCCTTCTCAGGACTAATCTAGGAGGATATAGGCAGGGTGATCCAGATCGGCATCCAAGCTTTTCTGTGACCATAACAGTCACCAGACTGTTGTACTTACTACCTTGATACAGGTTAGGGACTAAAATCCTACTCTCCTGTGACCATTACAGTCACCAGACTGTTGTACTTACTACCTTGATACAGGTTAGGGACTAAAATCCTTCTCTCCTGTGACCATAACAGTCACCAGACTGTTGTACTTACTACCTTGATACAGGTTAGGAACTAAAATCCTACTCTCCTGTGACCATTACAGTCACCAGACTGTTGTACTTACTACCTTGATACAGGTTAGGGACTAAAATCCTTCTCTCCTGTGACCATAACAGTCACCAGACTGTTGTACTTACTACCTTGATACAGGTTAGGGACTAAAATCACACTCACCTGTGACCATTACAGTCACCAGACTGTTGTACTTACTACCTTGATACAGGTTAGGGACTAAAATCCTTCTCTCCTGTGACCATAACAGTCACCAGACTGTTGTACTTACTACCTTGATACAGGTTAGGGACTAAAATCCTACTCTCCTGTGACCATAACAGTCACCAGACTGTTGTACTTACTACCTTGATACAGGTTAGGGACTAAAATCCTTCTCTCCTGTGACCTGAACAGTCACCAGACTGTTGTATTTACTACCTTGATACAGGTTAGGGACTAAAATCCTTCTCTCCTGTGACCATTACAGTCACCAGACTGTTGTACTTACTACCTTGATACAGGTTAGGGACTAAAATCTTACTCTCCTGTGACCATAACAGTCACCAGACTGTTGTACTTACTACCTTGATACAGGTTAGGGACTAAAATCCTACTCTCCTGTGACCATAACAGTCACCAGACTGTTGTACTTACTACCTTGATACAGGTTAGGGACTAAAATCCTACTCTCCTGTGACCATAACAGTCACCAGACTGTTGTACTTACTACCTTGATACAGGTTAGGGACTAAAATCCTTCTCTCCTGTGACCATAACAGTCACCAGACTGTTGTACTTACTACCTTGATACAGGTTAGGGACTAAAATCCTAATCTCTTGTGACCATTACAGTCACCAGACTGGTGTACTTACTACCTTGATACAGGTTAGGGATTAAAATCCTTCTCTCCTGTGACCTGAACAGTCACCAGACTGTTGTACTTACTACCTTGATACAGGTTATGGACTAAAATCCTACTCTCCTGTGACCTGAACAGTTACCAGACTGGTGTACTTACTACCTTGATACAGGTTAGGGACTAAAATCCTAATCTCTTGTGATCTCAACAGTCACCAGACTGGTGTACGTCATACCTTGATACAGGTTAGGGACTAAAATCCTACTCTCCTGTGACCATAACAGTCACCAGACTGTTGTACTTACTACCTTGATACAGGTTAGGGACTAAAATCCTTCTCTCCTGTGACCTGAACAGTCACCAGACTGTTGTACTTACTACCTTGATACAGGTTAGGGACTAAAATCCTACTCTCCTGTGACCATTACAGTCACCAGACTGTTGTACTTACTACCTTGATACAGGTTAGGGACTAAAATCCTACTCTCCTGTGACCATAACAGTCACCAGACTGTTGTACTTACTACTTCACCCAGATCTAAACCAGATCTGTTGGTGAATCATGAAAACCACACTTTATTTTATAAATATGAAAATATAGTTTTTATTATTTTTTTCATTCCAAAAAGATTCACCACAATTGCATATTAAAAATTAAAGACAGAATTTTTCATAATTCTATAGGCATATAATAATTATTATTATCATAGTCCAAATTCGGTTCTGTATGGAAACATTGTGGGGATTGAGTTCTCATTAAGTAGAGGCCAGATTCATGTGTAGTAGTACGGCTCAGACATTAAGGAGTTGCAATATGGAGGAATAATAGTTTGATCTATATCATATAGCACACACTATTGGTGTTGGTGGATGTAAGGCACATTTATATATTCAGATTCATCGGTAGTAGCATGGGCCAGATAATTGAGGAGCTGTGACATGGAGGAATAGTAGTTGGATTAGTATTGTATACTAGATGGGTGCCCGATGCACAATGCATCGGGATTCTAGCAGAGCGAGTCTCTGACTCGCAATGGCCGCTTCGCGGCCAATGCTTCGCGCTGCTAAGGCGACTCGCCATGCCCGCTGCGCGGGCATAGCGAGTCGCCTTAGAGCGACTCGCAATGGCCGCTGCGCGGCCAATGCTTCGTTCGTATCCACATGACCACGCTGACTCGCAGCGAGTGCGGTCTCAAAAGGGGCACTCGCTGCATTCGTGATTATATATTGTATATAACACACACACTTTAGGTGTTGGTGGATGTAAGGCACATCTACAAATTCAGAATCATCGGCAGTAGTATGGGTCGGATTTTTTAAGGAGTTATAACCTGGAGGAATAGTAGTTGGATCAGTATATCATATAGCACATATATTGTAGGTGTTGGTAGATGCAAGGCACTTTTATACATATGTTTCAAATGAATTTTTTCACATAATTATTTAGAATTGCAATTGCAATTTTGGGAACATATACCTAATTGATTTGGTTGCACATTAATTTTGGAAGGTTTTGAATTATATTATCACATGAATTAATAGGTTTTTAATTGTTTGTAGTATTGCACAGGAATTTAGTCACAATTTGTATATGTATATGATTGTTGGAGTTTAGACACAAAAATTGAGGTTTTATGATGAAGGATTATAATGCACAATCTTTGGATATAGAGATTTAATTTTGATTGGTTTAATGAATATTTTTATTATGGAATTTTACGTAACAGTGCTATAGAGTATATGATTGATCTTATTGAAAGATTATTCTTGAGAAATCTGGTAATGCATTTATGAATAATTGGGGCAATTTTGTCAGAATTGATTCTGGTTATGATGATAGCTAAATAAATTCTATTGTATGATATATATCATGGGAGATTATGGAGTACATTAAATATGAGGATAGCAATAATTTTTACCTGTATAATATAGAGATCGGTCTATTACGGATCAATGTGGTGATGTGCCCCCTGAATGTCAAATTTGGACTATGATAATAATAATTATTATTATATGCCTATAGAATTATGAAAAATTCTGTCTTTAATTTTTAATATGCAATTGTGGTGAATCTTTTTGGAATGAAAAAAATAATAAAAACTATATTTTCATATTTATAAAATAAAGTGTGGTTTTCATGATTCACCAACAGATCTGGTCTAGATTTGGGTGGTAATTGGGTTCGAATTGATATCATATTGTGAAAACTTATAATATTCTTTGGGACTGTTTTGGATTGCTTGTTGTACTTACTACCTTGATACAGGTTAGGGACTAAAATCCTACTCTCCTGTGACCATTACAGTCACCAGACTGGTGTACTTACTACCTTAATACAGGTTAGGGACTAAAATCCTACTCTCCTGTGACTATTACAGTCACCAGACAGGTGTACTTACTACCTAGATACAGGTTAGGGACTAAAATCCTACTCTCCTGTGACCATTACATTCACCAGACTGGTGTACTTACTACCTTGATACAGGTTAGGGACTAAAATCCTAATCTCCTGTGACCATTACAGTCACCAGACTGTTGTTGCTGTATACAGAAAAAAAATGCGCAAGGGCGTTGGCAAGGAACAAGGAAGTGGACGTGATGGTGGTGCAGGCAGAGGCCGAGGTTGTGTGCAAGCACTAATTTCGCAACAACAAAGTGGCACATCTACTCGCTCGCACGTCCTGTCCCAAATTCTTGGGGCCCGCAGCAGTACACCGCTCTTTAACCAAGACCAGTGGCAACAGGTTGTTACTTGGATAGCGGATAATGCTTCAAGTCAGATGGGCACCTCCACAAACACCCTGTCTTCCACATGGTCAAGTGTCAGTAGCCGTGATACTGCACCGCACATTTCCCAACCTGATCCTCCTTCCTACCACCAGGCCGAGTACACGTCCACGGACATTACTGATCCCACAGTTGGACACCCAGAAGAGCTGTTCACGTATCCATTCCCAGAATCTGGCCTCTCGCCAGCTCCAGTTGAAGTGGGTGATGAGGAGATGGTATGTACAGATGCCCAAATATTTGAGCAGCCACGTTCTCACGAACGGAACGTTGGCAACGTGTCTCAACGAGGGGTGGACGATGATGAGACACAATTGCCAGGAAGTCAGGAGGAGGATCAGGGTACGGAAGAGGAAGACGACGTGGTGGATGATTCAGTAGCTGACCCAACTTGGCAGGAGGATATGCAGAGCGAGGACAGCAGTGCACAGGGGGGAAAGGCGTAGCATCCCAACAGGCAGTACGAAGCAGAGTCGTGTCCGCAGGCAGAAGGCAGGCAACCGTTCCCCGGAACAACAACACGACTCAAGGTGCCTGTGCAAATGTTAGGTCTTCCCGAGTCTGGGAGTTTTTTAAGTTGGCTCCAGATGACTCTAAAAAGGCCATTTGCAACACCTGCCATGCCAGTATCAGCAGGGGTACGAAAACTAGCAGCCTGACCACCACCAGCATGATCAGGCACATGTCAGCCAAGCACCCGACTTTGTGGTAAGTACAACAGAGTCGAGGAGCGGTGCTTGCTGATGTCACTGCTACGTCTTCGCATGTTGTGCATGCGAGCCAATCCCCTGTCCATGCTGGCCTTGAACAAGCCTCTGGCCCTGCACCTGAAGTTGCCCACGCACAAATAACACCACCATCAAGCACGTCCTTGTCCCAGCGCAGCGTTCAATTATCCATTCAGCAAACCTATGAACGCAGGCGCAAATACGCTGCCACTGTCCTCAATTCTCACATTTCGCGACTCATAGCGCTAGAAATGTTGCCTTTCCGGCTGAGGGAGACGGAAGCATTCCGCAACCTGATGGGGGCTGCTGTCCCACGTTACTCAGTCCCCAGCCGCCACTATTTCTCCAGATGTGCCGTCCCCGCATTGCATAACCACGTGTCCCAAAGCATCACACGTGCCCTGAACAACGCTGTTTCAGCCAAAGTCCACCTAACCACAGACACGTGGACAAGTGCTTGTGGGCATGGCCGCTACATCTCCTTGACGGCACACTGGGTTAATATTGTGGAGGCTGGGACCCAGTCTGAGCGAGGAACACGTCCTTCCCACACCAAGGATAGCAGGCCCTACCTCTGTCAGGGTTTCACCGACACTCTACAGCTCCGGAATGTCATGCTCCTCAGCCTCCTCCTCCTGCGCATCCTCATGCACTGTACCCTCCACACCAGTCCCAAGCTGGAAGCACTGCAGCACTGCCTCTGCGAAGCGGCAACAGGCTGTGCTGAAGCTAGTCTGCATAGGTGACAAACCCCACAATGCAGAAGAGGTGTGGACAGCTCTGAAACAGCAGGCAGATCACTGGCTCACACCTCTGAACCTAAAGCCAGGAAAGGTTGTGTGTGACAATGGCCGGAACCTGGTGGCAGCTTTGAGGCGAGGCCAGCTGACGCATGTTCCATGCGTGGCCCATGTGCTCAGCCTGGTGGTTCAGAGGTTTATAAAGTCATACCCAGAGCTGTCTGGACTGCTGGTAAAAGTTCGCCGTCTGTCTGCACATTTTCGCAAGTCACCTGCTGCTTCAGCCGGCCTTTCCGGCTTTCAGCGCCGTTTGCGTCTTCCGGCCCACAGACTGGTGTGTGATGTCCCCACGCATTGGAATTCAACTCTGCACATGTTGGTCAGGATATGTGAGCAGAAGAGGGCAGTTGTTGACTACCTGCATCACCTAAGTCGTCGGGAAATTTGTCAAACTCCACACATAACACCTGAGGAGTGGAGATGGATGTCCGACCTATGTACCGTCCTCCAAAACTTTGAGGACTCTACCAAGATGGTGAGCGGCGATGACGCCATTATTAGCGTCACCATTCCTCTACTCTGCCTTCTAAAACGGTCTCTGCTGAAAAACAAAGAGGATGCATTGCAGGCGGAGCGCGATGACTTGGAGCAAGAAACAGTAGTGGGTGTGGGTGATAACACAACGTGCAGTGGAGGACTATGACAAGGAGGAGGAGGATGAAGACATGGAGCAACTCTCTGGCTAAATTGAGGATATGACATGCACACCAGTCATACCCTCGATTCAGTGTGGCTGGCCAGAGGACAGGGGAGATGAGGAGCAGGAGGAGGACAGCATGTTCAGTCATCGTGTTGGTCTGGATACTGAAGTGATGGCTGTTAAGAGTCTGGCGCACATGGCTGACTTTATGGTAAGCTGCCTGGCTCATGACCCTCGCATTCAGAACATCTTGGCCGACAATCAGTACTGGTTGGCAACACTGTTAGACCCACGCTACAAGGAGAACTTTATGTCTCTCATTCCTGAGGCAGCAGTTCCAGAAGGCCATAGTCACGGAAGTAGGCAAATCATTCCCCTCACAAAACGCTAGCGGCATAGGTCAGGAATCGGTGGACAACCAAGGCGTACGGCCGAGAGGGGCACAAGTCCAATCTGCCAGAGGTAGGGGAACAGTCTTTACGATGTGGGACAGTTTTCTCAGCCCCTCACGTACCACAGCCCCTGAGGTGCGGGGTAGTGCCACAAGAAATGCTAAGTTTGGCCAGATGCTGAAGGAGTACCTTGCAGATCGAACAACTGTACTGCGACATTCCTCTGTGCCTTACAATTATTGGGTCTCCAAGCTGGACACGTGGCATGAATTGGCTCTCTACGCCTTGGAAGGCCTGGCCTGCCCTGCCGCTAGCGTTTTGTCAGAGTGTGTTTTCAGTGCCGCAGGTGGAATCATTACTGATAAACGCACCCGCCTGTCAACTGAAAATGCTGACAGGCTGACTCTGATCAAGATGAACAAGGGTTGAATTGGGCCAGACTTCACCACACCACCAACAAATGACAAGTGAATTTAAATTTTGTTATGGGAATTTGCCATGTACCTCCACTCACCCATGGGTACACAGTTCTGCACTTTGGCTAATCGCTGGACTGCTCCTCCTTCTCCTCATGTTCCACCATGATGACCATTACAATAGTTAGGCTGTTGTTTCAGGTATACCCCCAGTGGTAAATTTTTTCGCCCATTCTTTTAGAATGGGCATTACAATGACAGGAGACCCGCTCCTTTTCAATGGGAAAAATGTTTTGAGGCCCTCCTGCACGTCTCTATCCAGGGACAATGTGGAGCCTCCCAATTTTTGGCTGCCCTGCCAAAGGGCTATACTACAATACACCCACTTGAGGTTTACAGGCCCTACTGCAGGTCTGTATGCATGGGTCATTGTTGAACCTCCCAATTTTTGGCTGCCCTGCCAAAGGGCTATACTACAATACACCCAATTGAGGTTTACAGGCCCTCATGCATGTCTGTATGCATGGGTCATTGTGGAGCCTCCCAATTTTTGGCTGCCCTGCCAAAGGGCTATACTACAATACACCCACTTCAGGTTTACAGGCCCTCCTGCACGTCTCTATCTAGGGACAATGTGGAGCCTCCCAATTTTTGGCTGCTCTGCCAAAGGGCTATACTACAATACACCCACTTCAGGTTTACAGGCCCTCCTGCACGTCTCTATCCTGGGACAATGTGGAGCCTCCCAATTTTTGGCTGCCCTGCCAAAGGGCTATACTACAATACACCCAGTTCAGGTTTACAGGCCCTCATGCACGTCTCTATCCAGGGGCATTGGTGAACCTCCCAATTTTGGACTGCCCTGGCAAAGGAAAATACTACAATAGACCCAGTTCCTCAAAATGGGCACATTATGTCAAGACAGGGCTTCATGTACGTCTCTTCTCAGGGTCATCGGAGTGCCGCACAATGTTTTCACGTAAAATCTTTCATGTAATCACAAAAAGTAACATACACCAGCTGTATCTCACTATTGGGTATGTGCCCTTAACATTTCCACCCTAAATATTCATTTTGGTGTCATTTTGGAAGGTTTTCTGGTGACTCCGTAAAATTGGCGTGAAACTCGGACAACATTGTTCACAGCTGTGACTTTTGAGTGAGAAATGCTTCCATGGGTCTTCCCCATGGTGTTGCCATGTCATTTGAGCACTCTTCTGAGACTTTTGTGACATTTTTAGGGTTTCTACATGCTGCCGGCAGTCATTTCATAAAAACACTCGGGTCTCCCATAGGATAACATTGGGCTCGGTACTCGGGCCGAGTACACGAGTATCTCGGGATGTTCGGCCCGAGCTTCGAGCACCCGAGCATTTTAGTACTCGCTCATCACTACTCAACAGCCTTCCATCCATAGATTCTGTCAGTTGCTTGATCTGTTTACGATTAACATTGCGTGCAGCAGCCACCACAGCCTCCCAGACACTGTTACGAGAGGTGTACTGTTTACCCTCCCTGTAGATCTCACATTTTAGGAGGGACCACAGGTTCTCTATGGGGTTCAGATCAGGTGAACAAGGGGGCCATGTCATTATTTTTTCTTCTTTTAGACCTTTACTGGCCAGCCACGCTGTGGAGTAGTTGGATGCATGTGATGGAGCATTGTTCTGCATGAAAATCATGTTTTTCTTGAACGATACCGACTTCTTCCTGTACCACTGCTTGAAGAAGTTGTCTTCCAGAAACTGAAAGTGGGTCCGGGAGTTGAGCTTCACTCCATCCTCAACTCGAAAAGGTCCCACATGTTCATCGCTCCTGATACCAGCCCATACCAGTGCCCCACCTCCACCTTGCTGGCGTCTGAGTTGGAGTGGAGCTCTCTGCCCTTTACTGATCCAGCCTCTGACCCATCCATCTGGCCCATCAAGAATCACTCTCATTTCATCAGTCCATAAAACCTTTGAAAAATCAGTCTTAAGATATTTCTTGGCCCAGTCTTGACGTTTTACCTTATGTTCCTTGTTCTAAGGTGGACGTTTTTCAGCCTTCCTTACCTTGGCCATGTATAGCACACCTTGTGCTTTTTGATACTCCAGTAACGTTGCAGCTCTGAAACTGGTGGCAATTGGCATCTTGGCAGCTTCACGCTTGATTTTCCTCAATTCTTGGCCAGTTATTTTGCGCCTTTTTTGTCCGACACGCTTCTTGCGACCCTGTTGGCTATTTGCCATGAAACACTTGATTGTTTGGTGATCACGTTTCAAAAGATTGGCAATTTCAAGACTGCTGCATCCCTCTGCAAGACAGCTCACAATTTTGGTCTTTTCAGAGCCTGTCAAATCTCACTTCTGACCCATTTTGCCTAAGGAAAGGGATTTGCCTAATAATTAAGCACAGCTTATATAGGGTATTCATGTCATTACACCACACCCCTCCTCATTACAGTGATGCACATCACCTGATTTACTAAATTGGTAGTTGGGTCTCAAGCCTATACAGCTTGGAGTACGACAAAACATATAAAAAGTATCAAAATACTAATTTTCCTAATAATTCTGCACACAGTGTACAAATACTTACATGTGAACTGCACTGTCAACAATCTTTGTACAAATCAATAGTAAATGGGGAGCATAAGAAACTTTGTAATATATGTTATCAGAGAATTTTGCTCCTTTCTTTACTTATTAGCCACTTCTTGCTTCTTCCTTTCCCTCACAAAGACATCATTCACTGACAAGATAGACTGACAGCTCATTTATGTGTCAGGTTACGCTTCTTTTTAACTCTTCAGGCGGGTAAGGAGAATTGAGGAGCAGAGTGAGAAAACAAGCATCGATGCACACAGAAAAATGGTACTGAGCTTTCTAACAAGACTTTTGCCTCCACCCAGAGCTGAATTCATCACCACACAGCTAAGTACTGTTCTATAATTTCCTTCATGTTGTTGCTTCTGTGTGGTTTAGTGCTTCAGGTTTCAAACCAGTGACTTTATGTTGTGTGATCTTCATGTTTCTCCTCTGAGCCACAGTGGTTTCTGTTTCTTTCCGTGTTCTCTGTTTTTATTCCTCTTTGGACAACAGGTGTCTTAAATTGTTAATTTGGTCTGCCCTATCACCATTTAGGTGCAGCTATTTAAACTTCCCCCCTGCCTGAACTTTCTTGTGGATTCTGCTTAGAGATATACTCATATTGCCATGGGATTTCTGCTATTCAGATTGGGATCTGATAAGTACCTATCTCTTTTCCACATGCCTTCCTGATTCAGGGTTTTAGTGTTCTTCCCCTGTCCCCCGGTTCCTAAGAAGGTACAAAGTTCATTCGCCTTCTCATCAGGAAGCAAGGTCCAAGTTGGCTTCTCCTAGTGCTGTGGTTAGGGTTATTCCAACCTGTCAAGGGTCACCAGGGAATGCACACCTAGGAATCTTAGACTGTACAGGAACAGGATGAGTTAGGTGTGATCATTTTGAAATATTCCTTAGATTTCTTTATAAGTTACTATGAGCATAACACTAACTAAGGAATAATTAGTGGAAATATCTTTCACTGTGCTGTATATGGGATACATCATAGCAAAAAGTCTCCTCCCATCACTTCATAGTCAATTGCGAGTTGAGAGACAGAGCCTGCAGAGACAGTACAATGCTGGTGGAAATACAGGATACAAGTTATATAATGGCCAGATATAGTGTAGTGTTATTCTTCATGTATACACATAACAACTTTTTCTGAAAAGTTACTTGAAAGTACAAATTCTCTGTAAAAAGATTAATTACCGTACATTTGCTAATTTCCTGTAAACAGAAATACATAGCAATTTATGTATTATATTGTAGCTATGAGTTTTTTTTTTTAATTATTGATTACCATTTGTAAAGTCATGCATATTTGTATTATAGTGTATTACCTTATTTTGCTTCCTCCCTGACACAGAGAGAGATTTTCTGCTCCCCTCCTTCATGCTCACACAGTGAATAAGTGTCTGAGTATAAGGGAGTGGAGCAGAGAAGAGGCTAGAAAGAGACCTTCACGAGGGAATGTCACATCGGCAATACTCCTGTGATTATGATGTGAGATAGGTGGCATGATATATGATAGCCAGACAACTTGACAACTTCAGGCCGCATGTTGCTTGTGCTACGGTGGACAATGTGAGTGGCCTAAACGTACTACCATATCCTGGAGCACATCCGGTCTTGTCACTCATTGGACTCAACTGGGACACTAGTGGTGAGAAATTGCAAAGGGAGCTGCGAGCAGCAGATCTTGATGATTTTTGCTGCCAAGTGCATTCAGTGTGGCCGAAAATTCAGACAACCATTGACAACGTCATTGATAAAATGCCAAGGAATGTAAGTATTGGAATTTCTGCAGGTGGCGCTCATACTCGATACTGAATAAATCGGGATGTTTTGAGCACTTTGCTCCCTGTTTTTAACATCTGAATATCATTAATATGTCGGTCGATCATATGATTTTCAGAATTTCATTACTTATCCTTATTGATATTGCTATTTCAGTTTTGAGGAATGTATAATTAGCAATATTTCTCTTCATATATACATTTGCTGTAAATATAATAGATATGATACAAAAGCCGCTTTAGCTGTCCTCATTCTAGGGTCACTAATTCAAACCATATGCTATCTTTTTTCCCTGCTGCAATGATCTATTACTAAGGGTAGTCATCAACTTGTACAAGCTAATATTTACATTCTTAGCATATCTTCTATTAAGAGCCGTAAGAGACAGAATTCTGTTGTCAGAACACTTAAGTTATCTATAAGTATGCCATGAAGTTGACCAAATCTAACACTATATTTAATGTCTATACTGCATAGTAGCAGGTTCCTGCTGATGAATTTCAACTGACAAATTGACCACACTATTAATCCTGAAAAAAAATGAAATTTTTACAATTCTTTCTCACTATTTCATAGTAGTTTTAAAGAATCAAAAATCTGACTTTTTCTTCACCTCTAGAATATAAGTACATAGAAATACACAACTATGAACAACGTATCTCTATATATTTATACAATCTGTTTCTAGGTTCCCTGCGTGCACTACAGTTAAAGATGACAAAATTCTCCTATCTCTTTCAGTGTGGGCTGTGGCTCTTTGGTAGAGCTGCTGCCTCCAAACAGTGAGGTCATACACAGGGTTGTGATTTTGAGGTCCAGGGATTAGAGATGAAAGAATTGTAAATTTAAATTATGATTAATTAATGCACAAACCTTCTCCCAAAGCTGCACTGCCCTCAGGCTTACACCATCAAAGAAGCCCCTCTACGTTATGTAAATGAAATAAAGAAAGAAAGCGAATCAACCGCAGGATATGAAATAAATCCTCTATATTTGCTCAGGCATTATTTCTGTAAAATGACTATGAGACACTAGGGAAATTCTGAAAAATCACAGATTTTAAAACTAATAGGGACGTTATCTTCCTATTGATTTTTAACATTTTTATTTTTCCAGTCGGAAATAGATATTAGCAGGATATCCTATGTGACAATAAGAGGTATATATTGTTGCATGGCAGGCTAAATGTAATTTTAGTGTTGTTTGTATGTTTCTGTATGTGATTTAATGACAATTTTAAGTATGATATAGTAAAATGTGATTTTAAGATACCATTAATATAGTGTTTATCACTTAGCGTGCTGCCATCTATTTATTTAATTTAAATTATGCTCATATATTAAAATGCTGCGCCCACCCCTGAAGAGCTACGGGGCTAGCAATAAGTGGTAAGAGAAAATAGTGATAAATGCTCTGACTGCCAGGTAGGTGGGACTGAGCCCTCAAATTAGGACAGTCCCTCTGAATCCGTGACGGTTGGGAGCTATGGCGAAAGACACAACATGTAACTAGGTTAGCAGGCTGCACTAAGTATTCGACCTCGCTCCTTACTCTCCCTAGCTACATGCTACATTAGACTCAACGCAATAAAGTCAGTTCTACTACAATTGACACTGGACACCACAGCATATTTAGCTGTGCTACACTAGATACAGGACAGTTCTACTACACTAAACACAACCCAGTCAGCCCTGCTACACCAGACACAACCTAGTCATCCCTAGAACACCAGACACAACCCAGTCAGCCCTACTACACCAGACACAACCCAGTCAGCCCTGCCACACATAGCACAACACATTTGGGACACTTTTGACTGTAGGTAGATTTACTATTAGACAAGAGGTGGAGATGTACTGATTGAAGTATTATGCCATCCTCATATCTCCTTTCTTGCCCATTGGAGCGGTTGGTGCTTCATGTGATGTAGCCATCTAGTTGTATGCTTCCCAACACCAATCACCTGCACTAATGGCTGCATGTACAGTACACCATGTTTAGAACAATTTTGGGTACTGCAGTTTAGCTCCAATTCATTTTAATTGAACCACACCAATCTGATTTGATTCTAAGAATGTGTTGTTAATATACAAATTTGTTGTTATACTTTGAGTGAATGGCCAAGCAGGGAGAGTTCACTGCTCTGCTACAGTTTTCAACTAATCTGCTTCTTATGAAAGCAGACAGATGAACGTGGCAGAATGCAGGAAATTCCAGCATGTGAAAGCATATGGCAGACAAAAAATATTTCACTTAGTGATTTTAGAACAAAATGAAAGCTCCATATCTTCTACAATTTATAACTTAGCAACTTCCTTTAAAATTGTAGGGATTACAGCAGAGGATTGCTAGTGAGTGTTGCCTGCATACCCAGTCTCTGTGTTTGCATTACTCATCCTGATTCTAACACTGTAGTGTTTGCTGCTTTAGTTCCTTAAGGCTACATTCACATTGTGCGTTTTTGGTCTATTTTTGCTCATCAGTTTTTATAGCCAAAACAAGGAATGGGTGATAAATACTGAAGTGGTGACATGTTTCTATTATACTTTTCCTCTAATTGTTCCTCTCCTGGTTTGGGCTACAAAAACTGATGAGCAAAAACAGACCAAAAATGCACAGTGTGAATGTAACATAAATCTTAACTTTAAAATATAAAAGGGTGGGGGACAAGAGGCGCAATAGTGCCCTATCACTAGTGACACTGATCGTAATGGGGTGGTGCTGAGAAGCCACTCACCTGGTGCAGTTGTGATCCCCACAACTGGTTTGAAGGCGTTTAGGAAATATTATTCCAAGCTGCTGCAGGACCTCCACCGACCACTGAACAGTGGTTATAATCCAGAAAGATGATGGGAGTAGGTGTGTCACGGTCCGTGCTGCTCCAGGACTTAAAAAACTCAGAATATCACTGAGGAAGGCGCCAGGTGGGGGCTGAAACGCGTAGGATAAGGAGAATAAAGGATGGAAATCTGACTGACTCTTTGGTGAGTTTTTTAAGCCCTGGAGCAGCGCGGACTGTGACACACCTACTCCCATCATCTTTCTGGATAAATCTTAACTTAGCTCAGTCACCTCAGCAATTTATTGCAAATAAATTATTCAAGTGGACAGTTGGTTCATGCACAAAACACCTATTTTCACTAGCATAGTGGATACAATAAGTTTGTGTAACTTTGCTTAAAACACTCTTGTCTGAATGAGCCGACAAGCATCTAATCCAAACTAAAAGTTTTCAGAGAGATCTCTAATGCATTATTGTTCATCATTATCCACTTCTAGGACAACCACTTCTGATTTCATTTATTTCACCCAGTTAAAATAAAAGATCCTGTACTTACCTCCCATTCTGGCTCCTTTCCAATGCTGTGCTGTCATGGGAGCCATGCATCCAATCACTGCCAATTTCTCTCACTGCACCTTTGGACCAAATGAGCAATCAACAGGAAGTGAGGGGCAGCCGCAGTGTAACTTCCTGTTGATTAACTCATTTTGTCTGCATGCGGGAAGAAAGAAGTCAGTGGTGATGGACACAGGGCTTGTGTGATGTCACAATATCACGTGTGCCCCGAACCGCGATTACCAAGAGCACTGCAATGGTGCCAGAATGGTAGGTGAGTAAGGGTTTTTTATTACAACTGGGTGAAACATGTGGAATCAGAAGGGGTTGTCCTATTAGTGGACAACACCTTTAAAGAGGCTTTATTACTAAAACTCTGGATGCAGTTGGCATGTCAGTCTGTACTGCCAGCTTTGGAATAGTGAGTTAATCTGCAGGTTAATAGTGTTCTGAAGCGGACTGTCACCCACACTGAGAGCCCCTCTGCTGGGAGCAAAGTATCTTTATTTTTACCAGCAGCATTCATCTTTCAGTCATTGGGTTGGTGCTGGCACAATTTTGGCCACGACTCTGGGTCTAGTGAGTGGAGGATGTAATCATGCCCCTGGTAGTGACTGATAGCTCAGCATTAGAGAACCCATCAATCTCAAAACAGGAATTTTAGATTTCTGCTGACATCATGACATGTTTATGGACAGCTTTATACTCTGCCAGCCCGGTTGCCCTGTACATAAGCAGTCTGACAGTATATTATACAAGTATAATAGGTGTTAGAATATACCAGCGGAAGATGGGATTACATAACTCATTTCTTTTTCTATAATAGAGTTTTACAAACAGGGGATAATTTTGGCACCTATTTTTGTGAAGGTGGGCACCATATATGGTAATTGTATATATGGTAACAAGGGCCAATACTCTAAATACCTCATTTTAACTTTCTTTGTTCAATAAATATTCCATCACAGTCAAATAAAAACATGCACACTTCATTTAGGTAAAATATGTTTGTCAGTACTGTATTAAGGATTACCAAAACTTTATAAATAAATTCATAAAAATTGATAAATAAATTCATAAAATTGACAACACCAATAAATATGGTAATTAAAACTTCTGTCATATCAATTTCAAAAAGGTCCACCCAGCAAAGCTGGGCAACCATCCCAATGGCCGAGACTCACAGAGTAGAGGCACCCCCAACACACGCCCCGACCAACCTTCCACAAAGCTCTGAACACCAACATTAAAAATGTTAAGCCCCATCTCTGACAGGTGCACCATGTCATTTCTATATAACCCATCAACAAAACCTTCTAACTCCCTGTGTCTATAGGAGAACCCACCTAACATTGGCATGAGTTTTGTCATCTCTCTATTAATTTTCTTTTTGATTCTTTCCAAAAACATTAGACCTCTGGACTTCCAGGCCAGTCTGGAAATGATTTATGAAAAAACCAAAGTAGAGCTTTGGAGCTGCTGAGCCAGCCAACACAAATCACGTTTCATATGCCACAGCAAGTCAAACGTTTTATGTTTTCCAATGTCATTGCCCATAACATGAAGAATGATTAAATTAGGCCACAGGAAACGACCCATTAACTCCATAATAACCGTAGATACGTTACACCATTGAAGTCCCCCACACCCCATGCCAATATACCTGAACCTCATGAACACAAAATTAAAGATTTTCTGTGTATCTTGTTTCGCTGCCCAATACACAAACGAGTGGCCTATTATCCATATGACCTTAGGCCCTATAAAGACTATTCAACAATTAAACATAAATGATGGACGGACGTATGATTTCTACACATCAAATTTCCACGTGCCAATGTTCTTAATGAATTCAGCCTGCAGGCCCTGCCTCGCAGCTTTGGTGGCTGCTGCAATTCTAAATGAGTGCAAGTGCAATGATGCAGTTTTAAGCCGCCGAGCTGTAATTTTTGCAAACATTTCCTTAACACTGCTCAAAATTGAAATTTCATAGCTGGAGTGCCATCATTATGCAAGAACAGGGTGCCTGGATAAGACCTCGTGATTTCAACCATCTAGCCATATTTGCAGTGGGCAACAATTATTTTTAAGGATGTGATGGCAAATAGTAGATCCTTGCCCAATTTGGTCAGTTTTGGACCCTCTTAAATTTGTAATCATATGTGTTCTGGAAAGCGAGACATCAGCCAAACATAGGCCTGATGCCTGTTTTCTGTTCTCCGCTAGAATTTCTCCCATCCTTAAGGTGGCGACAAAGGCTATGGTGAAAATTGCTCTGAACATATCAGCCTCATAGCTGTCAAAACATATTACCTCCAGGATGGACCAAAGTTTAGCCAACAGCTCAACTGTAATTGGGCATCTTTTGTCCTTTTGAAAGAAAAACTTTTTGTAACCTCTCAAAAACTGCTTAGGCTGCTTTCACATTGCAATATTTTCCTATCCTTGGGGATCCTATTTTTTGCAGGACCCCACGGACAGGAAAGGACAGGATCGGATGTGGCCTCCGGACACAGAAAGAGCTGGAGGAGGCAAGCGAGGCACTTTCACTTTTGCAATGTATATACATACATTGCGGAAGTGAAATTAACTAAAGCAAGTGTTAAAAATAAAACAAAATATCATCACCTCTAAGCGTGTCCCGCAATGCGCACCATCTACTTCCGAGGGCTTAAGGACCTGGCGGAGCTACCTGATCAGCTGATGGGTCACATGACCGGTCACTGCGGTCATGTGACTGATCAGCTGATCAGGTAGCCTCGCCCCTCCAGGTCCTTAAGCCCTCGGAACTAGATGGCATGCATCGCCAGACACGCAGAAGAGGTAAGGATTTTTTTTTTTTCTTCAACACTTGCTTTAGTTAATTTTACTTCCGCAATATATGTATATGCATTGCGGAATAGAAATTGCACAGAAACAGAGAGGTTTTAGTGTACTGAGCATCAGTGGCGTAACTTCAGGCCCAGGGCCCCCAATGCGAAAGCTCCAACCGGGCCCCCAATTATTGCAAATCTTTAATAGTATTAGTCTTTTTCTATAGGCCAGTGGGACTTTTGGGGCCCCCCTAGGCTGCAGGGCCCAGGTGTGATCGTAACCCCCATTGTAGTTACGCCCCTGCTAAGCATGCTTAGTACACTAAAATCGGGTCCGGGAAATGATCCAATGTTTTCTCAGACCCGCGCTTCATAGACCCCCATGTTAATTGCTGTGGACTGGGTCAGAACCAATTCTGTCCGATTCAGTCTGCTGTGCCAAAAATCGGAGCAGTCTCCTGTTCTGGGTACAGCAAAAAATCGGACAGAATCGGATCAGTGACAAATGGGATGACAATAGAGCACCAATCCGTGCTCATAGGGATACATTGTGGCCAAATCGGATCCGTGGCTGTCTGTTTTACAACGGACAGCCATGGACGGCCAAAAAACGCAATGTGAAACTAGCCTTAACAGGGAATGAGTCGCTTAAAGGTCATTCCCCATATAATTTTAAAAAGAATGACACTCCGGCTAACAATTTACAGACAGACGAGTACGACAAGCCTTCACTGGCAAGCTGCTTGATAAATGTTAGGCCATCCTAATATCGGTGGCATTATATGGCAGATCAATGCTGAAGTAAAATTGAACCCATTTTGCCCATACACTGGAGTAATCGGACCACATCCGAGAAGCCAGTGAATTAGTAATGTATTATAGAACAAAACTCAAATTAGATCCCATAGCTGGGCATTACAGGAGAGTTCCTGCGTGGCGGCTTCCAGACGTAAGGCCTGGAACTGTTGGAGAACATGATGGGAAAGAAGATTGCATAACACGTGACTGTCAGAACTCAAAACACAGGCTTTCAACCAAATGTTATGCTTTAATAAAACAAAAAACAATTTCCTCAAGAGTACACTAAGTGACTAACTGTTTGTGGATAATGTATTAATGGCCAAGCAAGTTCCACGCGATCCTGTGGATAAGATCCTCGTATTGCGAAGCTGATCACCCCACAGGTAAAAACGGCACTAGCACTGAGAATATATTTCTAAGCGTTAAATTAGCCAAGAGCAGTGCCAGCAAGCGAGTGGGCCATCTTTATGACACTCATTTGTCAGAAAAATAAAGCCCAAAGCCCAGCTCACAAGCGTCGCAATATAAATTCAGTGAAGCAGATTAAATAAATTTACTCTGCCAGCAACAGACGCCATTAAAATCCTGTAAAAACTTGGACCAAACCATTAAATCTTTCTTAACCACAGCCAATATAGCGATTTGGGTTGTCGGGGAAGAAAAAATACTGATATCGTTGTGCAAGCGTCACAAAAACGCCTGACCCATAGGAATCATTTTGAGAGTGAAATTGAGGCTGCCTAGTAGAGACTGAAACTCCCTCAGGGATGCATGCTCCCTGGTCAAAAATGTCGACACTAGGCTTCTCAATTTCTGTAATTTGTCATTGCGAAGGCGGCTTTCCATTTTATGTGAATGAATGAGAATACCCAGAAATTCTAAACTGTGACACTGTGAACCGTTTCTTCGTCTGCTATCGGAGCCCTGAACCGGTCTATCAGCGGCAAAAATGTAGACAAAAGCTGCAAACAATCATCCGTAGCAAAAGGGCCTATAAACAAAAAATCGTCCAGGTAGTGGGTGATATACCTTCCAGGAAATGCAGACTGGTAACAACAGTGTAGGAAAGAGGAAAAGGCTTCAAATTAAAAACAGGAAAGGGAAAAGCCCACAGGTAAACAGCTTTAAAATAAAAAAATAAAATCCATCTAACAAAAAATCTAAGCAGTTAAAACCTGCAGGGTCAATTGGCAATAACTGCAATGTAGCTTTAATATCTGTTTTTGCTAAAAAGGTGTCCTTCCCTGCTGACATCAATAAGTCTATTGCCATATTGAACGAGGCGTAGGAGACCGACGCCACATGCTTATCATCCTGATCATTGAGAGATGACCCTGTGGGGTATGAAAGATGATGGTTCATACGGAATAACCCTTGGTCTGTTTTGGGCATTACGCATAGGGGTGAAATTCTAAAGTTTTGAAAAGGTGGGACACTAAACGGGCCAGAGCAACGTCCTAATTCAATTTCTTTGAGGATTTTTTCTTTAACTATTAGCGGATACCGACGAGCAGATGGTGAATTATCAACAAACCGGCAACCATCACCTTAGAAAGGTGGGATGGGAAAACCTATTCTAACGAGCTCCGCTGTCTGCCTGTCGGAATACAGTTTTAGCCACAGCAGCATTTCTTGAATTCTCACCAAAGTCATTGCTTTTAAGAAACGACTCCTTTGAGGCTGCTGGCACCTGACCATTCTTTTTAAAACACTTCAGCGCAGAATGAAACCCACTGCAGAAGGAGCATTTATGCCTGTATTGGCAATTGTGCAACCAACTAAAAAGGGACTCATTGAACACAAAGCACCGCCCTTTGCTAATAGGCTGCACTGTGGGCTGTCTCATCACTGTCTGCCTCTGAGGGCCCATCATATGGAGCCAAAGACCAACGTCTTTCGCTCCCCATTTCAAGGAAGGGTGCACCGCTAGCTTTCATTGAAAAGCCCTGTCATACGCCAACCATACAGTCCCCCCAAAATAGCGATAAGCATCCAGCACCATGTCAATGTGCTGAAGGAGCCCACATCACAGCTCTGGGGATTTCTCACCCAGCATCGCAGTGTAAATAGTGAAGCACTGCAACTAATTAGTAAAAGGTTTGTACATTTTTTTCTTATCCTCTTCATCTTTTTTTTCTAATCTATGTATTCCCTAGAGGGCAATAAAGTAAATATATCTATAAAATCACCAGCTCATATTTTTTCCTTTTACAATGGGACTCAGGTGGAACCCCAGGGGGGGACATTTTGCATGAGAAAGACTTCTTAAAGCAAGAATCCGGAATACCAGATTTCCTAGAAACTCTAAAGCCCACATCTGACATGCCCACCCGGGGATCACTCACAGACATTAAAGCAGCAGCAACAGCATGAACTACTAAATCCCGTCGACCGTCAGCTGCAATATGGGAAAATTGATCATATACAAATGCAGAGGTATGCTCACCGATCTCAGACGCCACATTGTGCCCATGAGGCCGGGTGCCATCAGATTTGGACTGCATGGGAGGCAAGGGTCATCAGCATGCCTGTCCAGTGTAGGTGACAGGCCTTCCGTCACATTGCTGTCACGGTCTTCTGCATGCCCCCAGACTTGGAGTGCCGTGGCCGGCACAGCGGCACTCGTCTGCGGCAGCAGCCTGACGGCGCTCCTGCTGAGGGAAGACTGCAGCGCTGGAGCCGCATCCACCTTACAGGCTTCCTCTTCCAGGAGTGGCCCCCACTCATGGACCGCAGTTCCTGTGAGAGCTGCAGGTCTTGCGATATTCCATGTTAATCTCACCGCCAGGCCGACTTCTTGTGATCCCGCTGACTGCTTCCTCAATTCTTCCCTATTCTGGCCTGATATGGTAGAATAGGCCTTCCATCAGCCCTTCTTTTATTGGCTCCGCCTATGTATTGTGGCAGCTGTGGGCGGGGTTCTCCCGATCTTCACCCGATGCTGCGGGCTCACTGCAGACATCTTCAGCCACCTGCGAGGGGTCATCCAGGCAATTCCATCAGCAATTCCTCTCCTCCGCTGCTTGCCGTCCTGGCTATGAGGCGTTTTAACAGGGTCTCCATCGCTTACTTACTCAGGTAGAGATCCAGCTGAGTGACAGCACACTCCTAGGGTCCTGAGTATATATAGCCTTCTCGATTCCCGCGTTTTAACTGATAACCCATCGGTCCCCTAGGATTATAGGCATGCAGAACGTCACGTATTGACTGCCTTTGCAGCCAATGACTGATGCTGTGCTATTTAATTGAGTTTTTTTTCCTTAGTCTGCTCTGCGGCTCTGCTAGTGGAGGAAAAAGGTGAAGAGGCGTGTCTGAGCTTTCTCCTCTCCACCCCCTCTGCCTTAAGTAGTTCTGTGTCCCTCCACCAGATGTCACAGATTTAGTTAATTCTAATTTTGGACCCGTGCTGTGAAGTTGTGCTCTGCTGAGCTGTTCTGTTGCTGCCATTGACTTTCATTTGAAGCTGCTGGGTTTTTCCAGTCTGTGGGTGGAGGTAGGGGCTGTTAGCCTAGGGCTGATTAGGTGCGAAGGGCTAGGGTGGAGGCTCACCATCAGACGTACCTTTGGGAACAGGGCTAGTCAGGGACCTCAAGTCCACGGCCAGACTAGCTCCCCTGAATGCCCCTGCCCACCTTACCATCTTGCCTCCTGATCCCTTACTGCTGTACCACCCTGTGACAAAGGCCAGTTCAAACAACTCATGGTTTACCCACAGCTACTGTGTAAACAACTTTACTGAAATTACAGTAACTGTGGCGCCCTGCTCACACAGGTAAACACAGACTCACCTACAGCACGGATTAAATTCCACAGTGCGTACACAGACACAATAAACACCTTCAACCCCAGCACAGTAGGGGGAGCCCAACTTGCTGCCCTTAGGCAAGATCTCCTATAAATACTGGTGCTGGGGGCGAAGTTAGTTAGAGTGTGAAGACGCCACAAGAACTGTGAAGACGTTCTGGTGGTCGGTGCCACATTAGGCCTGAGCCAGTGACCCTGAACAGCCTTCAAAGTAGTCCTGCAGGGCCCAAGAGTGGGTCGGAAGGCAAGGAGAGGAGAGAGCAAAGTGGGAACCGAGGAGCCATCGTTAGGTTCACCCAAACAGCACCCCTGACACCGGAGTCTGAGTCTACTGGAGATCACCATGCCCAGTAGAGAATACCAGTCTACCATGGAGACTTCAGTCTCCCGGGCATCTGCGCAGTCACCAACCAGGGAGCTAGGCACTGCGGAGAGAGGAATAGCGGTAGTCCATCGAGGGTTTCCCGACGACAGCACATGTGGTAGGAGAGCAGAGGAGGTCAGCCAAGTTTCACGTGGGGCAGGGGCTTCACACACATAGGAAAAGAGACAAGGAGGCCTTATACCCGCTCACTGTGGAGACCCAGAATGCATCCTGAACACCCGGCAGTGCCCTGGACATTTACCTGCAATTCCACCAGTAAAAGGTAAAGAAACAACCAGTGGTGTGTGTGTCGGTTCCTTACCCGCGCCCCTGCCATCCACAAAGACTGTCCTGTTATCCAACAGCCCGGCTAAATCCCTGCTCCATCCCTCATCATCACCAAATTCCCCAGGGATCCAGCTCCGCCTGTGGGGAGCTTCAACACCTAGCTGCCCATCCATCATCCCTGGAGGCCCCACGCAGCACTGGTGCAGTCACCAGACACCACAGGTGGCGTCATGTGAACTTTGAACTTTATTCCTATTTCAACTACCCCTTTTTTAAAGCAGACCGCCAGGGCCACGGGTTTGGGCCGGCCACCAGTGACATCCCCAACCGCAGCAGAGGGCCCAGACACCAAAGTTCCCATACCCTGGGGTGTGTCATAACCCTTTTAATGTCTGTGAGCCTGTTACCTCAAGATAACTTTGGGTACGCATTGTGATCTACTCAGCTTTCCTGGACTCTGACTGTCTGTGTACTGTGCATTTAATCTGTCTTTTTTACTATTGTCTTACCTTCAATGTCCATGCTATGCTGCATCCCTCATGATTATTCTACCATGTCTTGGTCTGGCCCCCTCAGCCCCTCCCTGTTTTTATGACCTCTGCTTAGCTGTGAGTACCTGGTCAGTCCAAACCCATCCACCCCCTCATACACACCTGATGACCCTTAGCTGTAGCTAAATTCTGAACCATGAGTCTGATCCAGACTCTAGTCTGATCCAAGAATCTCACAAAGTCCATCTCTAAAAGTACAGCTCTATAAGTACAAGACTTTAAAATAGACGAGAAATGGACTGGAGATGACTGGAAGGTACTGGGAAAGAAATTCACAACAAAAGCTGTATAGAACATCCTGTATGGAGAGTGGAAAGATGACAGATATTTCTAACCTGTATGTTGATCATTACATGGATCTACAATGATGACTGCTTTTTTTTTTTTTTTCCTTTCCTGGATTATCCATCCACCGTTGGCACATCATATATATTTATCATCTCATCTCTCTCTGAATTACTTCTCTGCCACATGGACCCCCCTGGCTACATCTGACCCCCAGCAGCATCGGATCCTGGTTGTACCTCAGCATCTCACCCCCAGCAGCACCTGATCGCATCCACGGCTGCATCTCATCCTGTGCCGCATCTCATTATCCCGGCTGCCCCACCTGACCCAGCGGCCACCACAGCCAACCCCAACTGCCTCGACTGATCCCCCAACTGCCCCATCCAGCCCCCTCATCCGACCCCCTTTATTACATCTCATCCCCGGTCAACACCCCATCCCGGGACCGCTCCCCACTGACGACAATTCAGCCACCACCATAACTTTCCCCCTCTGTTTCTGACCTCTGCCGCCACCCTCACTCCCTGCTCACCGTGCACAATGTTCCCGCTACTCCTCACTCTCACTCCCATCCTTCTCCACTTCCTACTACCCCCACTTATCCCCCCTCCCAGCAACAAATACTGCTCTCATCCTCCATCCTGCCTAAACACCTCACCCACTTCTCTGACCTATTCATTCACTTTCAATCCTCAATCACCAAACAAGCACGCCCGCCACGTAAGCTCTCCTGCTCCCACCTGCTAACCCTTTGCCTACTCCTCCTCCTTGCCGGTGACATCTCCCCCAATCCTAGCCCCCCTCACCACATCCCCACAACCACCTTCATCCCACACACACGACCCCTGCTTCCCCCAGTGTTCTACCCGGCGCACTCTGGAATGCCCGCTCAGTGTGCAATAAACTCCCAGACATCCACGAACTCTTTATCTCCAAGAAACTATCATTCTTTGGCATTACCGAGACCTGGCTCACCCCCTCCGACACGTCCTCCCCCGCTGCACTATCGTACGGCGGCCTCAGCCTGTCCCACACCCCCCCCGTCCCTCCGGCAAACACGGAGGTGGTGTCGGTATAATCTTGTTCAACTCCTGCACCTTCAGCCCTATTCCCCGCCCCCTCTGTCGCTGCCCCCTCCTTCAAAGCACACTTGGTCCGAATCTTTTCCCCCTGCAACCTCCAGCTAGCCATCATCTACCACCCCCCTGGACCCATCGCCTCCTTCCTTAACCACTTCACCTCCTGGCTACTTCACTTCCTCTCCACTGAGGAGAGGGCGATGTCAGGATCCCCATTGACACTCCCCGCCCAGCCGCCTCCAACCTTCTTTCCCTGACCACTTCCCTAGGGCTCTCCCAATGGTCCTCCTCTCCCACCCATGAACAAGGCCACACGCTTGACCTCATCTTTACCCGCCTCTGCTCCCTCTCCAACCTCACAACCTCGGAACTCCCCCTATCTGACCACCATCTCTTGACCTTCTCCGCCCTCTCTTTCCCTGCCACGCTACCCCCTCCCCGCAAACTTGATCACCCTCGCCGAAACCTAAGAGATCTTGATCTTCCTTTATTCTCCGAATCCCTCCTCCCTCTCACCGACATATCCTCCGCTGGTGACATAGACACTGCCACCACCCTATACAACACCACAATAACGAATGCCCTCGACCAAGCCGCCCCCCTCACATTCCACGCTCCACGCACTAACAGGCAACCCTGGCATACGACCCTCACTAAAAACCTAAGACGGGCGTCCAGGGTCGCTGAGAGGAAATGGAAAAAGTCCCGCACCTCTGAGCACTTTGCTCTGTTCAAACAATCCCTCACTGACTTCAAGACGGCGCTTGCTACTGCCAAGCAAGCCTTCTTCTCATCTCTAATAACCTCTCTGTCCTGCAACCCCAAACAGCTCTTCAAAACTTTCAACTCCTCACTCCGCCCGCTAGCTCCTCCCCCCTCTCCCCTCTTCTCCGCTGAAGACTTTGCGACTTTCTTCAAGGAGAAGATCGACAAGATCAGAAACAGCTTTGGCCCACTTTCCCCACAACTCCCCCTCTCACCTACACTGCCCTCCTCCTCCATTAGCCACTTCCCCCCCCATAACTGAAGACCAACTCTCCTCCCTCCTGTTGAAATCACACCTCACCACCAGCGCCCATGACCTGCTCCCATCCCACCTCATTCCCAACCACACCTCCATTTTCATCCCAGGCCTCACCCACCTCTTCAACCTTTCACTTACCACTGGCGCCTTCCCCTCGGCCTTCAAACACGCCCTAATCACGCCCATCCTTAAAAAACCCTCCCTCGACCCTACCTCTGTCGCCAACTATCGCCCCATATCTCTTCTCCCATTCGCCTCTAAGCTACTCGAACAGCACGTCCACTCTGAACTGTCCTCTCACCTCTCCTCCTGCTCTCACTTTGACCGCCTACAGTCCGGCTTCCGACCCCCCCACTCCACCAAAACAGCCCTGACCAAAGTCACCAACGACCTACTTGCCGCAAAGAACAAACGCCACTACTCCATCCTCCTCCTCCTCGACCTGTCCGCCGCCTTCGACATTCCCTTCTTCTCTGGATCCTGGAATCCCTTGGCATCACCCACCTTGCCCTCTCTTGGATCTCCTCATACCTAGCAGACCGGACCTTCAGTGTCTCCAACTCCCACACCTTCTCCTCGCCCTACCCCCTTTCTGTCGGAGTCCCCCAAGGTTCGGTCCTGGGACCACTACTTTTCTCCATATACACTCTCGGCCTAGGGCAACTCATTGAGTCCCACGGCCTCCAGTACTACCTCTACGCCGACGACACCCAAATCTAGTTGTCCGGCCCCGACATCACCTCCCTACTCTCCAAAATCCCACAATGCCTTTCCGCCATCTCATCCTTTTTCTCTGCTCACTTCCTTAAACTCAACATGGACAAAACTGAATTCATACTCTTCCCCCAAAATAATTCCCCCCCACTTCCCAACCTATCCATCTGTGTCAATGACTGCGCCCTCTCCCCAGTCTCCCAAGCCAAGTGCCTCCGGATAATCCTTGACTCCTCCCTATCCTTCAAGCCCCACATCGAAGCCATCTCCACATCCCTCCGGCTCCAGCTTAGAAACATCTCACGGATCCGCTCCTTTCTTACCCCCAACACCGCTAAAACACTTATTCATCCCTCATCATCTCCCGCCTTGACTACTGCAACCTCCTTCTCACTGGCCTCCCATCCAACTCCCTTACACCTCTCCAATCTATCCTCAATTCAGCTGCCCGACTAATCCATCTGTCCCCCCGCTACTCCCCTGTCTCCCCCCTCTGCCAAGCCCTTCACTGGCTCCCCGCCTCCAAGAGATCCCAGTTCAAAACACTAACTATGGCATACAAAGCGATACACAATCTGTCCCCACCATACATCTCCGCCCTGGTCTCCCGATACCTACCCTCACACAACCTCCGTTCCTCCCAAGAACTCCTCCTCTACTCCCCCCTCATCTCCTCCTTGCACAACCGCGTTCAGGACTTCGCTCGGGCATCTGCCAAACTCTGGAACTCCTTGCCCCAACACGTCAGACACTCTCTGACCCTGAGAAGCTTCAAGTGTCACCTGAAGACTCACCTATTCCGTCAAGCCTACAACTTGCCATGAGACCCAGGCGACCGCCCCGTAACTGACACTCCCCCAGCCTACTGTATCCCCACCCGCCCCTTGTAGACTGTGAGCCCTTGTGGACAGGGTCCCCTCCCCTCCTGTACCTGTATGTCCTGATTGTCTAGAGTTATTGTAATTGTGCTTGTCTCCCCTATCCTCATGTAAAGCGCCATGGAACATAATGGCGCTATATAAATAAATAATAATAATAATAAAAATAATAACTTCAAGTCAATGGGGGTTATTTCATTCTTCATTGTTATTTCTCCTTTTACTATGAATATGAGTCTACTATTATAGATCTACATATAAGTACATTGTAGTTATTCCACATTCCTAACATGATCTATGTATGTGTAGAGTCAGTCTTTATTTCACAATCAGTCCACAGTTATGTTTTCAATCTTGTGATATATTGTGTAAATCTTACCGCCAGGAAATGGTGAGCATGTTACTGAAACATCTGCTTGGAAGTTTTTTAAGTCTGTATTTCTCAGTACTCAGATTAACATAACTGAGTAACATGACTGAGAAATTAGGAAATGAAAATAAAGAGTAGCATGTCTGGTTTTCTCCCACAAATCTCTTAACATCCAGGGTCTTCAGCGCGACTTTTGAATATTCAGGGTTGGTGTGACATTATCTGCTCATCTTTAGTTGGGATCCATTGGGTTTTGTTTTTGTTCATTCATTCATTCATTCATTCATAGTCGTAGCAACCAGAATATTTTCATTTTTATGTAAGCTTCACTATCTGAGGACTTGTTTTTTGTGTCTGTAAGGCAAGTTTTTTAGGCTACACAGAGGCCGCTAGAAAAAACATGCACCAAAACCGCACAGTTCAGCGCTGTCTTTAGGCGCTACAATAGGTGAGGTTTTCATGAAATCACATCCAGTTTGCTTGGACACTTACATACAACAGAATTGCAGTGCAAAAAAGCAGCAGAAAAAAAATACAGCATTTATGCTACTTATGAACACGGCGTAAATGTCCAAAGAATGTGGATGTAATTTCATGAAAATTCCTGCCTGATTGCATCTAAAGATACTGCTGAACTCTGCAATTTTGGTGATTTTTTTCACAGGCTCATGTGTGTATTACAGAAGCACAATTGCATTCTTAAAGAGGACCTGTCACCAACCATACATGGTGATCTAATTACGGCACTGAATGCAGCATGTCTGCTGCATTCAGGCAAGGGGTCCCCCAGTCCTTGAGCCCCCCTGTACCCTGAGATAATACACTTTGAAATCTTACTTAGTGGAGCCAAATAGGAGGTGTCTTGTGGCTGGAGCCAAAGGGCAGTTTCACCCCCCCTGTATGTTTAATCCGCCCACTGCTGTCTCCCTAAGGCCAATCATTGTCTCCCTCGCCTGCTGCATAGTACACAGAGCTTATAGCAGTGCTGGCCACTTTGCCATGCCTCCTGCTGTGACATCACCATGTTAACCATGGAGTAGGGCGGGGAAAGGCGGTGACGTCACCGCAGGAGGCGGGGCAAAGTGGCCAGCACTGCTATAAGCTCTGTGTACTATGCAGCAGGCGAGGGAGGTGAGGGAGACAATGATTGGCCTCAGGGAGGCGGTGGTGGGTGGATTAAACATACAGGGGGTGTGAAACCGCCCTTTGGCTCCAGCCACAAGACACCTCCTATTTGGCTCCACTATGTAAGTTTTCAAAGTGTATTATCTCGGGGTACAGGGGGGTTCAAGGGCTGGGAGACCCCTTGCCTGAATGCAGCAGACATGCTGCATTCAGTGCTGTAATTAGATCACCATGTATGGTTGGTGACAGGTCCTCTGTAAAGAAAACCTGTCAGCTACTTTATGCCCCCCAAGTCAGGGGTGGACTGGCCCACCGGAGGATCGGGAGAATCCCCGGTGGGCCCCGGGATGTGATAGCCACATCCCCCAAGTTCCGCCCCCGTACCCTCCTGGATCTCCCTGCTCTGCCTGCTGCCGCCACTGTGCCACTCTGACTCCTGCCGGCGCGTGTGCAGGAGATCAGTCTCCGGGTGATGACGTAATCGCCCTGAGACTGCTTCCTGTGTGCGCACCGGATGCCGGCGCTCAGAGCGCTGTGGAGGAGAGACCGCCCCAGGCAGCGGTTCCATGTACCGTGGTGAGTAAAGGAAGTGGGGGGCCCCCTTGGGTGCCTGGTGCAGCCAGACCGCTGGGTGCCTGGTGCTGCCGATCCCCTGGTGCTGCCAGGCCCCCTTGGGTGCCTGGTGTTGCCGGGCCCCATGGGTGCCTGGTGCTGCTGGGCTCCCTGGGTGCCTGGTGCTGCCAGGTTCCCTGGGTGCCTGGTGCTGCCGGGCCCCCAGGGTGCCTGATGGTGCCGGGCCCCCAGGGTGCCTGATGGTGCCGGGCCCTTGGCGCTGCCGGGCCCCTAGTGGTTCCTGGTACTGCCAGGCCCCCAGGGTGCCTAATGGTGCCAGGCCCCTGGGTGCCTGGTGGTGCCGGGCCCTTGGTGGTGCCTGGTGCTGCCGGCCCCCTGGGTGCCTGGTGGTGCCTGATGGTGCCGGGCCTCTGGTGCTGCCAGGCCCCTGGGTTTCTGGTGATGGTTGGTGCCGCCAGGCCCCTGAGTGCCTGGTGCTGCCGGGCCCGTGGGTGCCTTGTGGTGTTTGGTGCTGCCGGAACTCCGTGGTGGTGTCTGGTGCTGCCGGAACTCCCTGGTGGTGCCTGGTGCTTCTGGGCCCCTGGTGGTAGCTGGTGCCGGGCTGGTGGTGCCTGGTGTTGCCAGGCCCCTGGTGGTGCCTGGTGCTGCTGGGCCCCTGGTGCTGCCGGACCCCCAGGGTGCCTATTGGTGCTGGGCCCATGGTGGTGCCTGGTGCTGCCGGGCCCCGAGGGTGCCTTATGGTGCTGGGCCCCTGGTGCTGCCGGGCCCCAAAGGTACCTGACGGTGCCGGGCCCCTGGTGCTGTCGGGCCCTCAGGGTGTCTAATGGTGCCAGGCCCCTAGTGGTTCCTGGTGCTGCCGGGTCCCCTGGGTGCCTGGTGCTGCTGGGCCCCTGGTAATGCCAGGCCCCAGGGTGCCTGATGGTGCCAGGCACCTGGTGCTGCCGGGCCCCCAGGGTGCGTAATAGTGCTGGACCCCTGGTGGTGCCTGGTGCTGCCAGGCCCCAGGGTGCCTGGTGCTGTGGGCCCCCAGGGTGCCTGGTGCTCCCAGGCCCCCAGGTTGCCTGACGGGGCCGGGCCCCCAGGGTGCCTGATGGTGCCGGGTCCCTGGTGCTTCCGGGCCCCCAGGGTGCCTGATGGTGCCGGGCCCCTGGTGCTGCCGGGCCCCCAGGTTGACTGATGGTGCCGGGCCCCTAGTGTTTCCTGGTACTGCCATACCCCCAGGGTGCCTAATGGTGCCAGGCCCCTGGTGGTGTCTGGTGCTGCCGGGCCCCTGGGTACCTGGTGGTGCCGGCCCCCTGGGTGCCTGGTGGTGCCTGATGGTGCCTGATGGTGCCGGGCCCCTGGTGCTGCCATGCCCCTGGGTGTCTGGTGATGGTTGGTGCCGTCGGGCCCCTGGTGGTGCCTGGTGCTGCCGGGCCAGTGGGTGCCTTGTGGTGCTTGATGCTGCCGGAACTCCCTGGTGGTGCCTGGTGCTGCCAGAACTTCCTGGTGGTGCCTGGTGCTGCTGGTCCCCTGGTGGTAGCTGGTGCTGGCCTGGTGGTGCCTGGTGCTGCCAGGCCCCTGGTGGTGCCTGGTGCTGCCGGGCCCGTGGGTGCCTTTTGTTGCTTGGTGCTGCCGAAACTCCCTAGTGGTGCCTGGTGCTGCCGGAACTTCCTGGTGGTGCCTGGTGCTGCAGGGCCCCTGGTGGTAGCTGGTGCTGGCCTGGTGGTGCCTGGTGCTGCCAGGCCCCCGGTGGTGCCTGGTGCTGCCGGGCCCCTGGTGGTGCCTGGTGGTGCTGCTGGGTGCCTGGTGGTGCTGCCGGGTGCTGGAGACTGGGTGCTTCAGAGGACGAAGCTGCCGGGTACCTGGTGCCAAAAACCAGCAGCCACAGAGGAAGAAGCTGCTGGGTGCCTAGTGCCGGAGACTGGCAGCCGCAAATGAAGAATCTGCCGGGTGCCGGCTGCCTGGTGCCGGAGACCGGGAGCCGCAGAGGAAGAAGCTGCCGGGTGTCGGGTACCTGGTGCTGGAGATCGAGAGCCACAGAGGAAGAAGCTGCCTGGTGCTGGTGAGCGGGAGACTGGGAGCCGCAGAGGAAGAAGCTGCCGGGATCAGGAGTGTGGAGTCAGGTAAGGTGCTGTTACAGCCGAAGATAGCAGCCGGGGGGGACAGAATGGGATGGATGAATGGATAGATGGATGGATGGGGCGGCATGGAAGAGGGGGCAGAATGGGATGGATGGGGGTGGCATGGAAAAGGGGGGAGAACAGGATGGATGGATGGGGAAGAAGGTACATGGATGGTTTGGTGGATGGGGGAAAAGGTACATGGATGGATGGGGGAATAGAGGGAGAAGGAACATGGATGGAAGGGAGGAAAAGCTACACGAACGTGGAGGGAGAAGCTACAGTACATGTATTACCTATACACACACACTGACACTATATACAGAGTTTATGCGTATAATGTCAAAGGTGATCATTGCATTACCTGTACACTGACACTATATACTGAACTTCTGTATATAATGTCACTGGTGATGACTATTACCTGTACACTGAAACTATACACTGAACTCCTGTGTATGTCACTGGTGATCACTGTATTACCTGTACACTTACCCAATATACAGAGCTTTTTTACATTTCTATTAATTTAGTATTATATGTGGTGGCATTATGTGCTTTTGTCATGATATGACGGTATTTGTCGCTAGTATATGGTATTACAGTGCCTACAAGTAGTATTCAACCCCCTGCAGATTTAGCTGGTTTGATAAGATGTCAATAAGTTAGAGCCTTCAAACTGCAAACGAGAGTAGGATTTATTAACAGAAGCATAAATCTTACAAACCAAAAAGTTATGTTGCTCAGTTGAATTTTAATAAATTTTAAACATAAAAGTGTGGGTCAATTACACAGGTCAACAAAAAAAATTTTTTTTTCTGGTGCCCAAAATATTTTAATGAATTTGGGGTATTTTTGGGTGCTGATTCTGAATATGCTATCAGTTTTGCCAGATTGGCTCAAGTTTTTGAGATTTTTGGTATCTTATTTATAGCACTTGTTGGTAAATGCGACGCATCATCTCATTAATTTCTTTGGATTAGTACTTGAACTGAGCAGTTCTCAATATAGTTTTGTGTTAATTAGTGTTCTAAAAGTTTGTTCATAGCTTGATTTTTGCACTAACTTTATGTTTGTTGTCTGTCGTCCAGTGAAAAGCATGAACTCATCAAGAAGAAGTTGTCTTAACGATCCAGACTCATTCTGTTACATTTGTGGTGAATATACACTGACAAAACATAGAAGAAACATAACAGACTTCGTTAAAAAAGTAGCAAAAAACGTCTTTTTTTTAACACATTTTACGAAAAATCTCAAAAACTTGAGCCAATCTGGCAAAACTGATGACATATTCAGAATCAGCACCCCAAAGTTACCCTAAATTCAATGAAATATCTTTGGCACCAAAAATGCTGTTGACCAGTGTTATTATTCAACCCCTATGTTTAATATTTTGTGGAATAACACTTGTTTGCAATTACAGCTAATAATCGTCTTTTATAAGACCTGATCAGGCCGGCACATGTCTCTGGAGTTATCTTGGCCCACTCCTCCATGCAGATCTTCTCCAAGTTATCTAGGTTCTTTGGGTGTCTCATGTGGACTTTAATCTTGAGCTCCTTCCACAAGTTTTCAATTGGGTTAAGGTCAGGAGACTGACTAGGCCACTCCATCACCTTGATTTTTTCCCTCTTGAACCAGGCCTTGGTTTTCTTGGCTGTGTGCTTTGGGTCGTTGTCTTGTTGGAAGATGAAATTACAACCCATCTTAAGATCCTTGATGGAGGAGCGGAGGTTCTTGGCCAAAATCTCCAGGTAGGCCGTGCTCTCCATCTTCCCATGGATGCGGACCAGATGGCCAGGCCCCTTGGCTGAGAAACAGCCCCACAGCATGATGCTGCCACCACCATGCGTGACTGTAGGGATGGTATTCTTGGGGTAGTATGCAGTGCCATCCAGTCTCCAAACGTCACGTGTGTGGTTGGCACCAAAGATCTCGATCTTGGTCTCATCAGACCATAGAACCTTGAACCAGTCTGTCTCAGAGTCCTCCAAGTGATCATGAGCAAACTGTAGACGAGCCTTGACATGACGCTTTGAAAGTAAAGGAACCTTACGGGCTCGTCTGGAACGGAGACCATTGCGGTGGAGTACGTTACTTATGGTATTGACTGAAACCAATGTCCCCACTGCCATGAGATCTTCCCGGAGCTCCTTCCTTGTTGTCCTTGGGTTAGCCTTGAATCTTCGGACAAGCCTGGCCTCGGCACGGGAGGAAACTTTCAAAGGCTGTCCAGGCCGTGGAAGGCTAACAGTAGTTCCATAAGCCTTCCACTTCCGGATGATGCTCCCAACAGTGGAGACAGGTAGGCCCAACTCCTTGGAAAGGGTTTTGTACCCTTGCCAGCCTTGTGACCCTCCACGATCTTGTCTCTGATGGCCTTGGAATGCTCCTTTGTCTTTCCCATGTTGACATGTATGAGTGCTGTTCACAAGTTTGGGGAGGGTCTTAAATAGTCAGAAAAGGCTGGCAAAAGAGATAATTAATCCACACATGTGAAGCTCATTGTTATTTGTGCCTGAACTACTTCTTAATACTTTAGGGGGACCAAACAGAATTCTGGTGGTTTGAGGGGTTGAATAATAAATGACCCTCTGAATTAACTTTTAACGCTTTAAAAAAAAACAAAACAAAAAATTTTTTGTGGCACTGCATTTCCCACTTTCAGGCTGATCTACAGTCCAAATGTCACAATGCCAAGTCAATTCCACATATGTCAACCAGCTAAATCTGCAGGGGTTGAATACTACTTGTAGGCACTGTATGTCACTATGTGGTGATAATATGTGGTCTCATAGTGTGGCACTATTTATACCTTGTATGTGGTAGTATTTAATCACTATGTGGTGGTATTATGTGCTTTTGCCACGGTGTAGCGGTATTTGTCTGGTATGTGGCATTATTTGGGCACTATCTCGTGGTAATATCTGATCTGGTCACAGTGTAGTGGTATTTCTGACTTCTATCTGGTAATATTGGTCTTGGTAGAGTGGATTTTGGTCGGTCATTTGTTTTATCTGATATCAATAAATGGAAACTATTTTATTTCCAATAGATATTAAATACTTGGATGTTTAACCCCTCCCTGTCCTGTTACAGAGCAGGGAGACCGGAGGACACGGCGGTGCCAGCAAGGAGTCGCCGGAAAGGTAATGTATAAAATGTTTGTTATTTTAACAGGTGCCGCAGCCTGGGGGACAGATACTAAGGAGGTGGGCTTTATATCACTGATGGGGGCCAGTGTAGTGGAATATGCACTGCTTCCCCGCCGCTGATGGACGAGGGGGGATGCAGTGCATATTTATTACACTAATGGGCGGCCCCACGTGCCCGCCTGCTTTCACTGCGGCCCCCTCCTGCCTCCTCAAGCCCCAGGTTACAGCCTCCCTCCACAGCAAATACCGAGTGACTCGAGTATAAGCCGAGTGGGGCACTTTTCAGCACAAAAATTGTGCTGAAAAACTTGGCTTATTCTTGAGTATATACGGTACATTTTCTTATGTGAATGAGACAGTGACCTTGGAGGACGTAGTCACTCTGGCAGGTTAATAGTTAACCCACTGAAAACTTCTCTGTATAAAAGACCTGTGTGATGTCCCGATCATGTGACCATTGTGGGCGGAGCTAAGGAAGCAAAATCATTATGGGCTATGGACACTTAGCTCCGCCTATGATAATCTATGATAATGTATATAAGGAAATTTGTTGTATGGGCTCTTGATATTGCTATTCGCTGAGGAAAGAGCACAGCAGGGTCCGAAACGCGTAGGAGAAAGAATAAGGAGCATCATTGAATCAACCCTTGGGTCAGCATCCTCATTTCAGCAGCGCGGATCGTGTACACATTTTGTCCCTCTTTTTTTGATTTCAGTTGGATACCATTTACACGTGAAGTGTGGATCCTGCAGCATCTGTATACCCGGGTAACACCGGGTTGTGGGGCACACAACCTTACCAGGTGAGCACCCAATATCGTATCAATAGCCCAGTTTCCATTGAGATAAGACCCTATTGCGCTATGTTGTCTCCTATTATTTACATGACTGTGACATCACACAGGTCCCGCAGCATCTTATAATATTTGGCACAAATGTTAACTATTAACTTGCCAGAGTGACTACATCCTCCAAGGTTACTACACACTGCCTCATTTACATAAGAAAATGTAAGTGTATAAATGCTTTTTTTTCACCTTGAGCATTACACTAGTAGCTCAAACAGGGATGAAGCTGTAGGTTCAGACAGTGATAGCTGAGGGGGGCATAAACCAGCTGACAGGCTCCCTATAAGTGCAGAATAAAAACTTTTCAGGAGGAGGATCCACTATGGAGACATCATGTCACACAGAGAGTGAGGAAATCAGGACAAAAGCCCGGCCTGCCAAGGCAGTGGGACTCACTCCTCAAATCAGCACACTCACGCTGAACAGTATGGTTTGGAACTACCATATGCAAAGGGGGTATTTATGAAGGGCCCTACTACATCTTTATGGTGCTAAAAAGTCGCATATTTCTGCATTCTAAATATTTTCCAGCAGATCTACTATACTTTACTACAATTATTGCAGTAAGTTTCAGTGGAAATCTATGCCAGCTCATAGTAGCAAAGCTATTAAAAGGATTTTTCTTCTAATAAATCTAAAACATCTTACATCAGTTACTGTTTTGACTAATATTGGCATAAACATTCCAGTGTTACCGTATTTTTTGGATTACAAGACGCACTTTTGTTCCCCCACATTTTTGGGGAAAGAGGGGGGTGCATTTTATAATCTGAATACATGCTGTGCTGTAGAGGAGGGGGAAGAAGCTGTGGAGTGGTCTCTGGGGGCTGGCGCGGGCAGCAGAGGCAGCCTACGGTCACTCATATAATATGCACTTGTGGCGCCCTACTGGTTGGGATGCCACGTAGGGTTACTGCACCCATATAAGCGTGTGTAGTATTCCTGTGACTAGGGAATTGGGATGTTGGACAAAGGATCCTCACACAACACATCCACACACACCCAAGTAGGGGACTGTGGGTGGGCCCACTGTAGGAAGGACCCAGTCCCATGGGATGGGTGACGGTAGAAAAGTGTGTGGGTGGGAGGAGAGTTAGGTTAGTCTGATGAGAGTTCCGTTGGGGAGTGAGGAGTGCGGAACGACAAAGAGGCTGTTAGGAAGGAAGGGAATCCTAAGGGCACCAGGTAGTGCAGTGCGCCTGAATCCAGACCCGATACGTCTACCGACCAGAGGGATCTGTCCTGAAACAGAGGACCGTCTCTGAGCACGGTGCGGGTATCCATCCCTGAGCCGTCGAACCGGAGGCCCGAGCTCTTAGAGAACATCGTGGCTGAACACCCGGCGCATCCATAAAAAGGCCCCGCATAGGGCCCCAAGGACTCGGTGAGGAGCTAGCTTGAGGCTCTGCACGCGGGAGCTCTGACAGAGACAGGAGAAAGTAACATAGTAACATAGTAACATAGTTTTTAAGGTTGAAGGAAGACTTTAAGTCCATCTAGTTCAACCCATAGCCTAACATGTTGATCCAGAGGAAGGCAAAAAAAACAACATGTGGCAACACTAATCTCCACATTGGGGGAAAAAATTCCTTCCTGACTCCAGATACGGCAATCAGACTAATTCCCTGGATCAACGCCCTATCAAAGAATCTAGTATATATAACTGGTAATATTATAGTTTTCAAGAAAGGCATCCAGGCCCTTCTTAAATGTTAGTAGTGAGTCACTCATTACAACATCATGTGGCAGAGAGTTCCATAGTCTCACTGCTCTTACAGTAAAGAATCCGCGTCTGTGATTATGATTAAACCTTCTTCCCTCCAGTCGTAGAGGATGCCCCCTTGTCCCAGTCTCAGGCCTAAGAGTAAAGAGATCATTAGAAAGGTCTCTGTACTGCCCCCTCATATATTTATACATTATTATAGGATCACCCCTAAGCCTTCGTTTTTCCAAGCTAAGTAACCCCAAGTTTAATAACCTGTCTTGGTATTGCAGACCCCTTAGTCCTCTAATAACTTTTGTCGCTCTTCTCTGAACCCGCTCTAGTTCAGCTATGTCTTTCTTATACACCGGAGACCAGAATTGTACACAGTATTCTAAGTGTGGTCGCACTAGTGACTTGTATAGAGGTAAAATTATGTTCTCCTCATGAGCATCTATGCCTCTTTTAATACATCCCATTATTTTATTTGCCTTTGCAGCAGCTGCCTGACACTGGCCACTAAATGTGAGTTTGTCATCCACCCATACACCCAGGTCTTTTTCAGTGACAGTTTTGCCCAGTGTTTTACAATTAAGCACATAATTATACCTGTTGTTTCCTCTGCCCAAGTGCATGACTTTACATTTATCCCCATTAAAGCGCATTTGCCATTTAGCAGCCCAAGCTTCTAGTTTACATAAATCCTCCTGTAATATAAAATTGTCCTCCTCTGTATTGATTACCCTGCAGAGTTTAGTGTCATCTGCAAATATTGAGATTCTACTCTGTATGCCCCCTACAAGGTCATTAATAAATATATTAAATAGAAGCGGGCCCAACACTGACCCCTGTGGTACACCACTGTTAACTGTGACCCATTCTGAGTGTGTTCCATTAATAACCACCCTTTGTTTCCTATCACTAAGCCAGTTCTTAACCCACTTACACATATTTTCCCCTATCCCCATTGCCCTCATTTTATGTATCAACCTTTTGTGTGGCACCGTATCAAAAGCTTTTGAAAAGTCCATATACACCACATCCACTGCATTTCCTTGGTCCAGTCCAGAACTTACTTCTTCATAGAAGCTTATTAGATTAGTTTGACAGGAACGGTCCCTCGTAAAACCATGTTGATAATGGGTCATGAGGTTATTTTTCTTCAGATACTCCAGTATAGCATCTCTTAGAAAACCCTCTAGGATTTTACCCACAGTAGAGGTTAAGCTTACTGGCCTATAATTTCCAAGTTCAGTTTTTGTCCCCTTTTTGAATATTGGCACCACATTTGCTATACGCCAGTCCTGTGGTACAGACCCTGTTATTATGGAATCTTTAAATATTAAAAATAATGGTCTATCTATGACAGTACTTAATTCCTGCAGCACTCTGGGGTGTATCCCATCTGGGCCCGGGGATTTGTCAATTTTAGTGATTTTTAGACGATGCCGTACTTCATCTTGGGTTAAGCAGGTGACGTTTAATTGAGAATTTTTGTTATCACTGATCATATTGTCTGTCATGGGATTTTCTTGTGTAAATACTGTTGAAAAAAAGTCATTTAGCATATTTGCTTTTTCCTCATCCTCATCCACCATTTCACCCAGACTATTTTTAAAGGGGCCAACACCATCATTATTTAGTTTCTTACTATTTATGTAGTTAAAAAATATTTTGGGATTCTTTTTACTTTCTCTGGCAATGAGTCTCTCTGCCTCAATCTTTGCTGCCTTGATTTGCTTTTTACAAATGTTATTTAATTTTCTGTATTTATTTAATGCTTCATCACTACCTACTTGCTTTAATTCCCTAAATGCTTTCTTTTTGTCACATATTGCACTTCTTACCGCTTTATTTAGCCATAGTGGTTTCCTCCTATTTCTAGCATGCTTATTCCCATAGGGTATATATTGTGCACAGGTCCTATTCAGGATGCTAATAAACATCTCCCATTTGTGTTGTGTACTTTTATGTCTCAGGACATCGTCCCAGTTTATTGCACTAAGATCATCTCTCAACCGTTGGAAATTTGCCTTCCTGAAGTTTAGTGTCCTTGTGGCCCCTCTACTACACGTCTTAGTAAAGGATACTGGAAAGCTTATTAAGTTATGATCACTATTACCCAAGTGACCTCCAACCTGTATATTTGATATGCGGTCTGGCCTGTTGGTTAATATTAGGTCCAGCAGTGCCCCCCTTCTTGTTGGGTCCTGAACCAGTTGTGAAAGGTAATTGTCTCTTATAGTTTTCAAAAACTCATTACCTTTGCTGGAACTGCAGGTTTCTGATCCCCAATGTATTTCAGGGTAGTTGAAGTCCCCCATAATAATGACTTCTCCCTGAGATGCTGCTTCATCTATTTGCTTTATGAGGATATTCTCCTCCACTTCCATTATTGTTGGGGACTTATAACAAACCCCTATCAGTAATTTATTATTTTTTCCCCCTCCCCTTATCTCCACCCACAGAGACTCTACATTTCCATTAGATTCACCTATATTATCACGCAGGATGGGTTTTACGGATGATTTTACGTATAAACATACACCTCCTCCTCGCCTATTTGTACGGTCATTTCTGAACAGACAATAGCCCTGTAAATTAACAGCCCAGTCATGGCTCTCGTCCAGCCAAGTCTCCGAAATCCCCACCATGTCATAATTATTTTCCAACAAAATCAATTCTAATTCCTCCATTTTGTTGCTGAGGCTTCTGGCATTAGTGAACATGCACTTTATGCATCTCTCTTTACCTCTATTCCTTCCTACTAGATTGACTGTTCTAACCCCACCCCCCATGCCACCCCCAATTTTATTACTTGTGCCCAGGTTACTGTTTACACTATCTTCCCCTCCTATACAATGAATACCCTCCCCCCCAATACCTAGTTTAAACACTCCTCCAACCATCTAGCCATTTTCTCCCCCAGCACAGCTGCACCCTCCCCATTGAGGTGCAGCCCGTCCCTAGCATAGAACCTGTAGCCAACAGAGAAGTCGGCCCAGTTCTCCAGGAACCCAAACCCCTCCTTCCTACACCAATTCCTGAGCCACTTATTTATCTCCCTAATCTCCCGTTGCCTCTCTGGTGTGGCACGTGGTACAGGCAGTATTTCAGAGAATACTACCTTGGAGGTCCTTGCCTTAAGCTTGCAGCCTAATTCCCTGAAATCATCTTTAAGGACCTTCCACCTACCTCTAACTTTGTCATTTGTGCCAATGTGCACTATGACCGCTGGGTCCTCACCAGCCCCTCCCAGTAATCTGTCAACCCGATCAGCGATGTGCCGGACTCGAGCGCCAGGTAGGCAGCACACTGTTCGACGATCCCTGTCTTTGTGACAGATTGCCCTATCTATTCCCCTAATAATTGAGTCCCCCACTACCAGCACCTGTCTGGCCTGCCCTACTCTCCTGTTTTCCCCCTTACTGGAGCAGACACTCCTCTGGCTTTCAGAGGTCATGCCCTGCTGCAGCAGTGCTATCCCTGAACTTACACCCCCCTCATCTGCCAACATAGCAAATTTATTGGGGTGTGCCAGATCAGGGCTAGCCTCCCTGGCACCCTTCCCTCTACCCCGCCTTCTAACTGTCACCCAGCTAGCTACCTCATGGTCCTGAGGCTCCATAGTACCATCCTCCCCACATCTATCCCATTGAGCAGCTGTTCAGTGAGCAGCAGACTCCTTTCCATATTGTCTATGGATCTCAGCGTTGTCAGTCGTTCATTTAGATCCAGTATCTGGGCTTCCAAATGCACAACGTACTCACATCTCACACAGCAGTATGCACCCTCGGCCGACTGGTCAAGGAATGCATACATGTGGCAAGATGTACACTGGATGGCATTGCCAATCATGGAGCTCATTTCCTAATGGGGATTGCACCAGACAGAAATGATAAGTAAAAAGAAATGCAAAGTATTAATAAAATACAACCAGCAATTCAGTAAGTCCTCCCTTCCAAACTCCCTGAATCCAAAGTCACTGAATCACAAGTCACACACTTACTTCTGTCGCACTTGCTCTGTCACACAAAGCTCGCGGTCACACTCGCTAGAGAATCAGATATAAAGAGTCTTTTTTTTTTCTTTTTTTCCCTTAGCAGCAAATCAGCCTGTATCTCAGTGCACTTCCAAAGGACTGGAAGCCCCAACCAGCTGCTTCTTATAAACCCTTAATTATGCACCCCCACCCTTAATTAACCCCTTGTAAGTATAGCTACACCACAGGTTTTAAGTGCAAGTAGTTAACCCTTTAACTTACAGGTAGTAAAATAGGAGTCTATACACTTGTAGAGAGAAAGGAAAGTTAAGAAAGCCCAATAAAATTAAAAAGGTAAAAAAAAAAAAAAACAGTCAGCAATTCACACAGGTATTTGTTGCAGGATTCCCAAACAGTTCCTCACTGAATCACAAGTCACACACTTACTTCTGTCGCACTTGCGCTCTGTCACACAAAGCTCGCGGTCACACTCGCTAGAGAATCAGATATAAAGAGGTTTTTTTTTTTTCTTTTTTTCCCTTAGCAGCAAATCAGCCTGTATCTCAGTGCACTTCCAAAGGACTAAGTGCAGGAAGGGACCGGACAAGAATGGTAGGCAGTCCACCAAGAGTCCTGAGTAAAGCATCCTAATTCCCAGTGACTATCCAGGCCAGGCAGACCCGAAGAGACTGTGTCATCAAAGAACTGCCAGTAAACTTGTACAGAGTAAAAAGACTGTGTGGCATCCTTTTCTATCTCCACCTGAGGAGACGCCGACTGCAGCAGGGAGGAGGACCAGTCACAAGGCCTGGCGTGGCTGCATCCCTGTATGAAAACACAAACTTCCACCACTGCCCCGGGGATCCTGCTCCACCTATGGGGAGCTTTACCATCCTGCTGTTCTACAATCACCCCAGAGGTCTGTCCCGCAGCGCTGGTAACATTACCGTAACTGTAGGTGGCGTCACGAAACACTTTTAGTTAATTTTTATTAACTCTTTTCCCTTTTTCATCGACCACCAGGGCCACAGGATGGGGTACAGGCTCCAGTGACAATCCCCCATGAACTACAACGCTCGGAACCGGGTACCCCAAACTGGGGTGGGTCAGCTTCTGGCATCACGAACAGGATCCCGTGCCCGGTAAAACCAGGTACTGTGTGCCTAGAACTGTGTTTAAAAAGACTTTGTTTACCGGACTCCAAAATGGCGGGGTCAGAGACCTAACGTCATGTGCAGTCCTGGGGGTGTGCCTCGGCCACTTATCATGGGAGAGCCCTGCCAGAGGTGCAAAAATGCATAAAGGACCCTCACACAACACATCCCCACACACACCCTAGGTAGGGGACTGTGGGTGGACCCGCTGTAGGGAAGACACAGTCCCATGGGAGAAGTGGCAAGGTAGAATAGTGTGTGGGTGGGAGGAGAGTTAGGTTAGTCTGAGGAGAGCTCCGTTGGGGAGTGAGGAGTGCAGGACTGCGGAGAGGCCGTTAGGAAGGAAAGGGATCCTAAGGGCACCAGGTAGTGCGGAGCACCTGAATCTGGACCCGGAGGGTTCTATCCTGGTACAGAGGACCGTCTCTGAGCATGGTGCGGGTGTTCATCTCCAAGCTGTTGAACCAGAGGCCCGAGGTTCTAGAGGAAGTTGCGGAAGAAGGCCCGGCGCATCCATAAAAAGGCCCCATATAGGGTCCCAAGTACTTGAGGCTCTGTCATCAACGATCTGCCAGTAAACTTGTACAGAGTAAAAAGACTGTGTGGCGTCCTTTTCTATCTCCACCTGAGGAGCCGCCGACCGCAGCAGGGAGGAGGACCAGCCACAAGGCCTGGCGTGGCTGCATCCCTGTTTGAAACAACAAACTTCCACCACTGCCCCGGGGATCCCGCTCCACCTACGGGGAGCGCTACCATCCTGCTGTTCTACCATCACCCCGGAGGTCTGTCCTGCAGCGCCGGTAACATTACCGGAACTGTAGGTGGCATCACGAACTACAACGCCCTGGGCCAGGTAACCCACGGCCGTGAAGCGGATCACACTGCATCCTGCTATCCTTCACTTCAGTGCTGAACCCGGCGCTGAGATGTGGGTGGGGGAGCGGCGCATATTATATGAGCCTGCACTCACCTTCACATCCTGGATATGGCCCCCCACTGCCACTCTATATGTCCCCCTGCTGGCGCACACACTAAAATAATAAATGGCTGATAACTAACGTCACTGTGCTGTGACGGTCACATGATCAGATGCTGAGCACAGACACAGGAAGATGGCGGCAATGATGCAGGCAGGGAGCGGCGGAGGGGCCATATGTAGGATGGGAGGGTATATCCAAGATGGGGGACCCATAGCCAGGATGGGTGGCTCATATTCAGGATGGGGCCATATGCTGGATAAGGGAGCCATGCCCAGGATGGGTTGCCATATGTAGGATGGGGGGGCATTTCCAAGGATGTGGGACCATAGACTGGGGGGCTATGTACCATCATGGGGGATATATATGTATACATCAGGATGAGGGTGACATATATAGTGATTGTAAGACGGACACTTGCATTATAAGACAGACCCCATTTAACATTAAAAATTATTTTTTTTCTCTTTTCCGGTACAAAATTTGGGTGTGTTTTATAGTCTGGTGTGTCTTATAAAGTGAAAAATACGGTATGTCTCTTAATGAGGAGGATCCACAGAGTCTCTGGACTGGATGAGGAATTTATAGACAGCACAGACAAATGGCGCTGGTGTAGTAAGGTTATGAGTTGTTAATACAGCAGTACTTGAAATGTAGCTGAGCTGGTGTAGTAAAGCTGGACTGATGTAGCAAAAGTAAACTATGGGATTGGAGTAGTGGAGACTTGGATGTATTAGAGCTGAGTTGTGGAACTGAAGCAGGGTAAGGCTAGTTTCACACTATTTTGTTTTGCCTGCATCCCCTGGATCCCCTCGGAATTCCCTCCTGGAATTGTAAAAACTGATGCCCCTGTCTGACGGATGAATGAAAATACCAGTGTGGGAGCAGACTGTTGCCTCCGGTGGATTATGTGCTTCTGCGGCGTCCGGGGACAAATGACACGCCCAATAGAGGGCGTGACATTTCAAACTGCATTCTGGGCATGTACAGTTCCAAGGTCACTGGATCCTGGTTACATAGGGACACATTTTAATCAACCCATAGTGCCCATCCAGTTCCTCTTGTTGATCCCGTTCTGGGTATCACTGGTTTTTGTACTGAAACCAAAACCACATTTTGTTGCAGTTTTGGTCTCGGTCTCAGTGCAAAAACTGGTGATAACCGGATTGGGATCAAACGAGAGGAACTGGATGCACCTGCAGGTTCATCCAGCCTCATTGAAAGTCAGTGGGGCTGAAAATTGATGCAGGTGGATCCAGTTCAAGCTGGATACATACGGATGGTGAAAACCGCCAGTGTGAAACCCGCCTAATCTTGGATTTAGCAGAGTTGAGCAACAGTAATGGAGTAGTGGCAACTTGGCTGTAGTAGAAATGAGCTGCAGAAATGGAATAGTAGACACTTGGAGGTAGCAGAGTTGAGCAGAGGTATTGCAGTATTGACATTTGGTTGCAGCTTCTCAAATGCAGGATACTGGAGTTGCGATACTTCGATGTAACATTTAAAATCGATAGTTACAAAACTCTTATTTTTAGCAATTTTGTAATACACATTGCATTATATATAATTTTAATTGCACTACACCATTTGGGCATTTATGATAGACCTTGCATCAGTGTTCTGGTGTGAAATAGTCACTTATGGGTACCGTCTCACCCCAAAACCACAGAAGACATTTTTGGCGGCGACATTTCGTCCGCAAATTATCGCCGCCAAATTGCCTCCTTATTGTGGTGTGTATTTCGGGAATTTGGCGGCGATAAATCAAATGTCGCCTGGTTCCGATTTTGGAGCAGTGCTGCAAAATCGGAACCAGGCGACATTTGGTTTATCGCAGCCAAATTCCTGAAATACACACCACAATAAGGAGGCAATTTGGCGGCGATAACTTCAGGACAAAATATCACCGCCAAAAATGTCTCCTGTGGTTGTGGCGTGAGAAGGTACCCTTAGATATCTTTTCTTTACGCTAGCTCAAGAGTAGGGAACTCCAGGCTTTGAGAGCCGCAGACAGGTCAGGTTTTCAGGATTTCCTTAATATTGCACAGGTGATAATATACGGTAATCACCTGAACTGCTGATGACTCCACCCCCTGTACAATTCTAAGGAAATCCTGAAATATGACCTGTTTGCGGTTCTCGAGGCCTGGAGTTCCCTGTCCCTGAGCTGGCTGATTGTCCTCCTCTCCCATTCTGTTGCTCGGTTAGATATATCATACAGTAATCCAGAGCTGCTTCTCAGATTTCTGCAGTGGGTTTGCTCTTAGAAATGTTATGGATCAACATGCTGAATTCTTTACATATAGTTCTGCATATAACCCATGCATCATTAGCTTTAATAAATGACATGACCTTTTTTTTGCCACAACACTGATTGTAAATCCTTGCAGGAAAAAATCTACTCCATTTGTGAACATACTGTAAAATTTCAATGCAAAATCATTTTGGTATTGTGTTTGCGTGGGAACATCGGATGCCTAGAATTCTAAGAAAAAGAAAGAACGCCTAAAATATAAAATAAACTTCCGTCTCACATATTGTTGCGTAACAAGGTTGATTCTTAGGAGATAGAATTGTTTAACTATTTTTTTTTAACTCAGACAGAAAAAGAAAAGGTAGAATATACTGTATGATTCATTCCTTGACATAAGGCAATTTGTGCATTTCGTGTTTGTTTTTGTATAATTTTAAATGGAAATGTTTTTTAACCCAGGCTATCTTCTACAGATAATCTATTCAATCGAGGTAGGTGCCTGTCACAATATATGTTCCAACTTTGTAGGGAAATATGAATTAAAGAGTATAAGTAACACATGCAAATGGAATTATCAAAGCCATATCAGCTATCTGGATGATTGAAATAGTATCTTGGATCTTAATTTATTCCCATAAATTCAGACACATCGTAATGTTTTTTTCCAGCATGCAAAGTTACATGTACAGTGGGTATGGAATTCATTTAAACCCCTTAAATTTTTCACTCCTTTGTTTCATTGCAGCGGCAGCCATTTGTTTAATGAGAAAAAAATGAACTTTTTAGAATTTATGTACACTCTGCACCCCATCTTGTCCTAAAAAACAGAAATGTAGACATTTTTGCAAATTTATTAAAAAAGAAAAACTGAAATATCACATGGTCATAAGAATTCAGACTGTTTGCTTAGTATTGAGTAGAAACACCCTTTTGAGCTAATACAACCATGAGTTTTCTTGGGAATAATGCAACAAGTGTTTCACACTTGGATTTGGGGATCCTCTGCCATTCTTACTTGCGGATCCTCTCCAGTTCCATCAGGTTGGATGGTGAACATTGGTGGACAGCCATTTTCAGGTCTGCTGAACTGGGTTTAGTTCAGGGCTCTGCTGGGCCAGTCAAGAATGGTAACAGAGTTGTTCTGAAGCCACTCCTTTGTTATTTTAGCTGTGTGCCTAGGGTCATTGTCTTGTTGTAAGGTGAACCCTCGGCTAAGTCTGAGGTCCAAAGCACTCTGAAAGAGGTATTTAACCACGAAATCTCTGTACTTGGCCGTATTTATGTTTCCTTCAATTGCAACCATTCGTCCTGTTCCAGCAGCTGAAAAACACCCCCATAGCATGATGCGCCACCACCATGTTTCCCTGTTGGGATTGTATTAGGCAGGTGATAAGCAGTACCTGGTTTTATCCACACATATGACTCAGAAGTATCACCAAAAAGTTCTATCTTCACCTCATCAGACCAGAGAATCTTATTTCTCATAGTATGGGAGTTCATGTGTTTTTTTGCAAACCCTATGCAGGCTTTCATATGTCTTGCACTGAGGAGAGGCTTCCGTTGGACCATTTTTGCCATAAAGGCCTGACTGGTGGAGGGCTGCAGTGATAGTTGACTTTGTGGAACTTTCTCCCATCTCCCTATTACATCTCTGTGGCTCAGCCACAGTGATCTTGAAGTTCTTCTTTACCTCTCTCAACAAATATCTTCTCCCATGATTGCTCAGTTTGGCTGGACAGCCAGGCCAAGGAAGACTTTTGGTGGTCGCAAAGTTCTTTCATTTAAGGATTATGAAGGCCACTGTGCTCTTAGGAACCTTGAGTGCTGCAGAAAATCTTTTGTTACCTTGGCCAGATCTGTGCCTAGCCACAATTCTGCCTCCGAGCTCCTTGGACATTTCCTTTGACCTCATAATTGTCATTTGGTCTGACATGCACTGTGAGCTGTGAGGCCTTATATACACAGGTATGTGCCTTTCCAAATCAAATCCTATCAGTTTAATTAAATGCAGCTGGACTCCAATGAAGGAGTAGAAACATTTCAAGGAATATCACAAGGAAATGGACACCATGTGACTTAAATATGAGTGTCTGAGCAAAGGGTCTGAATACTTATGACCATATGATATTTAAGTTTTTCTTTTTTAATGAATTTGAAACAATTTCTACATTTCTATTCATACCCACTTTACATGAGGGTGATCACATAAGGCACAGATGCTGCTAAATGAGGGCAATGACTTACAGCCACCATCTTGCAATAATGACTGGGATTGGAGAATACCCCAATTAGTGCTATTTGGTTCCTTCTGTGATGTCATTCTAATGAGAGTATTCACTAGGGCTGGACTAAGATGAAAAAGCAGCCCTGCTAAACTAATCCCATCAGCCCATATACTATAACACCATTCCCCCATATCTAGGAAAAATAGCAGCGTGCAATGCAAGGTTCTACGAATTTTGCATTGTTTTGTCATGTTCATCACCATATTAAAGAGAAAAAAATAACAAGAAAAACAATAAGTGAGCAACTACCCTAAAATATTAAAATAAAAATGCTAAAGTGCAAGAAAATAAATAGGGTACTTGGTGACATTGATATGATCATATACATGCAAAAACTGTCCCACCAGCGACAAGGTGACCCCATCGGGACAGTTCTTGCCTAACAAAAGTACTAATACCTTGTCATCTGTCAGCGACGTGAATTGACAAAGACATGATCAAGCAGGACTGGGTCCCAACAGAACACACCATACCATGGGACACTACACAATATATCATGTCCAACTCAAAGGTAGGCCACACCTATGATTGCATGACTGCAACAAAACATAAAGAAAAAAAAAACAGGGCTGGAACTAAGGTGAAACTATGCAGTAGTGCAAGTTCAAGTCCAAGAAAATAAATAGGGTACTTGGTGACATTGATATGATCATATAAATACATACGCTGTCCAGGGCCACATCTATCATAAGGCAAGTTGAGACAATGTCTCAAGCGGCGACACCTGCTGATAAAATAGGGGGCGGCATCTGCGGAGGTGCTGAAGGGCCGCTCTATCAGATACTGCCTTTGGCAGCTCTTCTCTCCCTGACATCCTGCAGTATCTTCTACAGTGCCTCTGCCGCTCTATGCTGGGGGAACCTGCACTTTCATGTGTGCACTGTGCAGCAGCTTTTACCCTCCTCCGGGTCCAGCAACTCAGAGGGGGCGTGTCCTGCAGGAGAAGCGCACTGGCCAATTAACCTCTTACATCAGACTGAGGGACAGCAGAGCTGATTGGCCAGTGCTCTCCTCCTCCTGCATGGCGCGGTCTTTGAAGTCAATATCTGCCCTACACTGTGCCCCGGAATAAATAATTGCTCCTCCTCACTGTTCCCTGCACAAAATATGATTTACATGCTGTCTCTTTTCTGGAACATGCCCTCCACACTGCCTTCTCCTTTCCATACTGGGCTCCCTGATCACACTGTGCCCACCTATACTGCCCACTGTTTATACTGTTCTCCCTCATTACACTCCTACACTACTCGATATACTGTCCAGTCCTGGCTGTGGCCTCACATTGTCCACACACACTGGCCCCTCTCCATACACCCCCACACTACTAACTCTCTATTCTGAGCCCCCTTACATTTTTCTCATCCCCTACTGTTTCCTCACTACCTCACTCCATCCCTTTCACTCCACATGCTGTGTTTACACCGATCTCCTCCTTACTCCACATACTGTGACAGCAGCCATCCCCACTCACTCCTCATACTGTTTAAACCAAGATACTTCCATGAGAATTTATGCCAAATATAGAAAAAAGCACCTTATATTGCCAAAGTATTGCAAAAATATTTTATTTATGCTACATATAGATGGCAAACATAGTGACTTACAATCAGAAATAAAGTGACAGTGCGATTCAATATGACAGAGTCAGACCATGCAAGGGCTGCTAACAATCAATAGCGGTTACATAATGATAGGTAACCCATAACACAAGGTGGGGGGGACGGTTTGCGGGCTAAGGTGTTCTAGGATAACTCCTATTGGTATCCATGCAGCACTACCCCCTTGTCCTCCCTAGTACCTGTGCTTCCAGAGATCACCTACCCATGTTCCTATGCCAGATCGTTGCTGCAGCTCCAGGGACGCCCCGACGCGTTTCCCTACAGTCAGCCATCCCTACATACACCGTACCGCAGTTATCCCCCTCTCACTCCACATACTGGTGCCGCAGCCATCCCCATCACTCCAAATACTGTGCCACAGCCATCCCCCTCACTCCAAATACTGTGCCGCAGCCATCCCCCTCACTCCAAATACTGTGCCACAGCCATCCCCCTCATTCCAAATACTGTGCCGCAGCCATCCCCCTCACTCCACATACTGTGCCACAGCCATCCCCCTCACTCCACATACTGTGCCGCAGCCATCCCCCCTTACACCACATACTGTGTCCACACCAATCTCCTATTCACTCCACATACTGTGTTAGCAGCCATCCCCCTCACTCCTCATATTGTGTTTACACTCTTCCCACCTCACGCCACATACCGTACCGCAGCCATCCCCCGCTCACTCCACATACAGTGCTGCAGCCATCCCCCCTCACTCCTCATACTGTGTCCACACTGAGATCCCCTCACTTTTATACTGGATCGTCATATTTACCCCCTTTGGTTCACATACATTCCCCCCACTCTCTCCCCCCAGTTTGGTCCACATATTCTCCCCCCCACCATCTCCCCCAGTTTGGCTCACACATTCTTCCCCCACCCTCTCCCCCCTAGTTTGGCTCAAATATATGGCCCCCACCCTGTTCCCACTTGTTTGGCTCACATATACTGCCCCCTCCCTGTCCCCCCAGTTTGGATCACATATTCTCCCACCGTCATCTACCCCGTTTACTCCTCATACTCCCCCCACCCTCTCCCTCCAATTTGCTGCTCACACACACCCCTCCCCAGTTTCCTGCTCACACTCCCTCCCCCCAGTTTGCTGCCCACATTCCCCCCCACCCCCAGTTTCCTGCTCATGTGGCGCCCCGCAACGAGTGCGTCACAGGAGGGTATTGCATCCCTGACTGAAGGTGCAATATTCTCCGACTCAGTAATGATATGGTTAACCTCAGAGCTCCATACCCTACATGCACCATCAGTATAGAGGGCCAATAAGGTCCTGGTGGGCGGAGTGTAGGAGTAGAGTGTAGGAGAATGTAGGAGAAGGAGGAAAGAGAAAGAAGTGGTCGGGAGGAACATAGGAGAAGAGGGCTCTGCACAGTTCCGTGCAGCCCTGCAGACCACCTACCGGTTGGCGCCTTTACCCGGTGCCCAACAACCGGAACCTGGGCGACCATCTAACGGGTCAAAATACACCCGCGCCCATCTACAACCGGATCACTGGTTCCGAAGCTAGCAAGTTGTTCAGCACTGCTCAGCAAACCAGGAGTGGAGAGACCACTCTATAGGAGCACCGCAGCCGCCATCAGAGTTGTCTTGCCAGCGGAGTACCCACAGAAAGGAATCTGGCTTCCCTCACACCGGGCTGTATAGTCTGTTAGATGCCTGTACATGGACTGCAGGAGCCGGTCAGCTGACCGCAGGAGCAGAGAATAGCCGACTCCCACAGTGGGGGGAAGGGCGCAATAGGCGGCCGTGGGGGAGACTCCTCAGGCGCTGCAGCAGGAGGCTTCACAGTACCCCCTGCCTGCTGCGCCCGGGGCAAATGCCCCCCCAGCCTCCCCTAGATACGGCCCTGGCTGGACTGCAAAGTAAAGGCAAAAGGGACAACAAGTGCTAAGCATCTCTGGGAACTCCTTCAAGACTGTTGGAAGACCATTTCTGGTGACTACCCTTGAAGCTCATCAAGAGAATGCCAAGAGCGTGCAAAGCAGTAATCAAAGCAAAAGGTGGCTACTTTGAAGAACCTAGAATATAAGACATATTTTCAGTTGTTTCACACTTTTTTGTTAAGTATATAATTCCACATGTGTTAATGCATAGTTTTGATGCCTTCAGTGTGAATCTACAATTTTCATAGTCATGAAAATTAAGAAAACTCTTTGAATGAGAAGGTGTGTCCAAACTTTTGGTCTGTACTGTATGTTGTGTGTGTGTGTGTGTACTGCACAGTACCGCTTCTCCTGTCCTGTATACTGGGTGTAATCCTCAGAGAAAACAGGGGGTGCCAGCACAGCCAAAAATTGCTGAAAAAATAAATGTGTAAGTACACCTGTCACTACCATACTGCATACAAATTGAGACATTTCGCAAAAGATTACCGAAATAATCTTTTGAGCCACTCTTCCACACCAAGGAATGTCTCAGATAGAGTGGTCCTACTCTACATATTTTTTTTAATTTTTTTATGTGTCCGTAGACAGCATAATATAATATAAACAGGACCATATAAAGCTTAACACTCACCTATACATGTTAGACAATTCTTCCCAAGGTGCCAGGTGGGTCAGTGAATGATGAGCAACTGAGGCCCCCACACCTGCGGCCTCCACCACAAGTGTTTTGGCGATTTCACAGTTAACCCTCACTGACCCAACCAGCTCTTAAGGGTAAAAGCAAGTCAGGTTCAGGTGAGTGTAGCTGCAATAAACTAGCCTAAGGGCAGGAAGAGGTAACTGTGTGTGTGAACAGTTACTAAAAATAATGGAGTCAATGCAGATGGAAACAGACAATATTTGGTGTGCACGGCAAGTGGTGGTCAGCCACTAAACCATACCAGAGAGAAAACAGGGGTAGTAACAGTTCACAAATGGTTACCTCTTCCTGTCCTCAGGCTAGTTTATTGCAGCTACACTCGCCTGAACCTGACTTGCTTTTACCCTTAAGAGCTGGTTGGGTCGGTGAGGGTTAACTGTGAAATAGCCCAAACACTTGTGGTGGAGGCCGCAGGTGTGGGGGCCTCAGTTGCTCATCAACCATACCAGAGAGAAAACGGGGGAGTCCAGCACAGCCAAAAATTGCTGAAAAAATAAATGTGTAAGTACACCTGTCACTACCATACTGCATACAAATAGAGACATTTCGCAAAAGATTACCGAAATAATCTTTTGAGCCACTCTTCCACGCCAAGGAATGTCTCAGATAGAGTGGTCCAACTCTACATATTTTTAAATTTTTGATGTGTCTGTAGACAGCATAATACAGGGGTCTCAAACTCGGTTGGGTTGGTGGGCCGCACAAAGAAAAAAATTGATATCGGGGGACCGCATTGCTTGTAGGACTAAGGGTACCGTTACACGTCGCAATATTGCATGCAATTTCACAGGCAATTTGCTGGTTGCAGTGAAATCATGGACACATTGTTCTATTTGTACACAGCAAGAAAATAGAACAATGTGCCCATGATTTCACTGCAACCAGCAAATTGCCAGTGAAATTGCAAGCAATGTTGCGACGTGTAACGGTACCCTAAGTGACATTTTGAGCAAACAAATTTGTTTGCTAATCTAGTAAAGTACAAATTCTGATCTTCTTGTAGGAATGTCCCCACCCTAATCCCCTTTATGTAGTAATGTCCCCATACTGGTCCCTATTGTATATTAATGTCCCCCAAACTGGTCCCCGTCTTGTAGTCATGTCCCCATCCTGGTCCCCTTCTTGAAGTAATGTTCCTCCCTGGTCCCTAGGTGTAGTAATGTTCCCATCCTATATTAATGACCTTCATCCTGGTCCTCATCATGTAGTAATGTCCCATCCTGATCGCCTTCTTGTAGTAATGTCCCCATCCTAATCCCCTTCTTGTTGTAATGTCCCCATTCTGATCCCCTTCTTCTAGTAATGTCCCCATACTGGTCCCCATTGTATATTAATATCCCCCATACTGCTCCCCGTCTGGTACTATTATCCCCTTCCTGATCCTCTTCTTCTAGTAATGTTCCTTCCTGATCCGTATGTGTATCAATGCCCCATCCTGGTCCCCATCCCATAATAAGGACTCCCATCCTGGTCCTCATCATGTTGTAATGTCCCCATCCTGATCCCCGTCTTGTAGTAATATCCCCATCTTGTAGTAATGTCCCCATCCTGGTCCTCCTCTTGTAGTAATGTCCCCGCCTGGTCTCCATCTTGTAGTAATGTCCCCGTCCTGGTCTCCATCTTGTAGTAATGTCCCCATCCTGGTCCTCCTCTTGTAGTAATGTCCCCGCCCTGGTCTCCATCTTGTAGTAATGTCCCCATCCTGGTCCCCATCCTATATTAATGTCTCCCATGCTGGTCCTCATTTTGTATGTATGTCCCCATCCTATATTAATGTCTCCCATCCTGGTCCTCATTTTGTAGTAATGTCCCAATCTTTTAGTAATGTTCCCTCCCTTGTCATCTTGTAGTAATGTCCTGGTCTCTGTTCTTTTTGTTCTCTCGCTCAACACACACTCCATAGGCTTGTCCACACACTGCGCTTCAGTATTAGCGCTTTGCGCTAAATGCTTAGGCTTTGACAAGAAGCGCAGTGCGTGGTGCGCGTTTTCAGCAGACGCTGTCCTTGGTTACCAATGTGTATCGTGGTAACCAGTTCATACAGCAGGCTGCCCACTGTCCGCTTATCCCGAGCGCACAGGGAAATGCGTTTCCCTGTGCGCTCTGGATAACCACACACTATGCAAGCTGCTGTATGAATTGGTTACTACGATACACATCGGGTAACCAGGGACAGCGTCTGCTGAAAGCGGCCGCACACACGCACCTGCGTTTCTCTTGTCAAAGCCTAAGCATTTAGTGCAGAAGCGCTAAATACTGAGACGCAGGTGTGTGGACAAGCCCATATATACACCTGCACATTCACACACCACAACATACCACATACACCAACATTTACACAACACATACACCTCACGACAATTTACATAGCCATTTTGACCTCCCCATGGCACACTTCATGGGCACATACTTTCCAGGTGTATCTGGCTGCAGCGCCTTACTTTCCACTCATCATTCCGGCCTTCTCCCCAGTGGCCAGTCTCCTTCCGGCACAGGTCTGACCAACTTCCCACCGGCAGCTTACCGCCTCACGTGGCATCCAGCTCGCATTCCGCAGCAGTCCGGCACCATGCACGCCGCGGTGCAGCCAGGCACAGCCAGCACGTGCACACTCACCAGCATCCGACACTCACCCACCATATCCACTCACGGCAGAATACACCACACACATATACATACACTCACACATATACACACTCACATCAAAATATTACACACACACACATATACACACTCACACATATATACACACAATCACTCAAACATACTCAATACACACAATACACTCACACATATACACATACACACTCACTCATATACACACAAATACACACACACACTCACACATATCAACAATACACACAAATACATCACACATATACACATACACATCACTCATATATACACACAAATACTCACACATACACACACACACAATATACACATACCACAAAAATACACCACACAATATACACCAATACACACTCACTCATATATACACACAAATACACACACTCACATATACACACAAATACACCACACACATACACACACAAATACACTCATACATATACACATACACACTCACTCACATATACACACAAATACACACACACTCACATATACACACAAATACTCACACATATACACACAATACACACACATAACACATACACACTCACTCATATACACACAAATACACACACACACTCACATATACACACAAATACACCCACACATATACACATACACACTCACTCATATATACACACAAATACACACACTTATTCACATATACACACAAATACACTCACACACATACACATAACACACAAATACACTCATACATATACACATACACACTCATCAATATACACACAAATACACACACACACTCACATATACACACAAATACTCTCACTATTATACACATACACACTCACATATACAACAAATACACTCACACAAATACACATACACACTCACTCACATATACACACAAATACACTCACTATTATACACATAAACACACTCACATATACACACAAATACACTCACTATTATACACATACACACACTCACATATACACACAAATACACTCACACAAACACACTCTCTCTCTAACTCTCACTCATACACACCTGATGCCCCGGGCTCATTATACATGAGCCGCCGCGGTACCGGTTTACTGTGACTCTGGGTACCGCCGCCTCAGCTCAAACAAGCGCCTTCGCGCCTGTACATTCATGAAAGCAGGCGGCTGGTGGACCAATCAGAAGCCTCCTGTGACGTCACAGGAGGCTTCTGATTGGTCCACCGGCTGCTTACTTGCGTGAATGTACATGCGCGAAGGCGCTTGTTTGAGCAGGCGGTACCTCGTAAGTCACAGTAAAGCGGTACCGCAGCGGCTCCATATATAATGGCTCGGGGCATGCTTTTTTCTTTCATGGTGCCCCGGGCCGCACTGGGGAGCGTGGCGGGCCGCGAGTTTGAGACCCCTGGCATAATATAATATAAACAGGACCATATAAAGCTAACACTCACCTATAGAAGTCAGACAATGCTTCCCAAGGTGCCAGGGGGGTCAGTGAATGAAGAGCAACTGAGGCCCCCACACCTGTGGCCTCCACCACAAGTGTGGGGCTATTTCACAGTTAACCCTCACCGACCTAACAAGTCAAGTTCAGGTGAGTGTAGCTGCAATAAACTAGCCTGAGGGCAGGAAGAGGTAACTGTGTGTGTGAACAGTTACTAAAAATAATGGAGTCAATGCAGATGGAAAACAGACAATATTTGGCGTGCACGGCAAGTGGTGGTCAGCCACTAAACCATACCAGAGAGAAAAAAACAGGGGTAGTAACTGAACCTGACTTGCTTTTACCCTTAAGAGCTGGTTGGGTCGGTGAGGGTTAACTGTGAAATAGCCCAAACACTTGTGGTGGAGGCCGCAGGTGTAGGGGCCTCAGTTGCTCTTCATTCACTGACTCACCTGGCACCTTGGGAAGCATTGTCTGACTTGCATAGGTGAGTGTTAGCTTTATATGGTCAGAAAACCTCGGTTTGCCAGGCAACTGCACCACTAATAATATAAAGACTATTTGTTCAAACCCTGTGCTACACAACTCTAATAATATAAAGACTGCGTATTGCAGACTTGTCTGCTTTGATTAAGGGATCATGTCGGTGGATCTTGCAGCAAGGGAAGCATTTTGGGATAATCAGGTTTCCTCTGTGTTTCATTCTGACACTCCAATAGCTCCTAATGATGACTTTCAGTCACTATCCACATGTCTGATTGGCTTACATCGGAGCCATATCAGAATATGGTGGAATATTAAAAGTCTACAGGAATATAGCAAGGTCAAAATTATACCCCGTGGCTTACGTGTACAGATCTTCCCGCCATGGGAGGTAGAACAGGATTATCGGGCCCTATGGGAAGATGGTCTTGTTGAATGTTCACAAATCTTGATGAACATGCTAATCTCACATGACCAATCCTTACTATCACGTATAAAGGATCAGATCAAGGAGATAGATGAGAAATTGTCTACCTTTGATCAGAGTACCCAGGTACAACCTTTTCTAGGGAGATTAAAAACGAATATAGAAAAATATGAGAAAGAGATAATGATGGGTTAAAAGGAATACATTTTTACGGGATAAACAAGACTTTGAATCCCATAGGGCATATAAGTGGACACATAATGGTAATGGACGTAATAAGAAACCAAAGGCACCTAATAATAATCCACTTCCAGTACCTAATGATGGACCACCAGCTAGAACACCCAATAGATCGGTGGTCCCTACTCCTGTCTCTACTAACCCTGGAGAAGGTACCTCCAGTGATTTTTTACCAACAGATCAAAGCGACCTGGAAGGAGGACGAGGAGAGGCGGTCGCAAATATCAACAACAAAAACAAAAAACTCTCCAAAACGAAAACTCTACATGTGCCCTCCAACCGAGGATTCGCACGAAGCCATATTAGATGGTAAGAACAATCTACAAATCATTAACTTGACCAGCTATCAACTTTCGGATGTGGAAAAAGCCGTTCTATCCAAAGGACTGTCTTTTTCTCCCACACAGGCCTTGGACAAGTTCATTCTGATTAAGGACGTTTATTTATTTTGCAGAAATCTTATTTTTAGATATATACACCGTACCCCCACGGCATTGGCGAGTACCCTGAACAAGAACAAAGTACCCTGAGAGAACTATTGGACCTTTTGGAGGAACAGGAGGAACCACAAGGTAGGAGAATCTGCAATTTGAGACTTCCTTCACAGCACACCCCCTCTCTTGGCATATCGCCAACAATTTTGACCTTTTTCCACACCATGGTCCATGATATTCAAGCCCTGAAGGGGAAGAAGAAACATAATATGGAAAATTTGACGAAGGAAGGGAGGGATGCCATCAACACCCTTCAAGGTAACGGCACCTTTGTAATTAAGGAAGCCGATAAAGGGGGAAACATCGTGCTGTGGCCGGTGGACCAATATGTGCGGGAGGCTCATAGACAACTACATAATGCGGATTTATATATTAAACTACCTTCTGATCCCACAGAAATCTTTCGTAAGAAGCTGTCCAATTTAATCTCTGAAGCGTACCACACTGGGGTTATCAACAAGCAGTGAACAGGACCTTCTAACACCAACCTCCATAACGATTCCTACTATGTACCTTCTTCCGAAGGTACATGAGTCCTTAAACAACCCGCGGGCAGGCCAATTGTCTCAGGCATTGGTAGTCTATATGAGCACGCATGTGAATATGTGGACTTTTTCTCCAACATTTAGTGCTGAATCTGAAATCATATGTGAGGGATACCCTACACCTTTTGGAACTGTTGGAGAACATGGATATTCCTGAGGGTACCTTGCTCGTCTCTATGGATATCGAAGCTCTTTACACCAGCATAAACCATGATTTGGGACTTCGGGCTGTTTCTGTCTTTCTGGACAAGAAATTAGGAGGTAAAGCTGCACATAATGATTTTCTGCTCAGTCTGCTCGGTGCCACCCTGAGACATAATGACTTCGTCTTTGACCTTCTACAGGCAGATATTCGGGGCAGCAATGGGGTCGCGTTGCGCGCCCTCCTTCGCCAACCTCTTTCTGGGTTGGTGGGAGGATGAGCGCGTTTACTCCTCGCCGTTTTTCTGGGGTCTGTCTGTGGTTGGTTCGGTACATCGACGATGTGTTTTTCTTATGGACCGGCACTGAGGAGTCATGTGTTGATTTCATTTCAGCTTTGAACTGCAACGATTTGAACATTCGCTTAACTTGGAACATATCTACCACAACTTTGGACTTTTTGGATGTATGTCTGTACTTAGAAGATGGACAGATTGGAACAAGTCTACATAGAAAGGTAACGGCTACTAATAGCTTGCTCCGCTATGATAGCTTCCACCCAGACCATCTTAAAAAGGGCATACCCAAAGGCCAGTTCTTAAGAGTCAGAAGGAACTGTAGCTCTGACATTGATTTCATCAGTCAAGTGGCTGACCTTAGTGCCAGATTTCGTGACAGGGGATACCCAAAGAGCACGATAGGTTGTGCCTTTAATCATGCACGGTGTCAAGAGAAGAAAGCCCTTCTCAAACCTAAAATGAGAGCTGGAAAAGAACGTTTGGACCCACGATTAATTACAACATATAACAGCCAATGGGTGATGTGTGGGCAATTCTGAAAAAGACCACCACGTCGCATATGGGGAGCCCCTATGTGCCTAAACATTGGAGCTCCCGCACAAGTGACCCCATTTTGGAAACTAGACGCCCCAACGAACTTATTGAGATGCATAGTGAGCACTTTGAACCCCAAGTGACTTCACAAACTGATCCGTAAAAATGAAAAAGTACTTTCTTTGCTACAAAAATTTTCTCTTTTCATTTTTACAGATTCATTTGTGAAGCACCTGGGGGTCAAAGTGCTCACCACCCATCTAGATAAGTTCCTTGGGGGTCTAGTTTCCAAAATGGGGTCACTTGTGGGGGAGCTACAATGTTTAGGCATACAGGGGCTCTCCATACGCAACATGGTGTCCGCTAACAACTGGAGCTAATTTTCCATTTAAATTGTTACCGGACACCATGTCGCATATTGAGAGCCCCTGTGTGCCTAAACATTGGAGCTCCCCACAAGTGACCCCATTTTGGAAACTAGACCCCCCCAAAGAACTTATCTAGATGTATAGAGAGCACTTTGAACCCCAGGTGCTTCACAAATTGATCCGTAAAAATGAAAAAGTACTTTCTTTTCCAGAAAAAAATTATTTTTTCATTGTTACGGATTAATTTGTGAAGCACCTGGGGGTTCAAAGCGCTCACCACCCATCTAGATAACTTCCTTGGGGGGTCTAGTTTCCAAATGGGGTCACTTGTGGGGGAGCTCCAATATTTAGGCGCACAGGGGCTCTCCATACGTGACATGGTGTCCGCTAACAATTGGAGCTAATTTTTCATTCAAATTGTTAGCATCCATGTCACGTATGGAGAGCCCCTATGTGCCTAAACATTGGAGCTCCCCCACAAGTGACCCCATTTTGGAAACTAGACCCCCCAAGGAACTTATCTAGATACACAGTGAGCACTTTGAACCCTCTGGTGCTTTACAAATTGATCCGTAAAAATTAAAAAGTACTTTTTTTTCACAAAAATTTTCTTTTGTCCTCAATTTTTTCATTTTCACATGAGCAACAGGATAAAATGCATCCTAAAATTTGTTGGGCAATTTCTCCTGAGTACACTGATACCTCATATGTAGTCATAAACCACTGTTTGGGCGCACAGCAGGGCTCAAAAAGGAAGGAGCGCCATTTGACTTTTTGAATAGTAAATTAGCTCCAAAAGTCAAATTGCGCTCCTTCCCTTCTGAGCCCTGCCGTGCGCCCAAACAGTGGTTTATGACCACATATGAGACATCGTGTACTCAAGAGAAATTGCCCAACAAATTTACAGATGCATTTTATCCTGTTGCCCATGTGAAAATGAAAAAATTGAGGCTAAAAGAACATTTTTGTTGGAAAAATTAAATGTCCATTTTTGTTTCCACTTTGCTTTAGTTCCTGTGAAGCACCTGAAGGGTTAATAATCTTCTTGAATGTAGTTTTGAGTAGCTTGAGGGGTGAAGTTTTTGGAATGGTGTCACTTTTGGGTGTTTTCTGTCATGTACACCCCTCAAAGGGACTTCAAATGTGATGTGGTCACTAAAAAGTGGTTTTGTAAATTTTGCTGGAATAATGAGAAATTGCTGATGAACTTTGAACCCTTATAACTTCCTAACCCAAAAAATTTTTTTTTCCAAAATTGCGCTGATGTAAAGTAGACATGTGGGAAATGTTATTTATTAATTATTTTGTGTCACATAACTCTTCGGTTTAACAGAATAAAAATTAAAAATTTGAAAATTGTGAAAATGTCTAAATTTTTGCCAATTTTTTTATATTTTCACAAATAAACGCAAAAATTATCAACCTAAATTTACCACTATCATGAAGCCCAATAGTCACGAAAAAACAATCTCTGAATGGCTAGGATCCGTTGAAGCGTTCCAGAGATATTATCTCATAAAGGGAGAGTGGTCAGAATTACAAAAAACGGTCTGGTCATTAAGGTGGAAATTTGGCTCCGTCACTAAGGGGTTAAGAAGAGGAGTATACTCATTATGACCCAAGTTGCATTGGGGCTCTGGTGGCTCAGTGGTCAGCACTGCGGTCCTGGGTTCAATTCCCACCAAGGACAAAATCTGCAAGGAGTTTGTATGTTCTCCCTGTGTTTGTGTGGGTTTCCTCTCAGTTATTCAATTCCTCCCACTCTCCAAAGACATAGTGATAGGGAATCTAGATTGTGAGTATTACTGATGTATGTAAAGTGCTGTGGAATTAATAGCGCTAATAAGTGAGTACATATTATCATTATTCTTCCACAGCTGATAACTTGTAAGCATGCTATGTCTCACACCATACTGACAATATCACCATCTATAAAGGAAGGGTAGGATGGTGCCTGGAGGAGGCGTGACCTATGAAATGTTAGTTTCAGAATTGCTGGAAACAGAAAATGCTGAAGAAAAGGGAAGTACATGGGAGGGGGCAGCAACGTTAGGTGACTATGAAACTTCACTGAGGTCACGTGAATAGGTTTTGTACTCATAAACTTGAAGGAATGACTTTCACACTGTTTCTGGTATGCATGTGTACTTTATAGTGATTCATAGGAGAATTAGACACTTCCTCCAGGGCGCAGAGGCAGCTACTTATCAGCCATAAAGGAAGGAGACCCCATGGTCTGGTGTATGGACAGTGTGGCTCTGTTGCCATGTGTCTTGGTCATTTGGTCCTCCGCAGCATTTATTGCCTCTTACATTTTTGCAGTGCTTGAAGGACATGTGGTACCTTTTGTACCTTATATCAGGTAAGATTGTACTAATGATATCATTCTTGGTACTAAGTGTTTTACGATCATATATAATGTTGTGATTGCTTTCTGTTTGTCTGAGATATTGCAAACGAAATCTGTGCATTTTTGTAGTTTCCCTATTTTGTTGTCGGATTCTTTTAGCTAGTCTTATCCCTGTCTGTCAGTGAAAACACACATGCATTTGGCAGAGTTAAATATTCATGATTATGGGGTCTATATCTAGATAAATATTTACAGTACCTATCTATCCATCATCTATATATAATCTATCTATCTATCTATCTATCTATGCTCTATTGATCAATAATCTATGTTATCTATCATCTATATATCTATCAATTATCTGTCTATCTATCTATCATCTACCTATGCATCCATCCATCATTTAACCATCTATTTATTATCTATCTATCCATCCATCTATATATCATCTCTATACTATCTATCTATCTATCTATCTATCTATCTATCTATCTATCTATCATCTATCTATCTTTCATCTTTTTATTATCTATCATCTGTCTATAGGCCCAGTTACACACACACAGATATCTGTGACCAACTTCTTAACAGATCTCTGGTTGCAGTGAAATCATGGACACATTGTTACATTTGTACAGTCACAAAATGGAGCAATGTGTCCATGATTTCACTGCAACCAAAGATCTGCAAACAATCTCTGCATATTTATCTGTGTGTGTAACTGGGCCTTATTAGCTATATATCTATGTATGTATGTATGAATGTATCTATCAATAAATCATCTATCTATCTATCTATCTATCTATCTAAAAATACAAAAAAAACAAATCAGCACAACCATCACACATCGGGTGCAAAGCCCCCCTAGCACGATCTAGGTATCTTAGATGAAAAAATGGAGGCAGCACTTCCTTTAGTGTCACTGCTTGAAAAAGACTTAAGGGTTGAAACGTCATAGTCCCTGGGAATAAAACCCACATAACTGGAACTAAAGGAAGTGCTGCCTCCATTTTTTCATCTATCTATCTATCTATCTATCTATCTATCTATCTATCTATCTATCTATCTATTGTTTATCAATTGATTTCTATCTACCTATCAATCATCTTTCTGTCTTCTATATGTTATCTATCTTTCTTTAGGGGTCACCACACGCTACGATATCATTAAATGTATCACTGAAATGTCATGGTGTTCAGTCACTCTAACGACGTGTTAACGACGTTGTTGCGTGTGGACACGTCGATCTTACAAATGATAAGTGGTCTTATCGTTCATCACAGATTTGAGAACCGGAGCCCAAATAAGATGATGGCGATCATGCAATCTACTTGCATCGTTCTGTGTGACAACGTGATAACGATCTCCTTTATGATTTTGCCTATTCACAAATTGATAAGCATCGATCGCTGGGTTGTGCGAACGATACCTGCACGCAACATCGTTGCTGCATCCTGAATGATATATAAACGTGTGACACCTCACTAATGATGTTGTCCATGTGCACACACCCCTGAGATCGTAGGTGAGGCCGTTCACAAAATTACAGCGTGTGACGGCCCCTTTTCATCTATATAATCTATCATCTACATGTTATCTATCTATCTATCTATCTATTTATCTATTAAGATGTCATCTTATGCCTTTATTTTGGCTTCAAGTTCAGGGAACAGGCCTGTGCCCTGAACTTGAAGCCAAAATAAAGGCATAAGATGACATCTTAATGGAGTGCTGCAGCTGAATTCTTTATATCGTATGTATATAGTGCTGTGAAGAGAGCCAAGCTGAACTGCACCCGCAGGCATTGCTGCTCAAAAATCTTTGTGTTTTCTATCTATCTATCTATCTATCTATCTATCTATCTATCTATCTAGGTCTGGAGAAAGACTTGCAGCACTCCAAGTTCTCAGTGTGAAAAGAACTTTCTTTATTAGGACAGGCACAAAACATGCAACGTTTCAAGTCACAAAGACTTTTCCTCAGGCACCTGAGGAAAAGTCTTTGTGACTTGAAACGTTGCATGTTTTGTGCCTGTCCTAATAAAGAAAGTTCTTTTCACACTGAGAACTTGGAGTGCTGCAAGTCTTTCTCCAGACCAGGATTTGTCTACAACCTTTAAAGATAAGGTTTGATTTGCCTGCACCTGCTTTTCAGCCGTTTATGCTGCTCCCTGACCCACATTTTTTTTTTTATCTATCTATCTATCTATCTATCTATCTATCTATCTATCTATCTATATCTATCTATATCTATCTATCTATGGCGGCCGTCACACGGAACGATTTCTTGCCCGATATCGTTTAAGCGATCTCCTTTTTGATCGCTTAAGCGATATCGGGCAAGAAATCGTTGCATGTAAACAAGCGATTCACGATGTGACATCGCTTGATCGTGACATCGCTGATCTGAGGTTCGGTTCTCAGATCTAGCGATGAACGATGCAACGATCTGCATCATCGTGGTGTATGACACCACGATGATCCATCTCCCAGCGACCGCGCCTATGCTGGGAGATGGTAACTATGGTACACGTCGGGTAACTAAGCGACGCGCGGCGCCTAGTTACCCGATGTGTACCATAGTAACGAGCGAGATCGCTGCTCCACATCGCTGGTGAGTCTGTCTGTGTGACAGCTCACCAGCGATGTGAGCGATATTGTAAGCGATTGCGCGTGCACGTGATCGCTTACAATATCGCTAAAGATATCTCACCGTGTGACGGCCGCCTATCATATATCTATATTATCTCTGATGGCAACAAAGGTTTGGTCTTCTTGAAATCTAACGTACTGAATTTTTCACCCAGTTTCTGTCATTAACGGACAATTTGAACATCATATACAATAGGCTGTTGGCCATTCCTGTAGGAATACACTTGAATTTTAGCGGGTTATTTCAGTTTTGATCTTTAGATTGTCTGTGATGTACTATGTTAATTATTACAAAAGCTAATATCATAGGTTAGTTTTCCGTGAGCCTACACTTCTATGTTAATAAACACTATAAAGAGCAATTTCCTATTAATTCACTTGTTGCCCTTACAATTCTCCCTAATAATAGAACAGAGAAGTAGCAAGCAATGTAAATGAATACCTATGTTCTGCATCGGTGCAATGTCTAGGATGGAAGTTATTGGGGTATTCAGTATACATTAAATCATTTCTGCTGCTTCCATTTTCTAATACATTTCTGTGATGGGTGTAAGTAAATTTACACATATACCGGTATGACAATACAAAAGAGAAGTAGGAGCGATAACAGTTGGTATAAACAATGAGAATACAAGTAGTAAAAAAATCAGTGTCATGACCATTCTTCAGAGAGTAACCTATGTACCTTCGACAATCACATGACACTTATTTCCTATGACTTATTAATGGGTAGCCTATGTGTGGGATGGTTTTAAAGTGGATGTATTTAAAATGTATTTTCTGTCATCTCACTGTCTGTTCTCTCGTCGTTTCAGATTTAGACAATTTACATTCTTCCTAATTAGAGCAAACAATATACATTTAATGGCATGGACCCCTGAGGTCAGCTTTTTTAAGACATAGTGTCCATTCTTGTCCATTGGTTGTATCTAGTGCTACAGTATTGTGTAGCCCCAGACTGAACTGCAATAACAGTCAAATGCCAAGGTCAAGAGTGTTGCTATTTCTATAAAAAAGTAGGCCTTTTTTTCCTAATGTCGTACAACCTCTTTAAATCCGCATTATCTGTGGAGGCTCAAAATAATGGAGATTAAGAATTTACCAAATTATTGAAAGTCATTATATTGCTTCTAAAAAAGAAATTGTCAAAACATAAAGTATAATCAAATACTCCCATAATTTCGCTGATGCAGAGAATAGAGGAGATAGACACAACACTCCAGCATTTGTCTAGAGTGGTCTTACCAATTTCACTTATCTGTTCCTTGGAGAGAACGTTCTCCGTACAGGTTTCTGGATGGGTGATCCACTGTTAGGGACAAGGAAGTGCTCTCTAGCCGACAGGAGCAGCTCATGAGGAGATTCCCATAGAACTTCAAATCATCAGAATAGTAAAACCTTTAGGTTGCCTCTACTATGAGTAAAGCTGGATTTTCAGCTTTTGCGTGAAGTGCCACTTTAAAACAGCTCTAACCCTAAAGAATAATTTTCAACCTCAATTACAAAAAAGTTCAGGCTTGTGTAAAATGTAAAGAAACCAAGACCGTAATGATTTGGAAATCTCCTATAGCCATATTTTTTTTTTACAGCAGAACAGAGTATACATATCAAAAACGAAAGTTAGTGATTTTTTATTTTATTTGAAAAAAATCAACTAACTGAGAAATTGATTGCAGAAACATATCTTCAAAAAGTTGGAATAGGGTTAACAAAAGGCTGGAAAAGTAAGTGGTACCAATGAAATACTGTAAACTTGCACCTTTAGTGCCTATCATTGACATAAGGGTGTTTAGCCTTGTATTTAGCCTACAAATAAATAATTATTTTAAAAAAAATGACATGGGGTTCTCCCTGTTTTTGATAGTCAGTTAGGGTAAAGCAGACAGCCCATGCTATCATTTCATATTATTTAGAAATGAACAATTTGAAAAAAAAAAGAACAAAGTACAGTCCCCCCCCCCTCTCCCCGTTTTGGAAATTCAGCCAAGGTAAAGTCGACAGCTAGGGTCTGGTATTCTTAGTGTTGGAAGGGCCATGGTTGTTAGCCGTACCCAGCCTAAAAATAGCAGGTGGCAGCTGGCCAGAACTGGCTGCCTCCATAAAATGCGCCAATCCTGGTATTTTGTCCCAACTCTTCCACTGCTGGTGCGTTGGCAGTCGAGGTAATGGTATTTGAGTTTGATGACAGCTGGGTAATGTCTGCTGGCATCAAACCCAGGGGTTAATAATGTCGAGGCACCAATCAGATACCTGACATTATTAGCCCAGTCAGTGAGTACACAACTCAAAATTATTTGGAAATTAAACCCCCAAAACATCCCTCTTTGACCAATTTATTTATTTTTTTAATGTAATTAATTTTTTTTTTATTTCTGCCATTCCACCAATAAAAAAAGCATGAATAAAAAAAACTGAAGTAGTCCATCGTTTTCGGCAGAGTCCAACAAATCAAATGTTGTCCTAAATAACGAACCTGATACACAATCAACCTCATTAACCCTTACATACATATATACGTAGGTAGACAAACACACACTTTATATATATATATGTTTCGCTTTATAAGACACACCAGATTATAAGACGCACCCCAAATTTGGTGAAGGAAAAAAGAAAAAAAATAATTCTCATAATGAAAGTGTCCATATTACAATCAGTATATTATTATTATATTATTATTATTATTATTTTATTTATTTATATAGTGCCATTAGGTTCCATGGTGCTTTACATGAGGATAGGGGAGACAAGCACAATTACAATAACTCTAGACAATCAGGACATACAGGTACAGGAGGGGAGGGGACCCTGTCCACGAGGGCTCACAGTCTACAAGGGGCGGGTGGGGATACAGTAGGCTGGGGGAGTGTCAGTTATGGGGCGGTCGCCTGGGTCTCATGGCAGGTTGTAGGCTTGACGGAATAGGTAAGTCTTCAGGTGACACTTGAAGCTTCTCAGGGTCGGAGAGTGTCTGACATGCAGGGGCAGGGAGTTCCAGAGTATGGCAAATGCCCAGGAGAAGTCCTGAACGCGGTTGTGCAAAGAGGATATGAGGGGGAGCAGAGGAGGAGTTCTTGGGAGGAATGGAGGTTGTGTGAGGGTAAGAATCGGGAGACCAGGGCAGGGATGTATGGTGGGGACAGGTTGTGTATCACTTTGTATGCCATGGTTAGTGTTTTGAACTGGGATCTCTTGGAGGCGGGGAGCCAGTGAAGGGCTTGGCAGAAGGGGGAGACAGGGGAGTAGCTGGGAGGACAGATGGATTAGTCAGGCAGCGGTAATTGAGGATAGATTGAAGAGGTGTAAGGGAGTTGGCTGGGAGGCCAGTGAGAAGGAGGTTGCAGTAGTCAAGGCGGGAGATGATAAGAGCACAAATAAGTGTTTTAGTAGTATCGGGGGTAAGGAAGGAGCGGATCCTGAGATGTTTCTAAGCTGGAGCCGGAGGGATGTGGTAATGGCTTTGATGTGGGGCTTGAAGGATAGGGAGGAGTCAAGGATTACCCTGAGGCACTTGCTTGGGAGACTGGGGAGAGGACGCAGATGATTGGCGAGTGGGTAGGGGAATTGTGGGGGGAATGAATTCTTTGTTGGGGGAAGAGCAGAGAAAAATGAGGCGGAAAGGCATTGTGGAATTTTGGAGAGTAGGGAGGTGATGTCGGGGCTAGGACAAGTAGATTTGGGTGTCGTCGGCGTAGAGGTGGTACTGGAGGCCGTGAGACTCAATGAGTTGCCCTAGGCCGAGAGTGTTATGGAGAAAAGTAGTGGTCCCAGGACCGAACCTTGGGGGACTCCGACAGAAAGGGGGTAGGGCGAGGGGGACACTGAAGGTCCGGTCTGCTAGGTATGAGGAGATCCAAGAGAGGGCAAGGTGGGTGATGCCGAGGGATTCCAGGATCCGGAGAAGAAGGGAGTGGTCAACTGTGTCGAAGGCGGCAGACAGGTCGAGGAGGAGGAGGATGGAGTAGTGGCGTTTGTTCTTGGCGGCAAGTAGGTGTTGGTGACTTTGGTCAGGGCTATTTCGGTGGAGTGGAGGGGTAGGAAGCCGGACTGTAGGCGGTCGAAGTGGGAGCAGGAGGAGAAGTGAGAGGACAGTTCGGAGTGGACGTGCTGTTCGAGTAGCTTAGAGGCGAATGGGAGAAGAGATATGGCACAATAGTTGGAGACAGAGGTAGGGTCGAGGGAGGGTTTTTAAGGATGGGCGTGATTAGGGCATGTTTGAAGGCTGAGGGGAAGGCGCCAGTGGTAAGTGATAGGTTGAAGAGGTGGGTGAGGGCTGGGATGAAAATGGAGGTGTGGTTGGGAATGAGGTGGGATGGGAGCGGGTCGTGGGCGCTGGTGGTGAGGTGTGATTTCGACAGGAGGGAGGAGAGTTGGTCTTCAGTTATGGGGGGGGAGTGGTTAATGGAGGAGGAGGGCAGTGTAGGTGAGAGGGGGAGTTGTGGGGATGGTGGGCCAAAGCTGTTTCTGATCTTGTCGATCTTCTCCTTGAAGAAGGTTGCAAAGTCTTCAGCAGAGATGAGTGGAGAGAGGGGGGGAAGAGCGGGCAGTTGGAGTAAGGAGTTGAAAGTTTTGAAGAGCTGTTTGGGGTTGCGGGACAGAGAGGTTATTAGGGATGAGAAGAAGGCTTGCTTGGCAGTAGCAAGTGCCGTCTTGAAGTCAGTGAGGGATTGTTTGAACAGAGCAAAGTGCTCAGAGGTTTGGGACTTTTTCCATCTCCTCTCGGCGAACATGGACGCCAATCTTAGGTTTTTAGTGAGGTTCGTATGTCAGGGTTGCCTGTTAGTGCGTGGAGCGTGGAATGTGAGAGGGGCGGCTAGGTCGAGGGTGTTCGTTATTGTGGTGTTGTATAGGGTGGTGGCAGTGTCTGTCACCAGCGGAGGGAATGTCGGTGAGAGGGAGGAGGGATTCGGAGAATAAAAGAAGATCAAGATCTCTTAGGTTTCGGCGAGGGTGATCAAGTTTGCGGGGAGGGGGTAGCGTTGCAGGGGAGGAGACGGCGGAGAAGGTCAAGAGATGGTGGTCAGATAGGGGGAGTTCCGAGGTTGTGAGGTTGGAGAGGGAGCAAAGGCGGGTAAAGATGAGTAGCCAGGTGGTGAAGTGGACAAGGAAGGAGGCGATGGGTCCAGGGGGGGCGGTAGATGATGGCTCGCTGGAGGTTGCAAGGCGAAAAGATTCGGACCCAGTGGGCTCCGCAGGAGGGGACAGTGACCGACGGGGGCGGGGAATAGGGCTGAAGGTGCAGGAGTTGGACAAGAGTATGCCAACACCACAGCCGTGTTTGCCAGAGGGACGGGGTGTGTGGGACAGGCTGAAGCCGCCGTATGATAGTGCAGCAGGGGAGGCCATGTTGGAGGGGTTGAGCCAGGTCTCGGTGGTGCCAAGGAATGATAGTTTCTTGGAGATAAAGAGTTCGTGGATGTCTGGGAGTACATTGCACACTGCGCCGGGTAGAACAGTGGGGCAGGCAGGGGTTGGGGGAATAGGTCTAAGGTTGGTGGGGTTGCAGGGTTAGTGGTGGTGAGGTTGCAAGGGTTGGAGATGGGTTGTGGGTGTGGGATAAAGGTGGTTGTGGGGATGTGGTGGGGGGGCCAGGATTGGGGGAGATGTCACCGGCGTATATATGTCCCTTATCCTGGCACACATGGCTCCCTTGTCTTGGCACACATGACCCCCTTGTCTTGGCACACATGGCCCCCTTGTCTTAGCACACATGTCCCCCTTGTCCTGGCACACATGTCCCCCTTGTCCTGGCACACATGCCCCACTTGTCTTGGCACACATAGCTCCCTTGTCCTGGCACATATGTCCCCCTTGTCTTGGCACACATGGCTCCCATGTCTTGGCAAACATGACCCCCTTGTCCTGGCACACATGGCCCCCTTGTCCTGGCACAAATGGCCCCCTTGGCTTGGCACACATGATCCCCTTGTCTTGGCACACATGGCCCCCTTGTCTTAGCACACATGTCCCCCTTGTCCTGGCACACATGTCCCCCTTGTCCTGGCACAAATGGCCCCCTTGGCTTGGCACACATGACCCCCTTGTCTTGGCACACATGGCCCCCTTGTCTTAGCACACATGTCCCCCTTGTCCTGGCACACATGCCCCACTTGTCTTGGCACACATAGCTCCCTTGTCCTGGCCCACATGGCCCCCTTGTCCTGGCACACATGGCCCCTTTGTCCTGGCACACATGGCCCCCTTATCTTGGCACACATGGCCCTCTTGTCTTGGCACATGTGACCCCTTGTCTTGGCACACATGGCCCCCTTGTTCTGGCACACATGGCCCCCTTGCAGCAGGGGGGCATATAGAGTGATGGGGAAGGCATATCCAGAATGGTGGGGGTGAGTGCAGGCTCATATAATATGCACTGCTTCGCTGCCCATATCTCAACATGGCTTCAGCACTGAGAGGTTGACATCGGGATGCAGTGAATATTATATGAGCATAATAAGCGGGGGCATGTGACCACAGGCTGCCTCTGCAACCCGCACCAGCCCACTCCAGCCCCAGAGATGGCTCCAAAGCCAACCCCCCTATAGCCCCTCCCCTAGTAGATCCTGATTATAAGTCGCATCCCCCACTTTCCCCTAGAATTTGGGGGAAGAAAAGTCCGTCTTATTATTCTAAAAATATGGTATATACAGTTAGGGCCAGAAATATTTGGACAGTGACACAAGTTTTGTTATTTTAGCTGTTTACAAAAACATGTTCAGAAATACAATTATATATATAATATGGGCTGAAAGTGCACACTCCCAGCTGCAATATGAGAGTTTCCACATCCAAATCGGAGAAAGGGTTTAGGAATTATAGCTCTGTAATGCATAGCCTCCTCTTTTTCAAGGGACCAAAAGTAATTGGACAATGGACTCTAAGAGCTGCAATTAACTCTGAAGGCGTCTCCCTTGTTAACCTGTAATCAATGAAGTAGTTAAAAGGTCAGGGGTGGATTCCAGGTGTGTGGTTTTGCATTTGGAAGCTGTTGCTGTGACCAGACAACATACGGTCAAAGGAACTCTCAATTGAGGTGAAGCAGAACATCCTGAGGCTGAAAAAAAAGAAAAAATCCATCAGAGAGATAGCAGACATGCTTGGAGTAGCAAAATCAACAGTTGGGTACATTCTGAGAAAAAAGGAATTGACTGGTGAGCTTGGGAACTCTAAAAGGCCTGGGCGTCCACGGATGACAACAGTGGTGGATGATCGCCGCATACTTTATTTGGTGAAGAAGAACCCGTTCACAACATCAACTGAAGTCCAGAACACTCTCAGTGAAGTAGGTGTATCTGTCTCTAAGTCAACAGTAAAGAGAAGACTCCATGACAGTAAATAGAAAGGGTTCACATCTAGATGCAAACCATTCATCAATTCCAAAAATAGACAGGCCAGAGTTAAATTTGCTGAAAAACACCTCAAGAAGCCAGCTCAGTTCTGGAAAAGTATTCTATGGACAGATGAGACAAAGATCAACCTGTACCAGAATGATGGGAAGAAAAAAGTTTGGAGAAGAAAGGGAACGGCACATGATCCAAGGCACACCACATCCTCTGTAAAACATGGTGGAGGCAACGTGATGGCATGGGCATGCATGGCTTTCAATGGCACTGGGTCACTTGTGTTTATTGATGACATAACAGCAGACAAGAGTAGCCGGATGAATTCTGAAGTGTACCGGGATATACTTTCAGCCCAGATTCAGCCAAATGCTGCAAAGTTGATTGGACAGCGCTTCATAGAACAGATGGACAATGACCCCAAGCATACAGCCAAAGCTACCCAGGAGTTCATGAGTACAAAAAAGTGGAACATTCTGCAATGGCCAAGTCAATCACCAGATCTTAACCCAATTGAGCATGCATTTCACTTGCTGAAATCCAGACTTAAGACGGAAAGACCCACAAACAAGCAAGACCTGAAGGTTGCGGCTGTAAAGGCCTGGCAAAGCATTAAGAAGGAGGAAACCCAGCGTTTGGTGATGTCCATGGGTTCCAGACTTAAGGCAGTGATTGCCTCCAAAGGATTCGCAACAAAATATTGAAAAAAAAATTATTTTGTTTGGGTTATGTTTATTTGTCCAATTACTTTTGACCTCCTAAAATGTGGAGTGTTTGTAAAGAAATGTGTACAATTCCTACATTTTCTATCAGATATTTTTGTTCAACCCTTCAAATTAAACGTTACAATCTGCACTTGAATTTTGTTGTAGAGGTTTCATTTCAAATCCAATGTGGTGGCATGCAGAGCCCAACTCGCGAAAATTGTGTCACTGTCCAAATATTTCTGGCCCTAACTGTATATATACATTGTATATATATATATATATATATATATATATATATATATATATATAATATATATACACACAATCATGCATGTATGCATACATTAACACACGCACACATTTTCACAAACATACACACATACATACATGGTCTCACCCATATACATTAAAACACACATGAACAAACATACACACCTTACGATTTGCTGGACGAAGGACACAATGCAGTTGTCACGCGCTTAGTTGGCGCTGACCTTGCTGGATGCTGCTGTGTATGTGTTTGTCTTTAAGAGCTGCATAGTTGATAGTTGTGAAAGTCCTGGGCCTCCTGTGTTGTGCTCCAGAACTACATTCACTATGAGGTTCGGCTGCTGGTTGAGGGGTTAATGTGTTACTCACCTGGGCTACCCTCCCCCTGGCCTTTAAGTAGCCTCTCCTTCCACCAGGTGGTGTTGCTGAAAGTTTCACTCTATGCCTGGAAGCCGTACTGTGCTGACCTGTGTGTTTGTGTTGCTGAAGTCCTTTCCTCTGGAGTTGCTGTATCCCAGTTCTGTGGAGGGAGGTGAGGGGGAATAGCGCACGGCTGGTGGAGGAGTTTTAGGGAGAGGCTGGAGGCCCGAACCTTCTCACCTTCAGAGATACTTTCAGGATCAGGGCCATTCAGGTTTCCTAGACTAGGGTCAGACGAGTCTTTCCTGATCACCCTGCTCATAACTGCCATTCCCTCATCAGCATTCTCACTACACCGTGACAGCAGTATGATTTGCGTTCGTTTTTTAGAACGCTGGGGAGCAAGGGACCGGAAGGGTCCAAATTGCAAGTTGAAGCTCTATCATTTAAAGAAAAAGCCACATATCAACACAATCCTGAAATGTTGCCGTCTTCTCTGGGCCAAAGTTCATTTATAATGGACTGAGAGAAAACTGGTCTGCAGTCAGATTATTCAAGTTTTGAAGTTCTTTATAGAAACCACAGACTTTGTGTCTTGCAGATTCTTAAGAAGAGGGACCACACAGCTTTTTTTCAGCATACTGTTCAAAATCCTCTAACTCTGATGGTATGGGGATGCATTAGTGCCAATTGCATGGGTAATTAAGGGTGCTTTCACATTTGCGTTCCCCTCCGCAGCTTTCTGCGGAGGGGAGCCGCAATGTGAGCGCAGCACCGCAAGCCCCTAACTTTATAATGGGAGCGCACAGTGCTGTGCTTGACTGTGCATGACCGTGCGCACCCATTCACTCCCATATGTGATCTGTGCGCAGGCGGACGCCTGCGCTCAAATCACCCAGTCTCGTCCACACCAGAAATGCATGGTACCTTTACACGCTGCCACCGAAAGGTAGAAACCGGCAGGTATCGGAGAGAATTGTACCTTTTACCTTCAAAACACCGTGAAGTGGCGGCGTGTAATTCAGGTTGTACCTTCCTGTCTGTTTGGATACCTGTCTTTCAGCCGTGCTGAAAAACAAGCAGGCATAACCCCTATGGTAGCGGCGTGTAAACGGGGCACAGGCACGGTATTTGAGTTCCCTGGGGCGTGCTACAGCGTCATGTATACCACGCCCCATCAGCAATCATTGGTGGGGACTACTGTGTACCCATTGGCTGTCCCTGCACAGGGCGGCATATTTAATGAGCTGACCAGTCACAATACACATTTGATATAGCGTCATGTATTAGCCAGCCTCCCTGCGCTGGCTGGCCAATCATGATGTTATTGCATTGTCCAATCACTGTACGAGCGTCGTGTAATACACGACTCTGTCACGCCTATGTAGGTACGGCGAACAATATGTACGCCCAAATTCCCTTGTGGTGGCGGCGTGTAAATCAGGGAAGGTACTCCACAGAAGGTAACCTGCGGCACCCGTCGGCACTTCCGGGGAACGAAAATACCTTCTGTGGAGCACCTTGTGGCGGCGTGTATTTGCGGCATCAGGTACCATTAGCAACCGTTGAAAACGCACGCGTGCACGTACGGTGCCTACCTGTTGCTACCCTCGGTGGCAGCGTGTAAAGGTACCATTAGTGTTTCAGGATGCTGAGGGTATGGTTATATTTTCCAATGTTGGATTAAATTGATGCGCTGACTAGCCTATTTTCCATTGTGAGTATCTTAATTTTGTTTTAGGATAAAAATCTGCTATTGGTTTTACACTATGTTCTGGTTACTGTGATTTACAGAGAATTACACTGTTTATTTGTATAAGTAAAATGCAGTAAATGTGTCAGGGAGTGATTACAGCAAATTTACTTTATAGTGAGCTGTAACTATAACAGTTTCCTACTCCTCCCCGATGACTTAAACAGAACGGCTGCAGGAAAAATAAAACTTAGTCATTTCTCCTATATACCAGTCAGGCATGGGTAAAAGCAATTTACATGCAGATTAACACTATCTGCAGGTAAGTAGCATTTATGGATGTGGTATGTTCCCTTTAAAATTAAGACCACATAGAAGAACATTTCTCTGATATCTTTTTTCAAGGAAAGCTCTATTAAATAATAAATTGGGGGAAAGAATCTAATAAGTCTTTTAATATTGAAATTGTCAATCACAGTGAGGATGTATTATCCAGCTGTGCTTGTATTTCTGTCAGGTTAAAATGTATTTTTTTTAAGCTCAAAACATTCTGATACATGTTGGTGGAACAATGGAATGACAGGGACATTACATTTTGGTTGTGTTGCCCTATCTATGCATAGTTTCTGAGCTGGTTTTATATGCTTTTTAGACTAGATAATACATACAAGGTTTGAATGAAAAGTAATACCTCCACCTTCGTAACTCTTCACCAGATGGTAGCACTGGTATGTGGCAGGTACTGGACTGTTCAGTAGACTCTCTACAGTTCCAGTTGTCAGGAAACCTTATCATGGAAAGAATGAGTTGTTACAGTGTAAAGAATGGAACCCTGCGCAGACGGTCAGTCAATTCGATTTAAGCACGTGCTGTCATTGAATTCTTGACAGCAGAAAGTGTCACCCTAATGGAAATTCATCCAAGAATGCAAGCGGTTTATGGTAATTGTGTTAATGTGAGCATTGTGTGCTGTTAGGCCAGTAAGCTTAAAGATGGTGAGGCAGAAATGTCTGACTTCCATGACAAATAAAGAGTTGAACATCCTAAATATTGTTAAACATGCAAAATATTGACAGACTGATTCAGGATGACCGTCGTATCGTGCAGAGAGGAATTGCAAGCATATTTGGCATTTCACAAGAACATGCAGGTCACATTATTGCCTTGCTTGATTATTGGAGATCTGTGCACGATGGGTACCCCGGATGCTGATATCTGAAAGGAAAGCGCACAAACTTGAAATTTGCCAGGAACTCTTCTCACATTATGAGACTGAAGATGATGCCTTCCTGCATTCAATTGTGACAGAGAGGAAACGTCAGTCCACGAAATATTGACACAAGGCTTGTCCCAGAAAAAGAAATTCAAGACACAGTCGTCAGCTTGAAAACTCATGGCATCAGTGTTTTGAGACACAGATGGTGCTATCCATGTTGGCATAATTTAACGTGGAACAACAATCTATTCAGAGCGTTAGATCACAATGAACTTTGAAACAGTGACAAACAATGGCCTGAAAGTAAAAGGGAAATGTTTTCCTGCAGCATGACTATGCCAGACCACACATTTCACATGCCACCACAACAAAACTTCAGAGACTGAAGCTCACCACCATACTGCATTCTCCCTACAGTCCAGATTTGGCGCTGTGTGACTTCCATCTTTTCCAGATAATGAAAGAAGATCTGCGGGGACATCACTATGCATCTGATGAAGAAGTTGAGAGAACTGTGAGAGGCTGGTTGCGGAAACAGAGTATTGACTTCTTTCATGATGACTTCAGAAAACTTGTTCATCGTTGGCAGAAGTGTATCCAATTGTCTAGTGAGTATCTGGAAATGTGAATTTCGGTAATTAAAGAGCACATTCTAAGAATTATTTCTGTGTTTGATTTAATAAAATATTCCCACTGAAACCCATGTTACAAAGGTGAAGACATTACTTTTCATTCAACTCTTGTACTATCTGTCTTCCCAAGAACATCCAGGTGTAACAACTATAATGGGAGATTTGGGAATCTTTTGGCGTGAGACAATGACGCAACTGAACAAGTTTAACATTTGAAAAGTCTTTTATGAATACGCGTGGTAAAAGAAAGCAAATGTGCAGCATGAAATCAAAGTACATCAACACACACTAATATTGGTAGGAGAAGCCTTAACAGAAAGTCTCTGGAATAATCACTCAGGCAGTTGTCAAGTAGCAAAACAGTCTTTTAGCTTAAAAACACAGGGGATGCTGTTAGCGGTAAAGTCTTTAGGCACAGTTCACACTGACGAATGCTGTAACAACAGTTAATGGACCTAGCTCACACCCAGAAAGCTAGGGTATTGAAGTCTCTGAGATAAGAGTCCAGTGCTAGATGCAGTGCAGTTTACACCTAAAGTCCTTCAAAAGTCACTGACACAGCAACTGAATAAACAAGCAGAAACTACAGACAGCTTGTACAGCAAACAAGCTTACATGATCCTTGGCAGGCAGGCAGATACCAAAGCAAAGGAAAGGTTCTAGCAACTTTGCAAACCAAAGTGGAACTGCCAGCAGGTGTGGATAGCTGAAATTCTGATGAGCAGACACAGGAGAAAAAAACAAAATTTGCTGGAAAGGGAGAAAACTTGAGATGAAACTAAGAGCTGGATTCTTGGCACAATACTCTAGTTGAGGACTAATTGATGGACTGGGTTTATAAAGGCTGGGAGACAAAAAAACATGGAGATGAATGAAGCAGAAAATGACATCTTGGAAAAGGGCAAGAATGCACAAAATTCCATTAGAAGATCTGAAGTCCTGACACCAGGAAGCTCCTACTAATAGGCGAGACTTTCCAGAGCAGCTGACAAATCTCCTGGGCTCCGTAGAAACTCTCAGTAAATGGTGATAACTGAAAAGTTCCTTATGTGTCAACATGTTAGTGGAAGAAAAACCTAAGGCATGAGGTTTAAGACAATATAATTAATGGGAATCTGTCACCAGGTTTTTTTTGCTTCCCCATTTGAGCGCAAAATAATGTAGAGATGGAGATCCTGATTCAGCAATGTGTCACTTACTGCGCTGCGTGCTGTCATTTTGATAAAATTACTGTTTTCTCTGATGAAGATTTAGCACTTCATGAATATGCTGGACTACATGGCAGCAGGTCAAGTAGTCCACTAATGATAATCTCCAGCTAATTAAACAGTGATTTTATCAAAGCTACACTGAACAGCTAAATAAGTGATGCATCGCTAGAATCAGGATCTTTTTTGCCCACATTATGCTAATTTCAGATTGGTTGACAAAAACCTTGTGACAGATTCCCTTAAAAGTGGGTAGAGAAAGGTTGAAGCATGGTCGGTAGAAGAGACATACTCATAGCCATCAATTTCCACTGTCATGGTATGCATCTCAGGACCCACCCTCTCCTGGATGCCAGCTCTCACAAGTTATCAAGTATGTATACAGCTGATCTCTTTGCTTAGCTCAGTCTTCAGCTATGTAAACTTCCGCCCCAGATAAGATAGACTGGAATATCTATCAGCTGTAAACTGCCAATTGCTTGTCATCTGGACCTAAAAGAAGTTGCCTTCAATTCTTATTTTAATTTTGCATGTTGGTTAAATGGTGTTCTAGAAAAATGTTAACCCTGAATTATTAATGGATTATTTCAGGTTTATTAACCCAGTGTCATTAAATAATTTTTAAGGGCTTTTTTTTCATCATTGCTATATGTTTGTTGTACAGAGTGTATTCTGGTATTACTAGTCAATGGTCAAATGTACTATCCTTCTAAAAACAGATCAAACAATCCCCGAGTTTATATTACGCTGCATAGATGGCTTTTCAATTATTTAGACCTATTTTGAGTTGCTTTTCTTTAAATAATTTAACATTATAATTATAATTATTAGGAGAATTAGGTTTGGGGGCAGCATGAGTGGATGAGGCTGGTTGGGGGGGAGATGTGGGGGGGAGGTTTGATGCATATAGTGGACATACATACACACGCAGACATACACTCAACTTATAACTTAGAACAGTTAGTTACTATGACCGGGCAACGCCGGGCTCTACAGCTAGTATTTATATATAATAAATATATATAACTCTTGGCCAGTGGTGTAACTTGGAGCTCATGGCCCCCAATGCAAAAGCTCCAGCAGGGCCCCCAATTATATAATCTTCAATAGCCTTAGTCTATAGTCAGGGCCGGCGTTAGGGGGGGGCAGACTGGGCAGTTGCCTAGGGCCCCCACTCTCTTAGGGGCCCCCAAAGGAGCTGAACTGAAAATAGCAATAAAACAGTGAAAAAAATGTAAAAATACACATATTTGGTATCGCTGCGTTCGTAAGAATCTAAGCTATCAATATATGAAGTAAATTAATCCAATTGGTAAATGGCGTAATGGGAAAAAAATAAAAACGCCAGAATTATGTTTTTTAGGCCACCACGTTGTTACAATAAAATGCAATAAAAGGCGATCAAAATGTTGTATCTGATCAAAATGGTATCAGTAAAAATGTCAGCTCAGGGCACATAAAGTAAGCCCTCACATAGCCCTGTATCTTCAAAAATTAAAACATCATGGGTCTCGGAAAATAAAAAAAAAATTTTTTTTTTTTTTTACAAATTTCAGGTTTTTTTTTTTATGATTGAAATAAAAATGACGTTCAGTATGTTCTTATTCTGACCTAGATAATCAACTTATGAAGTCACTCTTACCATATAACTATGGCCTGTTCCACATCTAAGGTTGGTGTGCGTTTTGCTAAATTTGCCTTTCTAGCCGTTTTTACCGCTAAAAACGCATTAAAAACGCTAGCGTTTTTTCCCCCATTGATTTCAATGGGAACGCATGCATTTTTGCGAACGCAGCACAAAACGTCTTCCCCGATGTTTTGGGCAGCGTTTTTGCATGTGTTTCCATTAAAATCAATGGGAACAAAAACGCATGCGTTTTGATGCGTTTTTGCGGTAAAAACGCATGGAAATGCAAATTGAGCAAAATGCAGCAAAGCGTTAGATGTGAAAGGGGCCTGAGCATTTAGGGCCCACTTTAACCTTTTGCCTAGGGCCCCACTTTGCCTAAAACCGGCCTGTCTATAGTATAGTATTCGACTAATAGTTGTCCTGTGGACAGATTTTTCCACCTGAGCTGTGGATCTCTAGAGCACCTCCAGAGTGACTGTGGGACTCTTGTCTGCCTCTCTAATTAGTGCTCTCCTTGCTTGGGATGTCAGTTTTGGTGGATGGCCATATCTTGGTAGGTTTGCAGTGATGTTGTGGCATCCCTGTGGACTGGTCGCCACAGAGGTATTGCACCTAAACCATAGATGTGGTATCTCACTCGCAGGTAAGATGGGGACACAATACCAAGACAAACACCTTGCACCCAACACCCATCCTATCTCCAGGCCAGGGGATGAAGGGTGGAAGAGACTCCGATTGAGCAGACCTCATCACTGGCTGGAGGAAGGACTAGGTTAAGAAGGGGGTGGGAGGAGAAAGTGAGTAAAGAAAACAGAGCAGGAGGAGGAGGTAGTTAGTTGGAGTTAGTCAGTGAGTCTGGCGGAGTGAGAGGAATGAGAAGGATCACCATGAGAGATGGAGTTCTAGGGGAGGCTAGCGCCAGGGGAAGAAGTGGGAGGAGTGTATAGGTCACCACAGAACCCTGGCAGAGGGAGTCTGAATCCACAACCACCATATTGGCCGTTGCTGGAGGAACTGGTTGCAAGAGGGGACCGGCCCCAATCTGGCAACAACACTGCAAGTTTGAGTCAGGAAACTGGAGACCACTGAACTTTATGTGCAGTGGCCAACTACCATGGATAATCCACAGGATGGTGGCTAGGCCTAGAGCCAGAGGACATGTTGACTGTCGCTTGACAGGGTTCGCAGCCACCTGCTCGGGATCCTGTAGCACAAAGACGCAGGGCTGGAGTAGACATGAAAACCAGCGCAGAAAAGGGCAACCTGGAAAGGCATATAAAAGGATGTCTCAGTGGAGTGGACCTGGACTGCCTGGGAGTTGACTGGATTGCTGACCCGAAGGACACGGTGCCCTGGCTAGGCTATAACTACTAAAAACTGCCAGTAAAGGTAAAAGAACTCCACCCTTTGTGTCTCCCTGCTTATTTCCTGCATCCTCCTTGCCACCTCCCACTCCATAACCACCACCATCATCATTCTCCAAATATTCTTAAACCATAACACAGGGGCCTGTTTTGCCTGTGGGAGCATTACCATTCCAGCTGCCACAACACCTATCCCCCTGCAGGCTCATCTGAGCAGCGCTGGTTATCCTTGATCAGGTACCACAGGTGGCGTCACGTAAGGAAATTATAATCCCCTGTAAATACAACCTTCATCTGCTCGGCCAGGGCCACGACTACCGAGACTGCCACCGTGACATCCCCCTGGCTACACCCAGCTGGTCGACTACCCCAGGCCCTTGTGGATGCTTGGACTATTAACTTAACCTTGCTTTAGACTTCTCCACAACTTAATCCCTGACCTGTCTGGAGTGTTTTGTGGTTTTCAGAATGCTGCTTGATCTTAATCCTCTCACACAAACCTTTAAATTCTTTACAGAACAGCTGCAGTTATACTCAGAATAAATTAACACACAGGTGGACTCAGTTTACTCATAGGTCACATCTGGAGGTAATTGGTAACACAAGATAATATTTAAGGGTATCACACTGTAGGGGGCTGAACACAACATGCAAATTAAGGTTTTCAGATCTGTATATTAAAAATATTTAGAAAACCATGCATCATTTCCTATACACTTCACAATTATTTGCTAATTTGTGTTGGTATATCACATAGATTTCCAATAATTAATTAATACATTTAAGTTTGTGGGTGTAACATGAAAAGGGGGAACTGTTCACAGGGTATAAATACTTTTGCAAGTCACTGTACATTGATAGGAAAAAGTTACGACTCTGAATAAAAAAAGAAATAGAGCAAGAACAAAAAAATGGTCATGGCAGGCAGGGATTAAGTAAATTTTATCTGTAGTGTATGCTATGAAATTATTATTCCTTGCTTTAGTATGTCAGTATGTTTGGAAGATAGGGACCTAATGTGATGAACGCTGAGTGTATAAAGGTAGTATAGTGAGAGAAAAGTTGGTGATAAATTGGGACTCAGTAAGGGGTGAAGAGAAGTCATCAATCAAGTTGATTATACAGTAGTTTCATCCTTCAAAAGAAAGACACATTAGTAAAATCTTTACTTTTTGCAGTCTGTTTTCTAACTTTGCCCTTTGACAGTCTTTGGCTTTAGAATGAGGAAATTGTTATGTGGCCAAGTTGTGGTTGACCTGCATCAAGATAAATGTTTTCAATCTGCAGATAAAATTGTTGGCTTCCGTTGAGTGAAATACGCACTTTTAGTAGCATGTAGTTGATGATAAAGCTACATACCGATTTGCTTATATAATTTATTAGAACAGAACCAGTTTAGTAAGAAAGCTATACGTGATCAGCTCATTGCTACAGGTCTGACTCTGGAAACCCTGACACACAGCTTTTTTGGTTCATGGCTCTCCACTCTGACTCATAGATTAGGAGTACACAAAGATGGAAACACGTGGCAAGGTGAGACAACCCCTATGAGGGGAAAGTGTGTCAAGTTGTCCGTACAATAATACTCATCAAGGAGTGTACAATTTCCATGTCAGCTGTAAGTACACATTGATGTTTGCATCATGAAACTTCCACACCAGCTATAAGCAGAACGTAATATACAATGTAAGAACCTAAGCGGGCTGAAGTGATCTAAAATCAAGGAAAGAGGTGCCAGAAAAGTTGTAAATGTAAAGTCCACATCTGGAGTTTCTTCTGAACTAAATGTCCTTACAACCTAGGAAATCTGAAGTTGGTTGACGTGATTAAGTAATTTTAATGTATGTATTGCTATGAAATTAATTACGTATACTCGTGATAAGACCAACCCAGTGATAAGCCGACCCCCTACTTTTGCCCAAAACCGGAAAACCTATTACTTGTGTATAAGGCCGAGGGTGGACCCCAGAAGTATACAGCCCCCAGCAGTGTGGTATACATTTGCCCCCTCATGGTATACAGCAAGCCGTCCCCAGTGGTAGTATAACAGCACCTCCCCAGTGTAGTATACATAGCTCCCCAGAGGGTAACACCAGCCCCAGAGGGTATACAGTGCACCCCAGAGCTGTATACAGCAGCCCCAGAGCTGTATACAGCAGCCCCAGAGCTGTATACAGCAGCCCCAAGGGTATACAGCAGCCTCCAGAGGGGTATATAGCAGCCCCAGAGGGGTATACAGCAGCCCCAGAGCGTATACAGCAGCCCCAGAGCTGTATACAGCAGCCCCAGAGGGGTATATAGCAGCCCCAGAGGGTATACAGCAGCCCCAGAGGGGTATACAGCAGCCCCAGAGGGGTATACAGCAGCCCCAGAGGCTGTATACAGCAGCCCCAGAGGGGTATACGCAGAGCGTTACAGCCCCAGGGTAAGCCTGTATACAGCAGCCCCAGAGCTGTATACAGCAGCCCCAGAGCTGTATACAGCAGCCCCAGAGGGTATACAGCAGCCCCAGAGGGGTATACAGCAGCCCCAGAGGGTATACAGCAGCCCCAGAGCTGTATACAGCAGCCCCAGAGCTGTATACAGCAGCCCCAGAGGGGTATATAGCAGTCCCAAGGGGTATACAGCAGCCCCAGAGCGTATACAGCAGCCCCAGAGCTGTATACAGCAGCCAAGTATAGCCCCAGAGGGGTATATAGCAGCCCCAGAGGGGTATACAGCAGCCCCAGAGGTATACAGCAGCCCCAGAGGGTATACAGCAGCCCCAGAGGGGTATACAGCAGCCCCAGAGCGGTATACAGCAGCCCCAGAGGGGTATACAGCAGCCCCAGAGCTGTATACAGCAGCCCCAGAGTGTATACAGCAGCCCCAGAGGGTATAAGCAGTCCCAGAGGGGTATACAGCAGCCCCAGAGCTGTATAGCAGCCCCAGAGCTGTATACAGCAGCCCCAGAGGGGTATACAGCAGCCCCAGAGGGGTATATATAGGCAGCCCCAGAGCGGTATACAGCAGCCCCAGAGCTGTATACAGCAGCCCCAGAGGGGTATACAGCAGCCCCAGAGGGTATAAATATAGCAGCCCCAGAGGGGTATATAGCAGCCCCAGAGGGGTATAAGACCAAGGGTACGCAGCCCCAGAGGGGTATACAGCAGCCCCAGAGGGGTATAGAGCAGCCCCAGAGGGGTATACAGCAGCCCCAGAGCTGTATACAGCAGCCCCAGAGGGGTATACAGCAGCCCCAGAGCTGTATACAGCAGCCCCAGAGCTGTATACAGCAGCCCCAGAGGGGTATACAGCAGCCCCAGAGGGGTATACAGCAGCCCCAGAGCTGTATACAGCAGCCCCAGAGCTGTATACAGCAGCCCCAGAGGGGTATATAGCAGTCCCAGAGGGGTATATAGCAGCCCCAGAGCTGTATACAGCAGCCCCAGAGCTGTATACAGCAGCCCCAGAGGGGTATACAGCAGCCCCAGAGGGGTATATAGCAGCCCCAGAGGGGTATATAGCAGCCCCAGAGGGGTATACAGCAGCCCCAGAGGGGTATAGAGCAGCCCCAGAGGGGTATACAGCAGCCCCAGAGCTGTATACAGCAGCCCCAGAGGGGTATACAGCAGCCCCAGAGCTGTATACAGCAGCCCCAGAGCTGTATACAGCAGCCCCAGAGGGGTATATAGCAGTCCCAGAGGGGTATACAGCAGCCCCAGAGCTGTATACAGCAGCCCCAGAGCTGTATACAGCAGCCCCAGAGGGGTATACAGCAGCCCCAGAGGGGTATATAGCAGCCCCAGAGGGGTATACAGCAGCCCCAGAGCTGTATACAGCAGCCCCAGAGCTGTATACAGCAGCCCCAGAGGGGTATATAGCAGCCCCAGAGGGGTATATAGCAGCCCCAGAGGGGTATACAGCAGCCCCAGAGGGGTATACAGCAGCCCCAGAGGGGTATAGAGCAGCCCCAGAGGGGTATACAGCAGCCCCAGAGCTGTATACAGCAGCCCCAGAGGGGTATACAGCAGCCCCAGAGGGGTATACAGCAGCCCCAGAGCTGTATACAGCAGCCCCAGAGCTGTATACAGCAGCCCCAGAGGGGTATATAGCAGTCCCAGAGGGGTATATAGCAGCCCCAGAGCTGTATACAGCAGCCCCAGAGCTGTATACAGCAGCCCCAGAGGGGTATACAGCAGCCCCAGAGGGGTATATAGCAGCCCCAGAGGGGTATATAGCAGCCCCAGAGGGGTATACAGCAGCCCCAGAGGGGTATAGAGCAGCCCCAGAGGGGTATACAGCAGCCCCAGAGCTGTATACAGCAGCCCCAGAGGGTATACAGCAGCCCCAGAGCTGTATACAGCAGCCCCAGAGCTGTATACAGCAGCCCCAGAGGGGTATATAGCAGTCCCAGAGGGGTATACAGCAGCCCCAGAGCTGTATACAGCAGCCCCAGAGCTGTATACAGCAGCCCCAGAGGGGTATACAGCAGCCCCAGAGGGGTATATAGCAGCCCCAGAGGGGTATACAGCAGCCCCAGAGCTGTATACAGCAGCCCCAGAGCTGTATACAGCAGCCCCAGAGGGGTATATAGCAGCCCCAGAGGGGTATATAGCAGCCCCAGAGGGGTATACAGCAGCCCCAGAGGGGTATACAGCAGCCCCAGAGGGGTATAGAGCAGCCCCAGAGGGGTATACAGCAGCCCCAGAGCTGTATACAGCAGCCCCAGAGGGGTATACAGCAGCCCCAGAGCTGTATACAGCAGCCCCAGAGCTGTATACAGCAGCCCCAGAGGGGTATACAGCAGCCCCAGAGGGGTATACAGCAGCCCCAGAGCTGTATACAGCAGCCCCAGAGCTGTATACAGCAGCCCCAGAGGGGTATATAGCAGTCCCAGAGGGGTATACAGCAGCCCCAGAGCTGTATACAGCAGCCCCAGAGCTGTATACAGCAGCCCCAGAGGGGTATACAGCAGCCCCAGAGGGGTATATAGCAGCCCCAGAGGGGTATATAGCAGCCCCAGAGGGGTATATAGCAGCCCCAGAGGGGTATACAGCAGCCCCAGAGGGGTATAGAGCAGCCCCAGAGGGGTATACAGCAGCCCCAGAGCTGTATACAGCAGCCCCAGAGGGGTATACAGCAGCCCCAGAGCTGTATACAGCAGCCCCAGAGCTGTATACAGCAGCCCCAGAGGGGTATATAGCAGTCCCAGAGGGGTATACAGCAGCCCCAGAGCTGTATACAGCAGCCCCAGAGCTGTATACAGCAGCCCCAGAGGGGTATACAGCAGCCCCAGAGGGGTATATAGCAGCCCCAGAGGGGTATATAGCAGCCCCAGAGGGGTATACAGCAGCCCCAGAGCTGTATACAGCAGCCCCAGAGCTGTATACAGCAGCCCCAGAGGGGTATATAGCAGCCCCAGAGGGGTATATAGCAGCCCCAGAGGGGTATACAGCAGCCCCAGAGGGGTATACAGCAGCCCCAGAGGGGTATAGAGCAGCCCCAGAGGGTATACAGCAGCCCCAGAGCTGTATACAGCAGCCCCAGAGGGGTATACAGCAGCCCCAGAGCTGTATACAGCAGCCCCAGAGCTGTATACAGCAGCCCCAGAGGGGTATACAGCAGCCCCAGAGGGGTATACAGCAGCCCCAGAGCTGTATACAGCAGCCCCAGAGCTGTATACAGCAGCCCCAGAGGGGTATATAGCAGTCCCAGAGGGGTATACAGCAGCCCCAGAGCTGTATACAGCAGCCCCAGAGCTGTATACAGCAGCCCCAGAGGGGTATTTAGCAGCCCCAGAGGGGTATACAGCAGCCCCCGCTGTATACAGCAGCCCCCGCTGTATACAGCGGTACCCGGCTGTATACAGCCCTCCCCCCTGGTATACCGGGCCCCCCCTGTGGCAACCTGTAAAGGAAGCGATGATTATACTTATCGGGTCGCTGTCGCCGTCGCCGCCGCTCTATCACCGTCCGTCACCGCGCTCCTTCCCGTCTTCATGCTTCCTTCATCGGCGCACAGAAAATGACGTCATTTCCTGTGCGACGGTGAAGGAAGCATGAAGACCAGGAGGAGCGCGGTGACGGACGGTGACAGAGCGGCGGCGTCGGCGACAGCGACCCGATAAGTATAATCATCGTTTCCTTTACAGGTTGCCACAGGGGGGCCCGGTATACCACGGGGGGGCTGTATACAGCCGGGTATATATATATATATTTTTTTTTTATTATTACCGTATATACTCGTGTATAAGCCGAGGGGGGACTTTCAGCACATTTTTTGTGCTGAAAAACTCGGCTTATACACGAGTATATACGGTATTCCTTGCTTGAGTATGTCAGTATGTTTGGAAGATAGGGACCTAATGTGATGAACGCTGAGTGTATAAAGGTAGTATAGTGAGAGGAAAAGTTGGTGATAAATTGGGACTCAGTAGGGGGTGAAGAGAAGTCATCAATCAAGTTGATTATACAGTAGTTTCATCCTTCAAAAAGAAAGACACATTAGTAAAATCTTTACTTTGTGCAGTCTGTTTTCCTAACTTTGCCCTTTGACAGTCTTTTGCTTTAGAATGAGGAAATTGTTATGTGGCCAAGTTGTGGTTGACCTGCATCAAGATAAATGTTTTCAATCTGGAGATAAAATTGTTGGGCTTCCGTTGAGTGAAATACGCACTTTTAGTAGCATGTAGTTGATGATAAAGCTACATACCGATTTGCTTATATAATTTATTAGAACAGAACCAGTTTAGTAAGAAAGCTACTACCGTGATCAGCTCATTGCTACAGGTCTGACTCTGGAAACCCTGACACACAGCTCTTTTTGGTTCATGGCTCTCCACTCTGACTCACAGATTAGGAGTACACAAAGATGGAAACACGTTGGCAAGGTGAGACAACCCCTATGAGGGGAAAGTGTGTCAAGTTGTCCGTACATAATACTCATCAAGGAGTGTACAATTTCCATGTCAGCTGTAAGTACACATTGATGTTTGCATCATGGAATTTCACACCAGCTATAAGCAGAACGTAATATACAATGTAAGAACCTAAGCGGGCTGAAGTGATCTAAAATCAAAGGAAAGAGGTGCCAGAAAAGTTGTAAATGTAAAGTCCACATCTGGAGTTTCTTCTGAACTAAATGTCCTTACAACCTAGGAAATCTGAAGTTGGTTGACGTGATGTCAAGAGAAGTAAAGTGCCTAGAAAGGAATTTTTAATCCAAAATAGATACTGCTCTGTGCCAGGACAAAACTGAGACAGCACCACGGGCAAGAAGAATTACACAACTGGTGCCAAAGGGGGTTGTACAAGATTAGCTCAAATACACACGTCCCATTTTGTTCTGGTAAAATAAAGGCCCAATTTTCATCAGTGTTCTGGATTCTATTTTGTCCATTTTTTATCATCAACGTGCCTTCTGTTTTTGAGATCTCCCAAATATTAGATTTACTATACTTCCCCTAGCTAATACTAAGAAAAATAATCAATACACTCCCCAATCACATATATTCAATATGGGTGTATGTGGTAAAGTATTCCAGTTCAGAGACACACTTAAGATCCAATAAATAAAACCACAGTGCTAAAGCTTTAGCCAACATATTTCATTAATCAAACATTATCTCAGGAAAAGTATGGACCCAAAGGTGTGTGCTGTCAAACAATGAAGATATATCCAGGGTCTCTTTTGGAATGTTTATTTATCTACACATTTCATAGCCATCCAGCTACTACCTCAGGGCAGAAACATCCAGGACAGGACCACTGGAGTAGATCAAACATTGGTGGCTTTATGCATTCCACACGTTTCGGAGTGTTATCTCTGCTCCTTCCTCAGGAAACCAAACACGTATACATTAGCACGAGACACTGGTTAAATAGACAATGAGAACGCTAACAGAAGCACATGATTATGACGTAGGATAGGGTGGTTAAAGTTATATTAAAACCAAGCACTCCATTGTTTTTCTTATGAAATTCTCAATCAGTTTGATGTGTCATATGACCCTCTTCCCATTGAAAAAAATTAAGTTGGATCCAAAATGGCTGACTTCAAAATGGCCGTCATGGTTAGTGATATCAGCTTGCTGTTTGTGGCACATTAGTATATGGGAGAGGGAAAACTTTTCCAGATGAGTGGTGACCATGGCGGCCATTTTGAAGTCAGCCATTTTGATCCAACTTTATTTTTTTCAAAGGGAAGAGGGTCATGGGAACGTATTGAGAATTTCATAAGAAAAACAATGGTGTGCTTGGTTTTAACATAACTTTATTCTTACATTAACTATTTCACCAACCATTCCCATTTTATTTAGGTGTATCCATATAGTTGGCCCACCCTGTATAATCATTTGTATACTTAGTGTTATATTATTTGTTTCACACTTTATTTGTTTTATTACATTGGACCTTCGTATATTGCACAGATTTTCTTTGCACTTTACATAGTATGTCATATGTTGTATTTTCTATACATGCAAGTTTGTCATCTTATAAGATAAGACGGGGGAGTTCTTGATCCCCACACTTATTATGATCTGTTGGTCATCTGCTTATTTTTGTGCTATTCTGCACCTTTTACATGTTTTTGATACATGGATTATGGATTATGTATACTGATTCACCTAATAAACTATATACCATTTGATATTGAGTGCATGACCTGCTCTGTATAATGACCTTTTTTAGCCTCTTTTCCATAGTTGCTGAAGAGATCCATTTGACTCATCCAAGTAAACAGTGTATGGATTTCCCTTCTTTGAGTAGGGAGCAGGAGCTAAGTCTGCGTAGAGGGTAAACCACACCACAATAGAATTTCCCACCCATTTTATGCCATGTTATACTGCTATAGATATATCATCCAGGTGGGGAAATAATATTGGACTATAATATAAAGACCAATCGTTAACTAGACACACATACACACAATTCCCAAGGGAAAAGAACAAACTATTGCTTTGGTCACACACAATTCTCAAGGGAATTGTGTGTATCTGCGTAGAGGGTGTGCGCTCCATTGTACAGAAGGGAACTCACGATGGTATTAGTGAGAGCGCTCAAGTCCTAGGAGCCTGCTCTTAATCCAGAGCACTTAAGATGGGTATATGCTGCTCTATTGATCCTTCCCCAACTACTACAAAAAGGAGGATAGTAAAGAAACAGAGGTTTGGGATGACACTTCTTCCAGAAGGAAACAAAATTAGGTTATGCAAGCATGGAAGTGTTCCCCTTGGATAAGGGCAGACAGCACAACTTCCTGATCCTTGGGGGACCGACCACTTGGTAGAGTTTCCATAGTTAGGAAGTTAATCAGAAAAAAATCTGTAAACGTGAGATAAATGCGCATAGGGTCTTTTAACAAAGGGTTGTAGCGGTGTATATTAGGAACTGCTCACCTGGCTCGGTTGTGTTACCCACAACCGGTATAATCGCCTGTAAGATGGCTTGTAAAGAATGGCTGCTGCAGGGCCGCACCTTCACGATAACCGTGGAAACAGGAATGCTGTAATGGGACAAAATGCCGGATTGCCCGCGCTGCCACCAGGAATCACCAGGAAACAAAGAGTTAACTGGGCAGATGTTTCTTTATTCTAGCCTACGCGTTTCAGAGCCTCTATCCGAGCTCCTTCCTCAGCTGAGGAAGGAGCTCGGATAGAGGCTCTGAAACGCGTAGGATAGAATAAAGAAACATCTGCCCAGTTAACTCTTTGTTTCCTGGTGATTCCTGGTGGCAGCGCGGGCAATCCAGCATTTTGTCCCATTACAGCAATCAGAAAAAAATGGCACTCACCCTTGATGTGCAACCAACTGTCTTTGTTCCGGTGCCAGTTTAACAAAACGCAGGGAGGGGGTGGAGGATGAAGGACAAAGGGCCGTTTCATGCCTGTCTGGCACTTCTACCGGTCCTGTTATTATATGGTGGACTGTTTCCATACTTACTATAACATCTTTGGTTTTATTATAGTATTACTCAATATTACATTTGCAGCAGAAATGAAAAAAATACAATAAATGTTTAGTTACCGAATAACAAATGAAACTATTTAGCATAAGATTCAGTGTGCAAAGTTTCAAGTACTAGTTACCAGCAATATTTTGGTGGGAAGGTAAGTTAATGCTGACTATATTGCCAAAGTCCTGGTATATAATTCTACCATAACTGCGCTCTTCTCATTTTTGTGTCTGGGGAAACATACTTTGCTTCAAACAAGTGGAAAGTGAGAATGGTATTGATCTTTCCAAGCAGCAGTCAGGGAGTTGGTGGTCCCAGAGATAGGACCCCTTCTACCACAAATACATGAAGTCACAATACAAGTTTAGGTTTACGATGGTGAGTATGAATGGGTTCAAATGTAGAACTGATTGACATCATGTGCGATCTATGTCCTGTGTCTTCAGTCCAATAGTTGTAACCATGTTATTGTGATTATATTATATTATTCTGTAAAAACAATCCTGTATAAACCTGAAATTAGTTTTTTTTCTAGAAAAATGACTAGTTGTGATGGTTATAGTATATAAGCAGAACATGTCGTAAAAAAGAAACCTTGGAAAGAACAGTTAAAATAGTTTCTGAAGCGCATCTAAATAAGTCAGCATTTGCTCAACTTTCTGGAAACGTTTTGTGTATGGGCTCAACTGGAAATATCAATCATTGTAGTGCGTAAAACATATTTTCGTATGCAAAATGAGAAACTATCCAAACAAAAGATACTTGATATTATACAGACCAGCAAATAAGAACCTGAGCACTTGAAGCAGATACTTTCCAACATCAGTATTATAGCATGGCGGTTTTAATTAGATATGATTTAGCACTTTTTAGATTACAGCGCCCCCTCAGGCCATGGGGATTAGAAAATGTTATATCTTCAAACTACAGTATATCTGCGTGGAAATCTGGTAATCATCTGTAAAACCCCCAAAATAAGGAAAAACAAAGTCAAATAAGCAGAAAAGTAATAGAGAAAATGCATATCCTTACATACATAAGTCAGATAGAGCCAATGAGTATAGGGGACAGGTAAAGGCCACATTACACACACAGATATCTGTTCAGATATTGGTCACAGATCTCTGGTTGCAGTGAAATCATGAACACATTGTTCCATTTGTACACAGCCACAAAATGGAGCAATGTGTCCATGATTTCACTGCAACCAGAGATCTGTGACCAATATCTGAACAGATATCTGTGTGTGTAACGTGGCCTTAAGTGTAGTGTACAGTAAAACCTGACATCTCTTTGGTGGCTTCTCATATCGTACATAAATTGTCCTGTTAAGTGTAATTAAAGGGGATCTGTCGCCAGGTTTTACCGGTTCCATGATAATTGTGTACAAGATAATTGTGTACGGACAATTGTGTACAGACAATTGTGTACAGGCCAATTGTGTCCAAGGACAATTGTGTACAAGGACAATTGTGTACAGGGCAATTGTGTACAAGGCAATTGTGTACAAGGCAATTGTGTACGGACAATTGTGTACAAGGCAATTGTGTACGGACAATTGTGTACAAGGCAATTGTGTACGGACAATTGTGTACAAGGCAATTGTGTACGGACAATTGTGTACAAGGCAATTGTGTACGGACAATTGTGTACAAGGCAATTGTGTACGGACAATTGTGTACAAGGCAATTGTGTACGGACAATTGTGTACAAGGCAATTGTGTACGGACAATTGTGTACGGACAATTGTGTACAGACAATTGTGTACAAGTGTGTACAAGGCAATTGTGTACGGACAATTGTGTATGGACAATTGTGTACAAGGCAATTGTGTACGGACAATTGTGTACAGACAATTGTGTACAAGTGTGTACAAGGCAATTGTGTACGGACAATTGTGTACGGACAATTGTGTACAAGGCAATTGTGTACGGACAATTGTGTACAAGGCAATTGTGTACGGACAATTGTGTACAAGGCAATTGTGTACGGACAATTGTGTACGGACAATTGTGTACAGACAATTGTGTACAAGTGTGTACAAGGCAATTGTGTACGGACAATTGTGTACGGACAATTGTGTACAAGGCAATTGTGTACGGACAATTGTGTACGGACAATTGTGTACAGACAATTGTGTACAAGTGTGTACAAGGCAATGTGTACGGACAATTGTGTACGGACAATTGTGTACAAGGCAATTGTGTACGGACAATTGTGTACAAGGCAATTGTGTACAGACAATTGTGTACAAGGCAATTGTGTACGGACAATTGTGTACGGACAATTGTGTACAGACAATTGTGTACGGACAATTGTGTACGGACAATTGTGTACAAGGCAATTGTGTACGGACAATTGTGTACGGACAATTGTGTACAGACAATTGTGTACAAGTGTGTACAAGGCAATTGTGTACGGACAATTGTGTACGGACAATTGTGTACAAGGCAATTGTGTACGGACAATTGTGTACAAGGCAATTGTGTACGGACAATTGTGTACGGACAATTGTGTACAGACAATTGTGTACAAGTGTGTACAAGGCAATTGTGTACGGACAATATTGTGTACAAGGCAATTATTTGTGTACAGGCCACTTGTACAGGCCACTTTCACAATGACGCTTACTTTCAGTTTCATTACTCACCCCTTGCAACTTTCACCATGACTTTTACTATGAGCAAGTCTGAAAAAGACAAAGATGTCCTTAGGCTTGGGGGACACGAGTATATCCTGCACAGGACACGTGATGACAGCATCAAAGAATGGCGGTGCAGGCAAGTCAACAAATTCAAGTGTCCCGCACGCATGCACACATCTGGAGCCGCGATTGTTAAACAGCCGACTGAGCACAGTCACTCTGCAGATCCAGTTCAAGCTGAAGCCAGAGCTACAATGGCTGCTCTGAGGCAAGAAGCAATCAGCTCTCAAGCATCTACTAGAAGCATTGTTGGACAGGTTCTTCGAGACAGGTCTGATGACGTGTTGTCTCGAATGCCCAAGCGAAGTGACGTTGAGCGAAATACACGTCGGGTCAGGCAGCGAGCAAACACCATGCTGACTCCTCCTCAAAGCATCAATTTTGCTATCCCCCAGGAATACAGCGACATCATTTTATATGACTCTGCAAGAGATGACCCCCACAGGATTCTTGCCATTGGTAGCAATGAACTGTTGCCTTATTTCGAAAGAGGAGAGACATGGTTTGGCGATGGAACGTTCAAGGTGGTGCCAATCATGTTCTTTCAGCTGTATTCTCTCCATGCAAAAGTCGGCAACTCCTATCCTCCCCTGATCTACTGCCTGCTGCCAAACAAGACTGGTCCAACCTATCGTCGAATGATCACGGCGCTCAAAGGGTTGATGCCAGGTGCAAATCCCCAGAAAATTCTTCTTGACTTTGAGATGGCAGCAATGTCAGCTTTCCAAGATGAGTTTCCAGCTGCAGCGATTTCTGGCTGCTTCTTTCATCTGAGCCAGTCCATTATTCGAAAGGTCAATGAGCTGGGCCTAAAGGCTGAATTTGAGGCTGAGGATGGAGAGTTCAATCTCAAGGTAAAATCTTTGGCCTCCTTGGCGTTTGTCCCACCAGCCGAAGTAAGTGCAAGGTATGACGAACTAGCCCAAATCTTCCCTGATGATGATGCTACCAATCAGCTCCTCTCCTACTTTGAGCATACCTACGTTAGGGGGCCAGGAGTAGGTGGACGCTTTCGAAACGCAAGGTTTACTCCAGAGGTCTGGAATCATTATGCTGACGCTTTGGCCTCTGCCCCCAAGACCACGAATTGCTGCGAGGGGTTTCATAACGCCTTACAAGCACTCTTTCTTTGTGCTCATCCTACCGTGTGGAAACTGTTCAACGGACTCATTAGTGACATGGCAATTCATAGACTTACAGCCCAGAATGCTGAGGTACTGAATGTTGAGCATCCACGAAGCAAGTATGTCCAGCTAGCTGAACGACTGCGTGTGAAAGTGGCTGATTATCACAATCAAGGAGACAAGCTGCGGTATCTACGAGCGATCAGCAACATGCAGGCACGATAGACAAGACCAGCAATATTTGTAGAATAAGAATAGAAGAAGCTTTGAAACTGTTATTCAATAAGCAATCTTACGTTAAAATCAATGATGAATAAAGTATTTCCTTTTTTTGGACGTTTAATTTTTTGTTTTCCCTATACTTGTCTGTAAATAATCGTCCGTACACACTTGTCCGTACACAATTGCGTTGTACACAATTGTCCGTACACAATTGTCCGTACACAATTGCCTTGTACACACTTGTACACAATTGTCTGTACACAATTGTCCGTACACAATTGTCCGTACACAATTGCCTTGTACACAATTGTCCGTACACAATTGTCCGTACACAATTGCCTTGTACACACTTGTACACAATTGTCTGTACACAATTGTCCGTACACAATTGTCCGTACACAATTGCCTTGTACACAATTGTCCGTACACAATTGCCTTGTACACAATTGTCCGTACACAATTGTCCGTACACAATTGCCTTGTACACACTTGTACACAATTGTCTGTACACAATTGTCCGTACACAATTGTCCGTACACAATTGCCTTGTACACAATTGTCCGTACACAATTGCCTTGTACACAATTGTCCGTACACAATTGTCCGTACACAATTGCCTTGTACACACTTGTACACAATTGTCTGTACACAATTGTCCGTACACAATTGTCCGTACACAATTGCCTTGTACACACTTGTACACAATTGTCTGTACACAATTGTCCGTACACAATTGTCCGTACACAATTGCCTTGTACACAATTGTCCGTACACAATTGCCTTGTACACAATTGTCCGTACACAATTGCCTTGTACACAATTGTCCGTACACAATTGCCTTGTACACAATTGTCCGTACACAATTGCCTTGTACACAATTGTCCGTACACAATTGCCTTGTACACAATTGTCCGTACACAATTGCCTTGTACACAATTGTCCGTACACAATTGCCTTGTACACAATTGTCCGTACACAATTGCCTTGTACACAATTGCCTTGTACACAATTGCCCTGTACACAATTGTCCTTGTACACAATTGCCCTGTACACAATTGTCCTTGTACACAATTGTCCTTGGACACAATTGGCCTGTACACAATTGTCTGTACACAATTGTCCGTACACAATTATCTTGTACACAATTGTCCTGTCACCGGTTTTACCACATAATCTGAAGGTAGCATAATTCAGGCCAGAGACCCTGACCTTTATGTCACTTACTTGCTTAGTGTAGTTTTTATAAAACCTTTGTTTTATCAGCAGGAGATTTATTAGAGGGCTAGTAAACCTGTAATGGTACCTTTACACGCCGCAACCGAAAGGTACAAATCGGCAGGTGTCGGAGACAATTGTACCTTTTACCTTCAAAACACCGCGAGGTTGCGGCGTGTAATTCAGGTAGCACCTTCCTGTCTCTTTGGATACCTGTCTTTCAGCCGTGCTCAAAAACAAGCAGGTATAACCCCTATGGTAGCGGCGTGTAATCGGGGCACAGGTACGGTATTTGAGATACCTGGGGCGTGCTACAGCATCATGTATACCACGCCCCATCAGCTATCATTGGTGGGGACTACTGTGTACCCATTGGCTGTCTCTTCTCAGGGCGACATATTTAATGATCTGACCAGTCACACTACACATTTGCTATAGCGTCATGTATTAGGCAGCCTCCCTGCGCTGGCTGGCCAATCATGATGTTATTGCATTGTCCAATCACCGTACGAGCGCCACGTAATACACAACTCTGTCACGCCTATGTAGTTACGGCGCACAATATGTACGCCCAGATTCCCCTGTTGTAGCAGCGTGTAAATCAGGGATGGTGCTCCACAGAAGGTAACCTGCGGCACCCGTCGGCACTTCCAGGGATCGGAAAAACCTTCTGTGGAGCACCTTGTGGCGGCGTCTATTTGCGGTATCAGGTACCATTAGAAACCGTTGAAAACGCGTGCGTGCACGTACGGTGCCTACCTGTTGCTACCTTCGGTAGCAGCGTGTAAAGGTACCATTAGGTAGTACGCCGTAGTAATAAGTAGGGATGAACGAATTCAACTTTTAGGGTCGGAGTATGTATCTAACATGTTGCTGATGGTGGGAGACTTTAATAATGTAGTGGATGCTTTTTGGGACCGTAGTAGGAGACAGATCAATGTACGGGACAGTACCGTGACAGTCTTTGGCAACTTCATTACGGAACTTGGTCTGATTGATACTTGGAGAATTAGAAATAAAGGGAGGCAATGTTACTCCTGCCACTCGACTTCGCATGGTACGTTGTCCCGCATAGACCTGGCCCTGGCGGATGGGATGGCTGATGCTGTGATCAGAGAGGTCCAGTATCTTCCTAGAGTGATATCAGACCATAGTCCTCTTATGGTAAACATTGTTTATGGAGCTCGAAAGGGAGTGATCAGGGAAGGGTGGAAGATGCACCCGATATGGCTACAACACCTTAATGTCCACACGATAGAGTAGGAACTGGTAGAATATTTTACACATAAAGAAGGTAGCACGGACAGACTAATGGTGTGGGATGCCATGAAGGCCTTTCTCAGGGGAATATTATTCAGGGACATCTGCAGACGTAAAACACAAACTAAGCGAGAGGAAACAGATGGTCTGGAGGCATTGGAGAGGGCGGAGGAAGCTGCTATACATGTTAATACCCCGGAAGCACAACAAGATCTTAAGACGGCACAGGATAAGGTGAATAAAATACTGCTAGAAAAAATGGCAAAGAAACAGGCATTTAGGAAGGTGGAGTTTTATGCTGAGGGGGAGAGGGTGGGACACCTGCTGTCCGTCATAGCGGCGGCACAAACTGCTAGCTCACATATCCATGAAGTGGTAGACAGGACTGGGGCATCTGTCACGGAATTAGAAGGAATACTGGCTGTCTTCAGAGACTTTTACAGCACACTTTACTCCTCGGAAGGGGTAAGAGCACAGGAGGAGATAGATGCCTTTCTGGGATTGGGTGGGATCCCTGGTTTGGATGATGAGGGCAGAGAGCTACTGGATGCACCTATTACTGAAGAGGAGATGATACATGCTCTGCATGGCATGGCCAATGAGAAGGCACCGGGTATGGACGGCCTACCAGCCGAAGTATATAAGCGATTTGCGGATCTCTTGCTCCCCAAATTATTGGAAGTCTTCGAAGAGGCCAGTGAGAGGTGTCTTTTGCCGGAATCTATGAGGGAGGCGGTGATAGTGGTGATCCCGAAAGAGGGGAAGGACCCTAGAGTACCCGGGTCTTATAGACAAATATCATTATTAACAGCTGATGTTAAAATCTTAGCAAAAGTATTGGCTAACCGGCTGTCTGGGGTCATCTCCTCTCTGATTCATCCAGATCAATCCGGGTTCATGCCCAACAGATCTACGGCTACAAATATTCGTAGATTGTTACTTAATCTCCAACTGCAGGCTGACAACAAGGGACGTAGAGTAATAGCCTCATTGGACGCCCATAAGGCGTTTGATAGCATACAGTGGGAATATCTGTGGAAGGTTATGCAGACAATGAGATTTGGGCCACGATTTATAAACTGGGTACAATTGCTGTATTCGCAACCCACGGCAAGGATTAGAGTGAACGGGGCGATGTCTACGTCGTTCCGGCTTGCTAGGGGAACCATGCAGGGGTGTCCGCTGTCGCCGCTCCTTTTTGCCATAGCAATTGAGCCACTTGCCGCGACTATCAGGAGAACACGGGAGTCCGGGGATTCCGATATGGGAGTATAGAGGAGAAAGTTGCTTTATATGCGGATGACCTATTGTTGTTTCTAGGAGATCCTGAGGGGTCGTTGAGCTGTGCCATGCAGACCATCGAAAAGTTCGGGAACATTTCGGGGTTGAAGATCAGTTGGTCCAAATCAATACTATTTAAAGTGGACAGAGAAGTGGAGTGGACGGACAGGGATCTAGAGGCAAACAAGCTGGAGTGTACGGAGGAGTTTAAGTATCTGGGGTGCAGGTGTCCTTGCCCATCTCAAACTACCTTACAATTAACCTCGCGCCACTAATTAAAAAATTGAGAGCTAAAATAGACGTGTGGATTAAATTACATTTGACAGTGGTAGGAAGGATAAACCTTTTAAAAATTATCATAATGCCCAAATTGCTTTACATCTTACATAATGCACCAGTTTGGATTGCTAAAAAATGGTTTAAATCTCTGAATGGCTTGATTAGGACTCTAATATGGGGCAAGAAACAGGCAAGAATAAGACTGGAGAGCCTTCAGAGACCCAAAGATGAGGGAGGGCTGGCACTGCCAAACCCGGAACTGTACTTCTTAGCAGCTCAGAGCCAGCACTTTAGGGGTTGGTCAAGCCCTGGGAATGGAGGCACCATTACGCGACTGTTGGGACACTTCATGAGTGATAGACCAGTGCTGGAGGGTTTGGAGGGGGGAGATATGAAAAAGATGGGGAAAACAGGACCCACGCTTGAGTTGATTCGTAGAGTTTGGGATAAATTGAAGAAGGTGAGAGGAGTGAAAGGAATGACCATGCACACACCCATATGGAGGAATAGTAGTCTCCCGGAGATACAAAAAATAGGGTCCATAAGAGTGTGGATAGACAAAGGAATAACCTGTATGGCACACATATTGGAGAATGGTGACGTTAAGCCATTCCTGCAGTTGCAGAATGTGTTTTTACTGCCGAGCACAGAATGGTTACACTATGAACAGGTTAGGCATGCGATTAAAACCCAGAGAGCTACGCGGCCTATGGTGGTGGAGACGGATCTGGTTCTCAGTTATGTCTGTCAAGAGGGGAATACCAGAGGAGTAATCTCGGGCACGTATAAAGATCTTATGCATACCTTTCTGTTACAGTTCCCACTGAAGGTCAGGGGAAAATGGGAGGAAGACATAGGCCCCATACAGGATGAGGTATGGGAGACCATACTGGAATACATCCCGAAACTTTCCATGAGCGAACCTGCGAGATTATCACACATTTATGTGGTCCATAGGGTGTATAGATCGCCGCTAAGATTATATAAAATGGGACTGCGAGAGTCTTCTGCGTGCCCGAGATGTGGAAATGATGAAGCGGGTATATTCCACATGATGTGGGAGTGCTCCAGGCTATCATCATTCTGGTCAGGAGTAATAGGCATGATCGAAGGGGCGTATGGGTGTGAGGTCTCTGGGGATGCTATTACGTGCTTATTTGGATATGTGGAGGAAATCTCAACTACGTCCAGTGCCAAACTTGCCATAGCCAGACTTCTGTACTGTGCCAGGAAATTAATTGCGAGACATTGGACTGGGGTTGATCCTCCGACTACTGCTGAATATTCTAATAGGGTGGAGTATATCCTGCAATTTGAAAGAGGTATCTATGAGAAGAGAGGGTCGCAGTCCATGCATGAGATGATATGGGGGCTATGGATCCAATTTAAAGGACTGTAAGATACTAGTTAACACTTGGGACACATGGCTTTGCCTGGTGGACTTCTGATGGGTGGGAGAAGAGGTGTGGAGGAGAGTAAACTGTGTCATTTTGCTGTGCAAGAATGCAAAGGACTGTACTGCTGTCAGGGAGGGTGGGGAGGGGGAGGTAGGGGGGTGTTCAACATTGTTGTAGGTGCAGTGGGATGTATTGTGTTGTACTGCGTGATTTACATATGTTATATCTGTTATGATGATTGATTACAATATATCAATAAAAATGTATTTGATTTAAAAAATGTATCTAACACAGACTTTTTAAAAAAATGTCAGTGTCTGGGTTCGGAGTTTGGGTGTGCATCCCTGTACTCGGGTACACTCAGTACTCAGCCCAGAGCAAGCTGCTTGCAGTTTTTGAATGTCTCGCACTAGGGGTAAAATCAGCATTATCGGATGTAGTGTGTACAAAAAACGAAGAATGACAGAACCCCACCCTTCCTCCCTCAAGAGCATTTTGTTTTTCGTTGGCTATATGTGGGCAGAGAGCTGAACTGCTCAATCAGTGACTTCCAATGAGGTTTGAGTCCACAACAGAACTTTATAAAAAATCCAGCTGAACCCCCAGAACCCGAACTTCCATGGGTGCGCTCATTCCTAGCCTTAAACTCTGTTTAACCCCACCACTGATTGACAGCTTTTTGGATTCACTGTAAATAGGTGGAAAGCTGTGAAACAGTGGAGTGGGTGGGGTTACACAGAACTCATCATTGAGATAATTACTAGATATTATCACTGCTCACTAAGTGACACATCATTGGAATCAGAGTCTCTGTCCCTTCTTTGAACTGCTCTCAGATGGGGCAGCAAAAACCTGGTGACAGATTCCCTTTAAAGCAGCGACTACCCTTGTCATCCACATGATTTCTTATTGTCGTGACGCCACTTGCGGGAATTCCAGTGATTTCACCGGCGCTGCTTGGGCCTCCGGGGGATGAACGGTAGCAAGATGGGACGCTCCCCACAGGACGAGCGTAAGTCCCCGGAGACAGGAGCTGCACCTGATGTTGCACGGCAGCTTTCTTACTTTTAGCATGCGGAGTTAAACAGTTCTGAAAAAGTACAGACACCAGTGGTCTCTGTAACGGGTCTTTTACTGCAACCGGTAGATGATACAGGGTATACAGGTAACGGGTAACGGACTGGGTGGACTTAGCAATGACCAGTGTTGTTTCAGAGCTCAGCAGTGTTCCTCCGTTCTCAACTTTCCTAGATGGGTTGCCGATGTCGCCTTAGTGCGCCAGTTCGGGTACAAGGGGGCTACACAGCCCGGTGTGAGGGGAGCCAGATTCCTTTTTGTGGGTACTCCGCTGGCAAGACGGCTCTGATTGCGGCTGCAGTGGGGTGCTCCTAGAGAGCGGTCCCTCCACTCCTGGTTTGCTAAGCAGTGATGAACAACTTGCTAGCTTCGGAACCAGTGATCCGGTTGTTGATAGGCGCGGGTGTATTTTGACCCGTTAGATGGTCGCCCAGGTTCCGGTTGTGGGGCACTGGGAATGGCGCCAACCGGTAGGTGGTCTGTCGGGCTGCACGGAACTGTGCAGAGCCCCTTCTCCTACGTTCCTCCCCGACCACTTCTTCTCTCCTTTCCTACATTCTCCTACACTCTACTCCTACACTCTGCCCACCAGGACCTGATTGGCCCTCTATACTGATGGTGCATGTAGGGTATGGAGCTCTGATTTTTAACCATGTCATTACTGAGTCGGAGAATATTGCATCTTCAGTCAGGGATGCAATACCCTCCTGTAACGCACTCGTTGCGGGGCGCCACACAGTCATACCGTACTCACTGTATTGCAGTAGGCAGCAGCTATTAATCTCTAATATTCACAAGTCTGTCAATCAGTGTTTATACTTTGATAAAACAGTGAAAGTGATAGGCTTCACAAGGTCCTAATGCTAAGGGGTCATAGGTTATTATTATGAAATAATTATCAAATTAAGTAGCTGTCCTGCTGTATTTTTGGGGTTACTGAATTAAAAAATAATTGTAGTAGAAATATTATTTCAAGGAATGTCTATTGCCTACTATTGCCAAATAGTAAAGGAAAATGTAATCTCTAACTTAACTGTAGGCATTTTTACGTAGTGGAGACCATTCACGTTCTCATTTTGTATCTCTTTGATGTTGTCTAGTGACACTGGCACATGTATTCCAGAAAGTGGACTGTTCGGATTTATGATCAGTGTTACTGCCATGTTAGGTAAGTGTCTCAGGTTAGTTTCTGTCTTTTATGAGCAAACATAGTGGTTGGGCAGGATGGACTGTTCAGTGACTTGTTTAGTTTGGAGACAACTGTGTCTTTCCTATTTAGTAAGAGAAGGCATACACTCAATCTTCACTTTAAACATGATTATACTTATAAAGCAAACTAAAAATAATACCAATAAAAGTTTATGACTGCGGTAGCAGTCAATAGTCACAGCCAAAAGTGTTGGCACCCTTGAGATTGTTCCAGAAAATAAAGTGTTTCTCCCAGGAAATTATTTAAATTACACTTGTTTTGTTATACACATGTATATTTCCTTTAAGGTACCGTCACACAAGGAAATATCGCCGGCGATGTTGCCGGCAACTGAGGGGCGTGGCCAGGTTGCGGCAACATCGCCGGCGAGTTGCCTCGTGTGACAGGGCGATAATCAGGCGATGAATCGCCTGAGTCACATCGCCCGGTTTCCCAACAATGTTGGGAAACCTGGCGATGTTGCTCAGGCGATCCTGCCTGATCGCACTGTGTAACGCGGCCACTTGCAATGTTGTGGGCGATTCCGCCTATATCCAACATTGCGAGTGATCGCTTGCTGGGTTGCTGGGCAACCCAGCGAGCGATAGCCGCGGCAACTAGCCGGCGACATCGCCGGTAAGTTGCTCAGTGTGACATCTCACCGGCGATGTTGTCAGGGATGCGCGCTCCCGCGATCCCCGGCAATATCGCCGGCGATATGTCCCTGTGTGACGGTACCTTTATGGGTATTTGAACAACACAAAAAATGAGGAAAAAAGGCAAATTGGACATCATTTTTCACAAAATCCCAAAAACAAAATTGTTGGCCCCTTCAACTTAATATTTAGTTGCACACCCTTTAGAATAAATAACTGCAATCAATCACTTCCTATATCCATGAACAAGCTTCTTATACTTTTCAACTGGAATTTTGGACTCTTCTTTTGTAAACTGCTCCAGGTCTCCCATGTTTGAAGGTGCCTTCTCCCAACAGCAATTTTAAGATCTCTCCATAGGTATGAAATGGGATTTAGATCCAAACCCATTGTTGGCCATTTCAGAACTCTCCGACACTTTGTTTCCATCCCATTCTGGGAGCTTCTTGAAGTATGGTTAGGGTCATTGTACTGCTTGAAAATCCCTGACCTAGGACGCAAATCCAGCTTTCTTACACTGGGTACTACATTGTGACCAAAAATCCTTTGGTAATCTTAAGATTTCATGATGCTTTGCACACAGTCAAGGCACCCAGTGCCAGAAGCAGCAAAACAACTCCAAGACATCTTTGAACCTCCCCCATATTTCAATGTAGGTACTGTATTATTTTCTTTATAGGCCTCATTCCATCTTCGGTAAACAGTAGAATGATGTTTTTTTACGAAAAAGCTCCATCTTGGTTTCATCTGTTACAAGACATTTTCCTAGAAGGATTTTGGCTTACTCATGTAAATTTTGGCAAACTGCAGCCTAGCTTTTATTATGTATCTGTGTCAGCAATTGGGTGCTCCTGGGTCTCCTGTCATAGCGTTTCATTTAATTGAAATGTCAATGGACAGTTCATGCTGATACTGATGCACCTTGAGCCTGGAGGATAGCTTGAATTTCTTTGGAACTTGATTGGGGCTGCTTATCCACCATTTGGACTATCCTGCATTACAGCCTTTCATCTATTCTTCTCCGCTGCCCATGTCCAGGGATATGAGCTACAGTGCCATGGGTTGTTAGCTACTTAATTATGTTGTGTTCCGTGAACAAAGGAAAATCAAGATATCTGGATATGGATTTTTAATCTTTCGATTGTTGATACTTTTCAACAATTGTGGCTCTCCATGGTTAGTGTAGCAGACACACACACACCACGCAAAGATTGAGTCAGCTTCTCTGCTTTTTCTCGGGTTACTGGTATGGTTTTTATATTGCCCACATCTGTTACTTGCCACAGGTATATTTGAATGTACATGACATGCTTGAAACAAAGTTGCTTACCCACAATTTTGGAGAGGTGCCAACAATTTTGTCTATTTTCAGGGTTTTATGTAAAATGATGTCCAATTTGCCTTTTTTACTCTGTTTTTTTAGTTGTTGTAAGAAACACAAAGGAAATGAATGTGTATAACAAAATATTAGAGTCCGAGAGTCCTTAGTGGTTGATACCTTTTAATGGCTAACTGAAAAGATGGTAAACATAACAAGCTTTCAGGACACTGTGGCCCCTTCGTCAGGCAGATAATGACACAGATTCTGAAGACACATACATATATACATAAGCAAATGAAACAAAAAAAAAAACAACAGTCTTAGATGCTGTAGGAAATGTGACAGGTGACGAAAAGCAGAGTCAGGCTAAGGAGGAAGAGAGGGGCTGGGGAATTGAAACTAAAAGTCTAAGATAAGCGGAACAAAATGTATAATTGTTATATGGGAGTAGTCTGTGGAGAACTGAAAATACTATAGCCCCCAGCTCCTCTCTTCCTCCCTAACCTGACTCTGCTTTTCGTCACCTGTCACATTTACTACAGCATCTAAGACTGTTGTTATTTTTTTTGTTTCATTTGCTTATGTATATATGTATGTGTCTTCAGAATCTGTGTCATTATCTGCCTGACGAAGGGGCTACAGTGTCCTGAAAGCTTGCTATGTTTACCATCTTTTCAGTTAGCCATTAATAGGTATCAACCACTAAGGACTCTCAGATTCTAATATTTTTCTATCTACTGGCTAACACAATACAAACATTTTTTACCTTATGTGTATAGCAAAACATACAATTACAACAACTTTCTGGGAGGAATACAGATAAAATATATGTGTGTACCATGTTAGCCAGTATATAGAATTTTTTAGTTTTTTTCCGAAATACTTAATATTCTAGAACAATCTTAAGGGTGCCGATATTTTCGGCCATGACTGTATGTATGCATGTGTAAGTGTTTATATATATTATATTGAAGTGGTTCACTCACTGAATGTGGTGGGGATATTCCCTTGGCTGCTGGATTGAGGCACAGGAACATCTTTCTATTTAAATAGTCAAACCGGTTTATTAGGACACACAGATAAACCACTTTCCATAAACCAAACATAAGCCTTCCTTAAAGGGAACCAACCACCCCCAATGACCCCCCCGGACTATTAATATTGGTCCCTACACACAGCACATATATGTGCTGCAATGATTTTTGCTAAAAAAAACCCGTTTTTAAAACTTGAGATAATGCTTTTTAAAGTTTAAAACGAAGGGACGGATGGGCGGCACTTAGCTGTTTGAAAAGCCGGGTTGCATCTGTCAGTCATCCCCCCCGTGTCCCCTCGCAGCAGTAACGTCCAGCCCTTTGCAGCGTCACAGCCCTGTGCACGGGCTCGCATGCCCGTGCACACGTCATCATCTACAGCCGGGAAGCGAGCGCGCGCTCTGACTTCCTGCGCTCGGCTGTGGAAGTCAGAGCGCGCGCTCCCAACCCGGCTGTAGATGATGACGTGTGCACGGGCATGCGAGCCCGTGCACAGGGCTGTGACGCTGCAAAGGGCTGGACGTTACTGCTGCGAGGGGACACGGGGGGGATGACTGACAGATGCAACCCGGCTTTTCAAACAGCTAAGTGCCGCCCATCCGTCCCTTCGTTTTAAACTTTAAAAAGCATTATCTCAAGTTTTAAAAACGGGTTTTTTTAGCAAAAATCATTGCAGCACATATATGTGCTGTGTGTAGGGACCAATATTAATAGTCCGGGGGGTCATTGGGGGTGGTTGGTTCCCTTTAAGCTTTACACTACCAGATACGACATACAGTCCGTTTCTATTGTGGGTGCGTTTGCCAAACTTCGGCCACAACTCCACTGGAATATTCCAGTGAAGATATCGCAACCTTCACTCACTAACCTTGATCAGAACAGAGCACCTTTCCCTGAGGTTACCTTTCAGGAGCTATCACATGCTCCACACCCACGGTCTCCTGCCAGTATACCTTCCAGGAAGTCTGCAGGTTTCAAACAGAAAGACCAAGTTGCCAAACAGACAGTTTCATTAAAACACATTAGACATAGCCATGGGTGGAGCTATGTGGATATACAGTTCCGCCCAAAACTCTGACTATCTGTAAAACTGGCTCAACAAGCCTCTATACAGAAGCAGATGTGTGTCGAACAAGATTCCCCCCAGTCCAGATCCATTAGATTGTCACAGGATGCCATTTTGCAGCGACAATACCAAGAACACGAATCTCCGGTGTCAAGATCAAGGAGACGCTCACAAGATGCAGCATCACCACAGCAAGCACTCCGTGCAGCCGAGTCTCCAATGTTAAGGTCTGGGAGATTGACAAATACTGCAGTATCACAACACAAGTAACGTGAAGAGGATTCTTCATTGTCCAGATCTATGACACTGTTACAGGATGTGTCATTACATCACTGACACAGTGACAATGAATCTCTGCAATCTAGATCAATGACTGTCACAGGATGCAGCATCACACAGGGGCCACTGTAATGACAAATCTACAGAGTACAGATCTATCAGACTTTCACAGGATGCAGCATCCCACCACTAGTATCGTAATGACGAATCTCTGGAGTCCAGACGTTATTGTATTTTGTGTTTATTTTTGTTCCTCCACCAAGGATAGTAACATTTTTCTCTATAACAGCATTCATGATATTCTAAATTGTTGTGTGCATGTTATACAATTCTTCTGCTTTCCCTGAGCTTTAAACACACCAATTTTGTTTTTACTTTGTAACCTAATGAATTAAAGGGACTCTGTCAGATCATTTTTCAGTATAATGCTAATAGTACATTTGAATTGTGACTGGGCAGACCTTTTAAAACATGTAAAAATCATTACTGTACCCTCTGTAGTTTTTTTGCTATAAACATCTTCACACCCTGCAGGCAGCTGGCTGCACTAGTCGAGTTCATTATTTTCATTGCCGAATAGTCCAGGGTATGTAAAGGTTATTGAAATATCCACGCCTTCCCAAGCTGTTATTCTGACCCTTCCCCTGTGCTTGAAGTCAGTCACTGAAAATCATGTGCAAACTGCTACTGAGGAAGAAGGAGAGATGTTTGTGCGACAGGTCTTATAGTAAAGCATTACAGTGTGTGCTGTCTGTGAGAGTTTTGTATGTGTTTATATGAACATATGTTTTCCTCCATACATGTAATATGTGTATCTGCTGAGCAAATTAACAAATGTTCAGAAAATCACATAGAAATATCTCAAACAGCACACACTACACATGCATCAGATACACACAATGACACTGCTTAATGCTGGAGGGAAATGGGAAGATGTGAAAACTGAAGTTAAGAGCACACATCTTCCCCCTCCCCCCTTCCTCTGCAGTGAGTGCAGACAAGATATTATCTGCTGCCCTGGAGAGGAGCACAGACAGAAGGATACAGAGCCCTCATGTGAGTGATTTGCACTGAACTTTGGTTGCATGCTTGCAGATCAGGGTGTGGCAGTGATGTCACTACATGAATATTAATTTCCTGGGGAGTGGGCAGCAGAAAAATAAGTGATCACTCACTGTGATTGACAGATGGAATTAATCTTTTTTGCCACTTACAGAGGATAGGGGGGTGAATCTAAATAAAAGTCAAATGAATAGAAAGAGCTTTTAGCGTAATTAGAAAATTATTTTAGTTACAGGTGGATTTTTGACCTGACAGATTCCCTTTAACAACATAGTTAAACTAATATATAATCGCACATGTTCTAAAATCCCATGATGTGATAGAATCGGGCCCCCATCTAGTATATACAGTTGTGGCCAAAAGTATTGACACCCCTGCAATTCTGTCAGATAATACTCAGTTTCTTCCTGAAGATGATTGCAATCACAAATTCTTTGTTATTATTATCTTTATTTAATTTGTCTTCAATGAAAAAACACAAAAGAGAATGAAGCAAAAAGCAAAACATTGATCATTTCACACAAAACTCCAAAAATGGGCCAGACAAAAGTATAGGCACCCTCAGCCTAATGCTTGGTTGCACAACCTTTAGCCAAAATAACTGCGATCAACCACTTCCGGTAATTATAAATGAGTTTCTTACAATGCTCTGCTGGAATTTTAGTCCATTCTTCTTTGGCAAACTGCTCCAGGTCCCTGATATTTGAATGGTGCCTTCTCCAAACTGCCATTTTTAAATCTCTCCACAGGTGTTCTATGGGATTCAGGTCTGGACTCATTGCTGGCCACCTTAGAAGTCTCCAGTGCTTTCTCTCAAACCATTCTGTAGTGCTTTTTGAAGTGTGTTTTGGGTCATTGTCCTGCTGGAAGACCCATGACCTCTGAAGGAGACCCAGCTTTCTCACACTGGGCCCTACATTATGCTGCCAAATTTGTTGGTAGTCTTCAGACTTTATTATGCCATGCACACGGTCAAGCAGTCCAGTGCCAGAGGCAGCAAAGCAACCCCAAAACATCAGGGAACCTCCGCCATGATTGACTGTAGGGACCATGTTCTTTTCTTTGAATGCCTCTTTTTTTCTCCTGTAAACTCTATGTTGATGCCTTTGCCCAAAAAGCTCTACTTTTGTCTCATCTGACCAGAGAACATTCTTCCAAAACGTTTTAGGCTTTCTCAGGTAAGTTTTGGGAAACTCCAGCCTGGCTTTTTCATGTCTCGGGGTAAGATGTGGGGTCTTCCTGGGTACCTGGGTTCCACCGTCCACACAATCTTGCGTTGAAATCTTTCGTCAATTTTTCTTTTCCGTCCACATTTAGGGAGGTTAGCCACAGTGCCATGGGCTTTAAACTTCTTGATGACACTGTGCACGGTAGGCACAGGAACATTCAGGTCTTTGGAGATGGACTTGTAGCCTTGAGATTGCTTCTTCACAATTTGGTTTTCCAAGTCCTCAGACAGTTCTTTGGTGTTCTTTCTTTTCTCTATGCTCAATGTGGTACACACAAGGACACAGGACAGAGGTTGAATCAACTTTAATCCATGTCGACTGGCTGCAAGTGTGATTTAGCTATTGCCAACACCTGTTAGGTGCCGCAGGTAAATTACAGGTGCTGTTAATTACACAAATTAGAGAAGCATCACATGATTTTTCTAACAGTGCCAATACTTTTGTCCACCCCCTTTTTTATGTTTGGTGTGGATTTATATCCAATTTTGGCTTAAGGACAATTATTTTTGTGTTTTTTCATTGAAAACAAATTAAATGAAGATAATAATTCCAAAGAATTTGTGATTGCAATCATTTTCAGGAAGAAACTGAGTATTATCTCACAGAATTGCAGGGGCTGTATATATAAAATTGAGGCTATGCAGGGCTGTATTTATTATTTGGAGGCTACTGCTGGGCTGTATATATTATTTTGAGGCCAGCACAGCATCAAAATAACATATTATATATCCCAGCACAGCCTCCAAGTAACATATACAGTCCAGCTCAGCCTCCAGGTAATATATATAGCCCCCCTGTTCCATAATACTCTCCCCTACATGCGGTCCCCCTTCTCAATAGTGCTTCTCCTCCTATATGGCCCCTCATTGAAGCAGCTTCTCCCCCATGTTACCCCCATTCATGCAGCTTCTCCCCTCATGTGGCCCCCCATTCATACAGCTTCTCCCCCCATGTTGCCCCCCATTCATGCAGCTTCTCCCCCCATGTGGCCCCCCATTCATGTAGCTTCTCCCCCCATGTGGCCCCCATTCATGCAGCTTCTCCCCGCATATGGCACCTTGATTCATGCAGCTTCTCCCCCCCATGTGGCCCCCTATTCATGCAGCTTCTCCACCCATGTGCCTCCCCAAATCATGCTGGTGTGCCCCCCCCCAATTCATGCTGCTGCTGTCTAGTCTCATCACCTATACAGAAGAGAAGTGATGAATTCCATACTGGTGATAATCATTTTAAACAACGTTTATATACTAAAAATCCCTAGGTCCACTTCTCACAACAGGACAGGAAAAGTGGTACTGTGCAGTGTGTGTGTATATGTATATATATATATATATATGTATATATATATATATATATGTATATATATATATATGTGTATATATATATATATATATATATATATATATATATATAGTTGTAGCCAAAAGTATTGATGCCCCAGCAATTCTGTCAGATAATATTCAGTTTCTTCCTGAAAATGAGTCCAATCACAAATTCTTTGGTATTATTATCTTCATTTAATTTGTCTTCAATGAAAAAACATAAAAAGAATTGTCCTAAAGCCAAATTGGATATAATTCCACACCAAACATAAAAAGGGGGTGGACAAAAGTATTGGCACTGTTAGAAAAATCATGTGATGCTTCTCTAATTTGTGTAATTTACAGCACCTGTAACTTACCTGTGGCACCTAACAGGTGTTGGCAATAACTAAATCACACTTGCAGCCAGTTGACATGGATTAAAGTTGACTCAACCTCTATCCTGTGTCCTTGTGTGTACCACATTGAGCATGGAGAAAAGAAAGAAGACCAAAGAACTGTCTGAGGACTTGAGAAACTAAATTGTGAGGAAGCATGAGCAATCTCAAGGCTACAAGTCCATCTCCAAAGACCTGAATGTTCCTGTGTCTACCGTGCGCAGTGTCATCAAGAAGTTTAAAGCCCATGGCACTGTGGCTAACCTCCCTAGATGTGGACAGAAAAGAAAAATTGACGAGAGATTTCAACGCAAGATTGTGCGGATGGTGGATAAAGAACCTTGGCTAACATCCAAACAAGTTCAAGCTGCCCTGCAGTCCGAGGGTACAACTGTGTCAACCCATACTATCCGTCGATGTCTGAATGATAAGGAACTGTATGGTAGGATATCCAGGAAGACCCCACTTCTTACCCCGAGACATAAAAAAGCCAGGCTGGAGTTTCCCAAAACTTACCTGAGAAAGCCTAAAACGTTTTGGAAGAATGTTCTCTGGTCAGATGAGACAAAAGTAGAGCGTTTTGGGCAAAGGCATCAACATAGAGTTTACAGGAGAAAAAAAGAGGCATTCAAAGAAAAGAACATGGTCCCTACAGTCAAACATGGCGGAGGTTCCCTGATGTTTTGGGGTTGCTTTGCTGCCTCTGGCACTGGACTGCTTGACCGTGTGCATGGCATTATGAAGTCTGAAGACGACCAACAAATTTTGCAGCATAATGTAGGACCCAGTCTTAGAAAGCTGGGTCTCCCTCAGAGGTCATGAGTCTTCCAGCAGGACAATGACCCAAAACACACTTCAAAAAGCACTAGAAAATAGTTTGAGAGAAAGCACTGGAGCCTTCTAAGGTGGCCAGCAATGAGTCCAGACCTGAATCCCATAGAACACCTGTGGAGAGATTTAAAAATGGCAGTTTGGAGAAGGCACCCTTCAAATATCAGGGACCTGGAGCAGTTTGCCAAAGAAGAATGGTCTAAAATTCCAGCAGAGCATTGTAAGAAACTCATTGATGATTACCAGAAGCGGCTGATCGCAGTTATTTTGACTAAAGGTTGTGCAACCAAGTATTAGGCTGAGGGTGCCAATACTTTTGTCTGACCCATTTTTGGAGTTTTGTGTGAAATGATCAATGTTTCGCTTTTTTCTTCATTCTCTTTTGTGTTTTTTCATTGAAGACAAATTAAATGAAGATTGCAATCACAAATTCTTTGGTATTATTATCATTTTCAGGAAACAAAATGAGTATTATCTGACAGAATTGCAGGGGTGTCAATACTTTTGGCCACAACTGTGTATATATATGTATATATATATATATATATATATATATACATATACAGAATAATAGATACTGAGGATTACACCCAGTATACAGGACAGGAGAAGTGGTACTGTGCAGTGTATATATAGACAGAATAATACAGATACTGAGGATTACACCCAGAGAAAAACAAGATGCCAGCACAGCCGGAAATTGCAAAAAAAAATATATGTGTATCTACACCTGTTAATGCCAAACTGCACAAAAATAGAGACATTTTGCAGGAGATTGGAGAATTGAATCTCCTGAGCTACTCCCCCAGCGTCAAGGAATGTCTCAGTTGTTGTAGTCCTAACTCTACGTATTTATATATTTCTGATGTGTCCTGTAGACAGCATAATACAATGTAAAGAGGACCATTTAAAGCAAACACTCACCCATACATGTCAGACATTGCTTCCCATGCTGCCAGGAGGTTTGGTGGATGAAGAGCAATTGAGGCCCAGACACCTGCAGCTTGCACCACAGGTGTCTGGGCTATTTCACAGTTTAACCCCCACCAGCCCATCCTGTCCTTATGGGTAAAGCATGTCAAGTCTGGGTGAATGAAGCTGATGTGAAAAAAACCTGAAGGCTGGAGGAGGCAGCTGCATGTGAACAGCTTCCAAAAATAATGGAGTCAAATGCAGATGGCAGCAGACAATTTCTAGCGTGCACGGCGAGTGGTGGTTAGCCACTCAAACCAAACCAGAGAAAAACAAGATGCCAGCACAGCCGGAAATTGCAAAAAAATATATATGTGTATCTACACCTGTTAATGCCAAACTGCACAAAAATAGACATTTTGCAGGAGATTGCAGAATTGAATCTCCTGAGCTAATCCCCCAGCGTCAAGAAATGTCTCAGTTGGAGTAGTCCTAACTCTACGTATTTATATATTTCTGATGTGTCCTGTAGACAGCATAATACAGTGTAAAGAGGACCATTTAAAGCAAACACTCACCCATACATGTAAGACATTGCTTCCCATGCTGCCAGGAGGTTTGGTGGATGAAGATTAACTGAGGCCCAGACACCTGCAGCTTGCACCACAGGTGTCTGGGCTATTTCACAGTTTAACCCCCACCAGCCCATCCTGTCCTTATGGGTAAAGCATGTCAAGTCTGGGTGAATGAAGCTGATGTGAAAAAAACCTGAAGGCTGGAGGAGGCAGCTGCATGTGAACAGCTACCAAAAATAATGGAGTCAAATGCAGATGGCAACAGACAATTTCTAGCCACTCAAACCAAACCAAAGAAAAACACAAGATGCCAGCACAGCCGGAAATTGCAAAAAAATAAATATGTATCTACACCTGTTAATGCCATACTGCACAAATATAGAGACATTTTGCAGGAGATTGCAGCATTGAATCTCCTGAGCCACTCCCCCAGCGTCAAGGAAGTCTCCAACCTGACTTGCTTTTACCCATAAGAGCTGGTTGGGTCGATGGGGGTTAACTGTGAAATAGCCCAAACACTTGTGGTGGAGGCCACAGGTGTGGGGGCCTCAGTTGCTCTTCATTCACTGGCCCACCCGACACCTTGGGAAGCATTGTCTGACTTGTATAAGTGAGTGTTAGCTTTATATGGTCCTCTTTATTTTATATTATATTATGCTGTCTACGGACACATCAAAAATTTAAAAATATGTAGAGTAGGACCACTCTATCTGAGAAATTCCTTGACGTGGGAGAGTGGCTCAAAAGATTATTTTGGTAATCTTTTGCGAAATGTCTTTATTTGTATGCAGTATGGTAGTGACAGGTGTACTTACACATTTATTTTTTTAGCAATTTTTGGCTGTGCTGGCTCCCCGTTTACTTTCTGGTATGGTTTAGTGGCTGACGACCACTTGCCGTGCACGCCAAATATTGTCTGTTTTCCATCTGCATTGACTCCATTATTTTTAGTAACTGTTCACATACGGTTACCTCTTCCTGTCCTCAGGCTAGTTTATTGCAGCTACACTCACCTGAACCTGACTTGCTTTTACCCATAAGAGCTTGTTGGGTCGGTGGGGGTTAACTGTGAAATAGCCCAAACACTTGTGGTGGAGGCCGCAGGTGTGGGGGCCTCAGTTGCTCTTCATTCACTGACCCACCTGGCACCTTGGGAAGCATTGTCTGACTTGTATAAGTGAGTGTTAGCTTTATATGGTTCTCTTTATTTTATATTATATTATGCTGTCTACGGACACATCAAAAATTTACAAATATGTAGAGTAGGACCACTCTATGTGAGAAATTCCTTGACGTGGGAGAGTGGCTCAAAAGATTATTTCGGTAATCTTTTGCGAAATGTCTTTATTTGTATGCAGTATGGTAGTGACAATTGTACTTACACATTTATTTTTTCAGCAATTTTTGGCTGTGCTGGCTCCCCCTGTTTTCGCTGAGGATTACACCCAGTATACAGGACAGGAGAACCGATACTGTGCAGTGTATATCTACAGTATAATACAGATACTGAGGTTACACCCAATATAAAGGACAGAAGAATTATACACAAACTACCCATGAAGTTACTGTATATAGATAGGAGGCTGCAGTATATACTTGTAGATAGCCATGATTCAGCCAGATCCTGGAGATGGGGAAAGATGAAAGGTGGTGGCAGCAGGTCCAGTGCTTGGTGCAGAGAGGAACAGAATCCATAAAGGCACCAGGAAGAAAAGAGAGCGAACTCCACCCGCAGGAAAACTTTCTGATGCTGCACTGGCCACCAGCATACAGGAGCCCATAATAGACCCTACACAGCATTAACCCCCTAACACAGGCAGGCCACTACACAGCACTAAACTCCTAACACAGCATTAACCCCCATACTGCATTAACCCCCATACCGCATTAACCCATACACAGCATTAACCCCTAACACAGCATTAACCCCATAACCCAGCATTAACCCCCCTAACCCGGCATTAACCCCTTAACCCAGCATTAATACCTAACACAGCATTAATCCCTAACGCAGCATTAACCCCTACACAGCATTAACCCCCCTAACCCAGCATTAAAACTCCCTAACCAAACAATAACCCCTTAACCCAGCATTAACCCCTTAATCCAGCATTAACCCCTAACACAGCATTAACCCCTTAACCAGCATTAACCCCTTAACCCAGCATTAACCCCTAACACAGCATTAACCCCTTAACCCAGCATTAACCCCTTAACCCAGCATTAACCCCTAACACAGCATTAAGCCATAACACCGCATTAACCCCTACACAGCATTAACCCTTAATACAGCATTAACCCCTACCCACCATTAACCCCTACGCAGCATTAACCCCTAACATAGCATTAACCCCTAACACAGCATTAACCCCTGCACAGCATTAACCCCTAATACAGCATTAACCCACATACAGCACTACCCCTACAGAGCATTATAATTTAACCCAGTATTAACCCCTCAGCCTGCCCCCCCTCATATTATCAGCCCCCCCATCTTGAGCTCTAAGAGCGCTTACCTCCTCCTGTGTTCTCCTGCAGGCCCCGTGGTGTCTTCTTCCTCCTCCTTTCTGGCATCGGTCTGCACTGTCTGGAGAGGCCGCAGCACCTCGGACCAGGGAGCTGATTAGTGCCATCTGACCCCGGAAGTGCAAGTACCACTATTTCCGTGATCATTTAGCTCCCTGTGGCCGAGGAATAAGGAGGTGGGCCCCCCAGCACTCCTGCCCCCCCCCCCCCGCTTTCTTTCCTCCTCCCCTCCTAAAAGAGAGCAGATTTTGTCTAACGGAGGGGAGGGGCCCCGGTACATTGATCCAGCTGCACATGGGATATGTCCGCCCCTGATCCCGGTGAGTAGAGAGTTGCTTTTGCCCCCTGGCGGTCTGTAGCTTTTTTGTCCCCAATGTCTGCTGCTTGACCTTGTTGTAATGGACTGCCGTCTTCGAAATTTTAAGGATAAAGGCAACATGACTCCGACTGTATTCCTGTGCTAGTAAAGCCAGAATTGAGCCCTTCTTTTCCTCACTCATGACTTTTATTTTCAACTCCTTTGGCATGGTTAAAAGGAGATTTTTGTGCACTCACCATAAAATACTTTTCTCTTAGCATTTAATTGGGGGACACAGAACCATGGTTGTTATGCTGCTGTCCACTAGGAGGCAACACTAGGCAGAATCTGCAAAAGAGTTAAGTGGCTCCTCCTCTGCAGTATACACCCCTGGAGCAGGCACTGTCTTGCCAGTTTTGTGCTAAAGCCGTAGGAGAGTTAGCAGAGCAATAACAGTATGACAAGGCCTGTCACCAAACAGGCAACCCTGTGTAAGCAGTTAATATTAATAACAGTACCCGGTACACCTTTAAGAGATAACCGAGAAATCTTAGTATAACAAGGCCTGTAAAACAACCGGCACTTGTGTAATCAGTTAAAAATTAACCGAGTATTAATAGTATAACCCGGCCTGTAACCAGACAGGCAAACATGTGTAAACAGATAATAGGTAACCACGTAATAACAGTGTAACCAGACCTGTAACCAAACAGGTACATGGTAAACAGTGAAGATGTAACAGAGTAATAATAGTATAACAAGACCTGTAAGAAAACAGGCACTTGTGTAAACAGTTAAAAATTAACAGAGTAATAATAGTATAACACGGTCTGTAATCAAACATGCAGACATGTGTAAACAGTTAATCCTGTAACAGTTGAGAAGCAACATGAGAACTGCAGTAAAGGCCCAAAAGGCCAATAGGGTGGGAGCTGTGTCCCCCAATTAGAGGCTAAGAGAAAAGGATTTTATGGTGAGTACACAAAAATCTCCTTTTCTCCTTCGCCTCATTGGGGGACACAGAACCATGGGACGTCCCAAAGCAGTCCTGGGTGGGAAAAATGATGGAACTAGAAACGCTGAACATGGTCAGTGAAGATCTATGTACCTACCGTGCGGCTGCTGCCACCTGGAGGACACGTCTACCTAGACCTGCGTCTGCCGAGGACTGAGTGTGAGATCTGTAGTGGCTTGTAGATGTGTGTAGGCTGGCCCAATTGGCTGTCCAACACACTAACTGTGCTGACGCCTGGAGCCGGATGGCCCAGGAGACCCCCACGGCTGTAGTAGCATGTGCCCTGACACCGGCAGGAAGGGGCGAGTTTTCGAAGGTTTAAGCATCTTGGATGGATGTTGAAATCCATCTAGCTAGAATATTCTTAGACAATAGAATAAAGCGATGTTTGGGTGAGCGCTGGGATATGAAGACAGCTACACTTCAACAAGTATTTTACCTGTAAGTTTATTGTTCAAATCACACTAGGTCCTCTCCCACAACATGTTTCGACGCTCAGGGCGTCTTCCTCAAGTGGATCCACTTGAGGAAGACGCCCTGAGCGTCGAAACATGTTGTGGGAGAGGACCTAGTGTGATTTGAACAATAAACTTACAGGTAAAATACTTGTTGAAGTGTAGCTGTCTTCATATCCAGCGCTCACCCAAACATCGCTTTATTCTATTGCCTGCATATCCATCTCCCTATGGGGAGAGCGGTGGAGCAGCTCCGGAGGAGAAGACAAACCTAAGAGAGGAGAGGAAAACATGTGACGGATCACGTGCAATTGCACAGGCGGACACGAGGAAAAAGGGAAAGAATTCCACACGCATAGAGAGAGACCCCGTGCACTCACTACGTGAGCCCCCCTGTTGTGCGGACAGCACAACAGGAAAAGGTGAGTGTAACGGTGACTTAACAGAGGGTGGATATAAAACATAAAGCAGCGTGGCGCAACCAATTTCTATATCTCAGAATATTCTTAGAGGCTGACAGGTCCTTATATCTGCCCTCTGGAAGAAGGAAGAGAGCATACAACTTCTAAAAGGTGCAGTCTTCTATACCTAGATGTGTAGGGCCCTGATGAGGTCTTGCATGTGTAGAGTCTCTGCGATTTGATGGACTGGAACCAGGCGCAGCGACGGCAAAGAGATGTCTTAATTTAGGCGGAATGAGTACACCGCCATTGGAAGACATGAAGGGACCAGCCGTAGGTCCACTTTGGTGGAAGACCATAAGCAGCGGTGTACCTGAGAGCGCTGCAAATTGCCACCAAAAACCACCACTGTTTGTATCAGAATGCTAAAGGAAGTATCCTCTAGTGGCTCAAAGGGTGGTTCTTGTAAAGTCGTGAGGACTAGGCTTAGGTCCCACGTGTGTAGCAGAGTGGCCTGTTGTATGGGGACATTAAATGACAGACCTCTTGAACAAAGGATTCCTTTGATGTCTGGGAGCAAATGTTTGTGGAAGAGGGTGCAATGGCTGATAACTCCTCCTTGAGCGAGCCTAAGGACAGGCCTGAGCCTAGTCCTGATTTTCGGAAACTGAGAATTCTTGGTGGGGCGTAGGGCCATAGTGAATGGCCTCTAGAGATGCACCAAGCAACCAACACTGATGTTCCTTGTGCGACGGTATATATTTGATGAGGCTGGTTTCCTCACTCTGATCGTGGTCGCTACAATATCCTGAGAAAACGCCGCATGGGGTAAGATCCAGGTGTCAAAGACCGTGCCGTCAAATTCAGAATTAAGGAATCCTGATGGTAGAACAGGTATTGAGAGAGTAGCTCTGGACTGTCTGTATGGACGGTCTGGTAAGCGCCATGGCACGGCTGCCATGAGTAGGAGACGGAAACGGGTCCAGCCCTGGACTAGTGCATGTACTTCCATGACTCTGGTTCATAGGAACTGGCCATGAAGACTGGAACCTTGGCATTGAGGAGTGAAAACATGAGGTCCACCTCCGGGGTTCCCTAACGCCGGTAGATTCGGGGGACGTGTGGGAACCACTCCCTGAGACCATCGTTTGCGGCTGAAAGAATCCTCTGCCCGATTGTCTACAACCAGTACATAACTGGCTGATCGTACTGAGTTTGTGGATTCCGCCCAGTGAAGTACATGATGAACTTCTTACGTTGCTTGGACACTGTGGGTTCCGCCCTATTACTTGACATATGCCACAGCCGTGTCATTAACTGACTGCATTCTGACGTAACAGCCTGCCAAAAGGAGGCTGAAGAACTTCAGTGCTAGGACTATTTTCTGAATCTCCAGCAGATTAAATGGCATTCCCGACTCCGGGCGGGATCACTTGCCCTGTGTTCTGTGATGGGGGAAACCATTCTGTCTAGCTCACGGTAGTGCTCAGAACTTCTCAGCCTGGTGGAATGACAGGCCTTCCTTGCGTGAGAGAGTGGCTGGAGCCACCAGTGAAGAGACTGCCTGGTTAAGGACGCCAGGTGAACAAATTCCTGTCGATTGTTTGAGTTTCCTGTTCCATGACTTGAGAATGAAGAGTGAATGCGGTGTGAGATGCAGCTAAGTAAAAGGAACTGCCTCTATTGCTGCCAGCATCTTGCCTAGGACTTGCCTGGCAGTTCTGATGGACAAAAGAAAACGAAAAAAAGAGTGTGCGGCCCCCAGCCACGTGCCCCGAGCTTTGTCTTGTGGAAGTTTGACCCGTGCTGTGCTATATTGAACTGTTGGAACAGGGCTAGAATTGTGGAGGCTGACCAGCCCTCCCATCTTCCTATAGCGTCTACAGTGCCGGAGACGCTGTGTTCGCAGCCCGTGAGAATCGGTGCTTTGATAAGCGGAACGTCCAGGTCCGGAAGGATGACAACACCCCCTTGGTGGAGGATAGCCATGACATCCGCCATGACTGTCGTGAACACATAGGGAACAGCAGTTAAATCGAACGGGAGTGCCAGAAGTTGGTAGTGTACCTGTTTGATTGCAAATTGCTCAGTAGTTGCATGTTGAATACACAGAAAGGTGTCCTGTATGTCTATGGATGCAAGGTATACTCCTTGTTCCATAGAAGTAATTATGGCTCTGAGAGTCCCAGCGGGAATGTCTTATCCAGACCTGTTTGTTCAGCTGTGTTAGGTCCAGCACTGCTCGTACTGCACCTTCCTGTGTGGCAACCCCAGAGAGGTTGGAATAGAATCTATAAAAATACACTCCCCGCGTGATACGGTACATTGGCTCCTGAAATGAGGAGACACTGTAGTGTGTGGAAGAACGCCTGGGCCTTTGGGTGTAGCGACGCTCTTAGGCTCATATTGGCGAGACTCGCTCTGCCAGGATGAGCTACCTTTCTGGGAAGCCTGGGAAAGGTCCCTGCATGGCGACCGATCATCTGTCAGGGTTGGTCTAAGTCATTACCGAAGGATCAGAATCTGGTCTGCTGACGGTGGATAAAGGCCATCCTGATGTGCTCTGGGGGAGGGAAGTGCTTTTGTCTCCCTTAGTACCTTAGGTTAACTTGTTCAGCAGTTTTCCGAACAGGTGTCCACTGAGGCATGGGAGACCAGTGAGGGCCTCCTTAGACAGCACGTCCATTTCCCATCCACGTAACCAGAGGGCACGTCTAATGGAAATGGCATTGGAAGCTGCTATTGCTGAGCAATTGTCAGCGTCCAGGGCTGACGTATCATGTAGTCAGCTGAGGTAGCGACTCGAGCTGCCTGGGCCACCAGAGTAGGATCTGTGGGTCAGGAGGGTAAGTACCTGAAGGAATTAATGCCATGCCTTGATCACCCTACGGTTATCAAACTGGTTTTTGGGTCGAGAGCGATGATTTAGGAGGATGTCCTATTTCAAAATGATTTGCAAGATACCTACGTACTGTCTTTGCACAGTTAAATGTAGAATGCAGATGCATGCATAATGTCTGGCCATTAGGTGTAGCATTAGATGTACCGACAGGTACCTGCCTCTGACACGGTAGTGGGAGAAAACAATACGTGCTGTAGTGCGCGGTACATGCGCTGGACAGAATGATCCTGCCTGTACCGCTGTGGGAGTTAGGGACGTTAGTACTACTGTAGGATAAGCCAGTGACGGACAACCTGACGTGTTTGCACTGCCCCTCGTAGTATGATATTGCTCCCTGCATGGTGTATGGAGGGAGGAGGACAAGTTGAAGCAGGATATCATTGCTGGTTGTCCTGCAGTTGCTATTGGAGACTGGCACACAGCGAGGCTGTGCCGATTGTATCTTCCAGAACCCCTGGAAGCTGCCTTACACTTTTGGGTGAAGGCTGCAGCAGGCAGGGAGCCCTGCTGGGTTCCTTGACACCTAACTCCAGCTGCACATCCTGAGGGCTGTAGCAGGGGGGAAGCATTGCTGAACCCCCTGACACTTGGCACCAGTGTCCTGAGGGTCGAAGCAGGAGGATAAACCCTGCTGAGCTCCTTATGGTCCTGATCCGCAAGTACTAGCTGGCCAATGTGTGCTTTTAACACTGCAGCAGGGAAGGAGCCCTGTTATGGTCACAGTATTTGCTCTCATGCTGCTGGTGACTAAGGGGGAGCTGTGCTCAATCCAGCCTTAGTCTGGCCGATGCTCTTTATCTCTTCAAAGAACCACTGCTGCCACTGAGGAGTGGGCACACTGTTGCAGTAGATTTCGCGCAAGCGATAAGCGCCAGTAACAGCCATCCCGTCCCCTTTATGATGTGCAGCTCCGGTCCGCCCCTGCTATGACGCTGTCCATGTCATTCTCGTCATCTGGAGGGCGAGGAAAAAGGCGGCGGCTTCACGCTAGGCCGAAGCTGCGGCCTCTAGTAGAATCCCAATGCCGCAAATGGTGCTTGGCCGGCGCGGAGATCCGAGGAGGGACCGGAACGGACCCGGACCTCGCCGGACCCCTGGAGCAGTGCGGTGCTTTGCAGTGGCGGCCCCCGCAGGAGAAACCAGGGACTGGGTCCCTGAGGTCCCGCCATAGATGCAGGTGCCGGCTTACAGGGGCAGGTGCCGGACCCCCGGGGCAGTGCGGCACCGTTGTGGTGGCGGCCCCCGCAGGAGAACCCAAGGACTGGGTCTCCTGGGATCCGACCATAGATGCAGGTGCCAGCCTGCAGGGGCACAGGGAGTCTGTGCTCCCGGGTAACAGGTGCCTGTAATGCCTGCATGATGTCCCCCGGCCCGTCAGGAGCATGCAGCAGAGCTGGGGCTCCTGGGGTGTGCTACAGCCCTGGGACGTGCTGCAGTGTGTGCCCATCAGAAGCACTCAGCCTGGCTGTGGTGTCTCAACCTAAAAGCCCTGGAATGGTGATTAGGGAGGGATGCTGCTGTTCACCTTCAGAGGGCTCCTATCCAGCCTCGACTTCAACAAAAAGGTCCCCAACAGTGGGGAAATGGGGAAGGAGGAACATCATCTCGACTTCAACCCAGCACCCCAACAGTGGGATGCCGAGGAAGGAGAATGCCGGGGATCTCGCCAGAGACCCACTTTTCTTCTTCTTTAAAGAAAAAGTGAAAAAGCTAAAAATTTTAAGAAAAATAAAATTTAGGTGTGCATCCTAACAACACTAAGCAAAAACTGGTGAGGCACAGCCTGCTCCAGGGGTGTATACTGCAGAGGAGGAGCCACTTAACTCTTTTGCAGATTCTGCCTAGTGTCGCCTCCCAGTGGACAGCAGCATAACACCCATGGTTCTGTGTCCCCCAATGAGGCAAAGGAGAAAATTATTTTTTTCATTCAAACTACGTTTGGGCTATTCCTAGCACTTGTTTTGCCAGCCAGATTGTCATATTGCAAGAGGATTGTGAAGACTACAGCAGTGTTTTTTTTTATACTTTCCTACTTTCCCCCATTAAAAAAAGAATTGGTTCAGGTGATCACCTAAGAAGCACATTAAGTAGAATGAGGTGTACTTTGTTTGGATTCAAATGACACTGGAAGAAACCTGTGCAGTGGTCTCTTAATTTTTGCTTGCTGGTTAGAAAATGCCTCTTGTAGATTCACATATAGATAGTTTTATTAGCCCACTGCATTATGCCTAATACCAGCCCCGGAGGAGAGCATTTGATATCTGGATCTGGACTAGGTATAATACAGTATATCAGTAATAAATTATACATTCAGGTTTATTTATGTTTAACTTTCTTTTAAGATGTTAAAATGATTTACTTTTGTGTTCCTGTCACATTAGGTGCTGCTACAATGTACACAAGGTATAAAATTATCCAGGCTCAAAATTTCCTGAGTTATTGGTTCAACTTGATATCATTACTTATTGGACTGCTTGGCTGCATTGGGATGGGCATTGTGGCTTCCTTTCAGGTGGGTTAATTGGCCAACATGGATAGCAATAAGGCTATTGGAATGCTAAAAACTGATTGGCTGCCATAGGCAATTTCTTCCTCTTTTTGGTAGTAGTTTAATGGATTTCTGTTAATGTAAATACAAATATATAATGATGTATGTGTGGTAGAGACAAATTATAGTTATTAGGGCCTTTCACATCAGCGTTTTTTCAAATCGCGGCAGATGCGGTGAAAAAAAGCATCTGCGCGATTACCGCATACGGCTGCACTTGCGGCGCGGTTGCAGTAAAGCATACTATCTATATGTGGACTTGCGGCAGGTGCGGCAAGTGCGGTTTTGGCACTTGCGGCAGGTGCGGCCGCGAAAAAAACGCGGATGACAGTATTTTTTTTCGCGGCCGCACTGCGCAAGTGCCAAAACCGCACTTGCCGCACTGCCACAAGTCCTCCTATACATAGTATGGCGTTTACCGCAACCGCGCCGCAAGTGCAGCGGTATGTGGTAATCGCGCCAGACGCGGTTTTTTCACGCATCTGCGCGAATTTCAAAAAACGCTGATGTGAAAGGGGCCTTAGAGAGATTTTCTCGGCAAGTGATTATTTACTGAGTTGGGACACTTTTAAAGGTAACCTGTCAGGTCCTCAGTATCAGATTTCACTGGCTAACAGTCCCTTCATTTATTTCCACCATAAATAGATACTTAGAAAAGTATTTCTAAAGTCCGTTTAAGATATGCAAATTAGGGTTTTGACTATTAGAGGGGGCTTTAGTTTCCTAACTGTTTGGCCCACTTAGCATGTTAGTCCGCCTCTGTGGGCATGATAACATTGCTTTACAAAACCGGTGTTATTTCCATTGCTATGGCATGCGCATGGCTTTGTTCCACTCATGGCTTTGAGTTTCTGAAGCTAGTGTACGCATCCCGACTTCAGAGAGGCGTAGTTTGCATGATCGTAAGTGTAGACGACTTCCGATAATGCGCAGTGAGCCTCTCTGAAGCCGGGACGCGTACACTCGGCTGCAGAATACCAATTTTGTGAGAGGAAAATAGCTGTGCACAATTGCACGACTTTACATAGCACTGGCAATGACGATGGACAGGGCCTGATAGGTTCCCTTTAAAAAAAGAGAGGCTGTCAGCAGATTTGACCTCTCAAAACTGTTAACAGAACTAGATTGGTGAGTATTAAAGTGGTTAAAAAATACCTAGGCGCAGTGTTGTAACTAGAGCCTGATGGGCCCTGGTGCAAAATTTGTACCTGGGACCTTCCAATTGCACATGATGCAGCTCCCCTGGCCCCCCACTTACGTTGGTCAGCTGCATGGGCCCCATGTAGCTTTCTAAATCCAATAAAGACTTTCGAATTTGCCCCTCTCCTCCCTCATTATGTATTAATATCACCCATCCTGCTATATATGGTCTCCATCCTGCTATATATGGCCATTATCCTACTATATATGGGCTCATTCTGCAATATATAGTCCTCCATCCTCCTTGGGGATGCACACCCATGTGAAGCAGAATCTGGGGTCAGCGGGCTCCTGTAAACGCGGACCAAGTTGCGATCGCAACCCCTGAAACTGCAGTTGTTATCCCCCTGCCTAGGTGTTGTCCAGTTGGATGGCCAAGTAAAAGTAGTTTTAATCTGCCTCACATGAAAGAATGCCTTGTGGTCTCTGCACTGAACGTTCTCCTGCTACCCTCCTCTATTGAGTAACAGCCCTAGTGTACAATTGATACAGATGATGCTAAAGTCCAGAAGCAAGTGGTACAAAGAGTCCAGTAAACTTCACAGTAGAGGATTAAAACTTTTTTCTCAGTGATGCAGTTATGTAAATACTGGTTTACCCCTGTTTAGCAATGTCAGCAGTTTTTAGTAGTCAAAGCTAGTTATATACTCTCTTTAAAGGAACTTGTCAGCTCCTTTACGCCCCCCCAAGTATCACTGTCTGTACCTGCAGCTTCATAGTACTATTCTAATCATCCCTGTCTGAGCTCATAGTGTAATGCTGAAGGTGAAAAAAAAGCATTTATACACTTACATTTCCTTATGTAAATGACGCAGTCTACATCTTGGAGGCTGTAGACTGTTTGGCAGGTAAATAGTTAACATTTAAGCCGAATGTCAGAACAGGTTGGGAGACCTGATGTGATGTACAATAGGCAGGGACTACAATAGGCAGAGCTAAGTCCCTATAGGACATAGTGAGTTTGCGCACTTAGCTCCGCCCACTATGATTACATGATCGGGACATTACACAGGTTCTGTAGACATGCAAGTTAATAGTGAGTTAACTAGTAATCTGCCACACAGTCTATCTCCTTCAAGATGTAGACTGACCGCCTTATTTACATAAGAAAATGTAAGTGTATAAATGTTTTTTTTTCACCATTACCATTACACAATGAGCTCAGACAGGGATGATTAGAATAGTACTATGAAGCTGCAGGGACAGACATTGATAGCTGGGGGGCCTAAAGCACCTGACAGGTTCCCTTTAATTCAAGCAGCGCTAACACTAGGAAAGCGAGCACTGTCAGTCAACACAACAATGGTGCTCCAAAGCTCCCTCATTTGCATATGGGATAAATCAGGTCTTAAGCACACTAAACGAGATCGCTAGCGAGATTGCTGTTACGTCACAAATTTGATAATGCAACAGCGACTTTGCCAGCAATCTCGCTATGACGCTTAGCAGCGACTAGGCCCCTGCTGTGAGATCGCTGGTCGTGTCAGAGTCGCCTGGACCATTTTTCGATCATTGGAGTCCCACTGGGAAGCATGCATCGCTGTGTTTGACAGGGACAACGACCAACGACCTTAATACTACAGGTCGGAGAAACAGGGTCCCAATGACCTCCGTATCATTCCGGATCGTTGTTGTGTCGCTGGTGAGATCTGACTGTTTGACATCTCACCAACAACCACATAGCGACGCACCAGCGATCCTTACCAGGTCGTATCATCGGGGTCGCTGGTGTGTCGCCACGTGTGACGGTACCCTTATGTAAGTAATCTTTATTTATATAGCGCCAACATATTCCGCAGCGCTTCACAATTCAGAGGGTATACAATGCAATAATATGATAAAACGACACAATACAAAAACAATACAATACAGTTATCAGAAAATACAATACAATACAAAAAACAATACAATACAAAGCATAATACATTACAATAATTAGAGAAAAATAATGACAGCCCTGCTCATAAGAGCTTACAATCTAACAATGAGGTGGGGGAGACACAAAGTACAGAGGCTTATATACAATAATGGTATGGTCAACTTGAGCAGATGAGAAACAGATAGGAGCAGCATACGTGGCCACCAACCATTATTTGTGATGTAAAACCAAAGTAGTGAAATCTATACTACAGGCATGATTTTTATGGTGAAGATCCCTATAATAGTGTATCATTGGTTTAGATTGGTGACAGACTCCCTTTAAAGCAGACTTCTTTAGAAAGTTGAAACTGACCTTGGTGTTAAAAATGTCTACTTTATTGACTTTTATGTACTTTACACACTGTCTTGTTTTTGTTGTACTACAAGTCTTATGATCAATGAATGTTGATTGCTTGTTTGAAATAACCACAAAAGTGCTAAACCACAGCAGGAACTGAAGAAGTGAACTCGCCCTCTGCACAACCCCCTGCTGTGGCTGTGTATCTGATTATTGCATCAAAATATGGGTATACCAGAGGATCCTGTGGTTTTCTGATAGGACAATTGCACGTCTAATGACCTTGCCATAATATGTCTGTTATGTTACAGGAGACATCTGTCACAAAAGTGCATGACGTGGGAGCCCTCATCACTTTCATCTGCGGAGTTGCATATATATTTCTTCAATCCATTATATCCTTCAAAGCCTTCCCTCAATGGAACAAAAAGAGAATCTGCTATGTACGAATGGCAATATCTGTGATGTCAATAATTGCTATATTTCCTAGTATCCTTTTCATACTCATTAGAAGGTTTTGTTTAGAGGCATAATGCTTGGTTGCTATACTTAAGGCAGAGAAGTTGGGCTTCTACATCACCTATCTGTTCTTTAAGCTGACCAAAGGAGGTTATTAGATGCCAGGTTGCGAGCTCCCAGTCTAAAGGCCGCTTTACACGTCGCAATATCGTTCTGATATTGCATACAACTTCACGGGAGCGCGCACGTTTTTGGCACTTTTCCAAAATCGCATAGTAGATGTCACACAGGGAGATATCGGCAGGCAACGCAACTACGATGGTGTACACCCCTCTTGCACACTGTGTCTGACCAACTCAGGGAACAACCAATTAACATTGGAGTGAATAGGGGAAGTTGCACTCCAAATCGTAGTTGGGCTGTCACACAGCACGATCCTGCCAGATCGCCCAGCCAATATTGCACGGTTGAAGAGCATGCACAATCCAAAAACGATATCGTAGTTGCATCGTTTTTGAGTTGCGTTGCCCATTTACACGACACAATGCACGAACGATATCAACTGCAACGCTCCTACCACGTGACTTTTTATCGTAGTTGCGTTGAGATATCGTGACGTGTAAAGCGGCCCCATTCACATGCCTGTTGTAAAAATCTCATACTTGGCACATTTCGTTTTGTCCATCCTTGTGTGTCATCTGTGTGACATCCGTGTGATACGTACTGGGGAAAAAAGCATGACCCTTAAATGAATGTTTTTTATGTCTTAAAGATGTACATAAGCATCGCAGCTTGCACCAGTTCACACTATATCTTTTACTTTTTTTTCTGTTTTATGTCTAATATGTGGAGTTGCTGGCTCCATAGCTACACTTAGCACCCTCATCGCCCCCAGGTGGTCTGAGATTGAGATGGAGTCCACCCATTCAGAAGTGGGATAGGGAGGACAAGGAGGACAGGGATATCAGCGTAGGACTCATCAGACCTGGGTTCACCGTGGAGTGGTTGATGAGCAAACAGATATTGGCCAATATATGTACCAAGAACCCAAGAAAATAAAAAATATAAGAATATTGAGTTTTTTAAAAAAAAAAAACATAAGTTTTTAATTTTTTTCCTCATATATAAACCGCTTATTAGCATGTGTGCATTTTTGGTAGTAGCTGAGTGCTGCAGTGAATTTTTTCTGGTTATAGATAGATAGATAGATAGATAGATAGATAGATAGATAGATAGATAGATAGATAGATAGACAGATACATTGATTTTACAGCTGTTAACCAAAGAAATAATTAAATGAAAAAAATTATGTGGGGTCTTATTTCTATTTTTGATAACAAACAAAGGTAAAGCAGACAGCTGTGAGCTGAAAATATCAGCCTGTAGGCACTCCAGGAGTGGCGCATCACATTAGATGCACCAATTCTGGTTCTGCACCTCAGCTCTTCTTCATTGCCCTGGTGCTGTGGCAATTGGGGTAATGGTTTTTGGGGTTGATGTCAGCTGTGCATTGTCAGCTGGCATCCAGCCCTGGTGTAGACATTACTAAACATTCCCTGGTTTACTATATCATAAAAAAACAAACAAATGACCCATGCAGCCTCACCATAATCCACCAAATCTGTAGAAGTTCAAAAAAAGATATCTGAAAAAAATCCTACAAACCTACAAAGACAGAAAAATAAAACAAGACATTTACCCTCATTTGCCACTTTACTCTAAAGAATACAAAATACAAAAAAGTTCTGAGCTGGTCCAAAGTAGTCCAAGGGATTCCGGCGAACAAAGTCTATGGAACTTTGTTCTGACACTCCATAAACTTTGCTTACAGGCAATTCCAAGTCACACTACATTGCCGCTCATCAGGGTCGCCGGGTCACCAGGCCACTCCAGGTCACGCTTTACTGCAGCGCTGTATAGCATCTCAAAGAGCAATGACATCAGTAACATTAGTGCTCATCAGAATCGCTGGGTCATCAGGTTATTCGGGTCATGCTGCTTGAGGTTTACCTTTGCTGGTTATCAAAAATAAGTGGAAACCCCATATCATTTTTTTTATACTATCTATCTATCTATCTATCTATCTATCTATCTATCTATCTATCTATCTATTTCTATCTATCTATCTATCTATCTATCTATCTATCTATCTATCTATCTCTATCTATCTATCTATCTACAGTTGTGGCCAAAAGTATTGACACCCCTGCAATTCTGTCAGATAATACTCAGTTTCTTCCTGAAAATGATTGCAATCACAAATTCTTTGGTATTAGTATCTTCATTTAATTTGTCTTCAATGAAAAAACACAAAATGAATTGTCCTAAAGCTAAATTGGATATAATTCCACACCAAACATAAAAAAGGGGGTGGACAAAAGTATTGACACTGTTAGAAAAATCATGTGATGCTTCTCTAATTTGTGTAATTAACAGCACCTATAACTTACCTGTGGCACCTAACAGGTGTTGGCAAAAACTAAATCACACTTGCAGCCAGTTGACATGGTTTAAAGTTGACTCAACCGCTGTCCTGTGTCCTTGTGTGTACCACATTGAGCATGGAGAAAAGAAAGAAGACCAAAGAACTGTCTGAGGACTTGAGAAACCAAATTGTGAGGAAGCATGAGCAATCTCAAGGCTACAAGTCCATCTCCAAAGACCTGAATGTTCCCGAGTCTACCGTGCGCAGTGTCATCAAGAAGTTTAAAGCCCATGGCACTGTGGCTAACCTCCCTAAATGTGGACGGAAAAGAAAAACTGACAAGAGATTTCAACGCAAGATTGTGCGGATGGTGGATAAAGAACCTCGACTAACATCCAAACAAGTTCAAGCTGCCCTGCAGTCTGAGGGTACAACAGTGTCAACCCGTACTATCTGTCAGAGTCTGAATGATAAGGGACTGTATGGTAGGAGACCCAGGAAGACCCCACTTCTTACCCCGAGGCATAAAAAAGCCAGGCTGGAGTTTGCCAAAACTTACCTGAGAAAGCCTAAAACATTTTGGAAGAATGTTCTCTGGTCAGATGAGACAACAGTAGAGCTTTTTGGGCAAAGGCATCAACATTGAGTTTACTGGAGAAAAAAAGAGGCATTCAAAGAAAAGAACACGGTCCCTACAGTTAAACATGGCGGAGGTTCCCTGATGTTTTGGGGTTGCTTTGCTGCCTCCGGCACTGGACTGCTTGACCGTGTGCATGGCATTATGAAGTCTGAAGACGACCAACAAATTTTGCAGCATTATGTAGGGCCCAGTGTGAGAAAGCTGGGTCTCCCTCAGAGGTCATGGGTCTTCCAGCAGGACAATGACCCAAAACACACTTCAAAAAGCACTAGAAAATGATTTGATAGAAAGCACTGGAGACTTCTAAGGTGGCCAGCAATGAGTCCAGACCTGAATCCCATAGGACACCTGTGGAGAGATCTAAAAATGGCAGTTTGGAGAAGGCACCCTTCAAATATCAGGGATGTGGAGCAGTTTGCCAAAGAAGAATGGTCTAAAATTCCAGCAGAGCATTGTAAGAAACTCATTGATGGTTACCGGAAGCGGTTGATCGCAGTTATTTTGGTTAAAGGTTGTGCAACCAAGTATTAGGTTGAGGGTGCCAATACTTTTGTCCGACCCATTTTTGGAGTTTTGTGTGAAATGATCAATGTTTTGCTTTTTGCTTCATTCTCTTTTTGTGTTTTTTCATTAAAGATAAATTAAATGAAGATAATAATACCAAAGAATTTGTGATTGCAATCATTTTCAGGAAGAAACTGAGTATTATATGACAGAATTGAAGGGGTGTCAATACTTTTGGCCATGACTGTATCTATCTATCTATCTATCTAATTATCAGGCAGCACTCCAAATAAAAGGTGGATTGTTATTAGTCTGTGTAGCGCGACGTTTCGGTCGGTATGACCTTCATCAAGCACAAAGTGAATGTGACCAGAACAGTTTAAATATACAACACAGTGTTCAATAATTGGTTTAAATAAGAATGGTAATCAAACAGTATACTGTATACGGTAAAGTGCATGCGTAATGAGATGTCTGGGACTCCGGATGGTGGCTGTATCCAATGTTCATGACGGCTATGGACTCAATTCTGCAATACATGTGGAATTAATCTTTTTAATGCACCTCAGCTGTAAATAATCAGCCTTTATAACTGTTTGTGCACTTTTCTGACCATATTACCGTATATACTCGTGTATAAGCCGAGTTTTTCAGCCCAAAAATTGGGCTGAAAAGTCCCCCACTCAGCTTATACACGGGTCATACGGTATGCTGTGGGCAGGGGGCTGTGACCGGGGGCTGGAGGAGGCAGGAGGGGGCCACGGTGACCGCAGGCGGTCACGTGGGGCCGCCTCATTAGTGCAATGAATATGCACGGCATCCCCCCGTCCATCAGCGGTGGGGGGATGCCGTGCATATTGCACTACACAGCCCCCCCTCCTTATTATGGTTCCCCCAGAGTAATAAACAGCCCCCCCTCCTTATCATGTCCCCCCCCCCAGGCTGCGGCAGCTGTCAAAATAACAAACACTTTATACATCACCTTCCGGCGCAGCTCCTCCGGTCCTCCGCTCCTCCGCTCACCGGCTTCTTCTTCCTGCTTGTGCCGGTGTCATGTGACCGGGCGCAGGAGATGACGTCATTTCCTGCGCGCGGTCACTGAAGCCGGCACCAGAAGGAAGAAGAAGCCGGCGAGCGGAGGAGCGGAGGACCGGAGGAGCTGCGCCGGAAGGTGATGTATAAAGTGTTTGTTATTTTGACAGCTGCCGCAGCCCGGGGGGAACATGATAAGAAGGGGGGGGGGGCTGTATACTACCACTGGGGCTGTATATACCTCTGGGGCTGCCGTATACTACACTGGGGCTGTATATACCTCTGGGGCTGCTGGATACTACCACTGGGGCTGTATATACCTCTGGGGCTGCTGCTGTATACTACCATTGGGGCTGTATATACCTCTGGGGCTGCTGTATACTACACTGGGGCTGTATATACCTCTGGGGCTGCTGTATACTACCACTGGGGCTGTATATACCTCTGGGGCTGCTGTATACTACACTGGGGCTGTATATACCTCTGGGGCTGCTGTATACTACCACTGGGGCTGTATATACCTGTGGGGCTGCTGTATACTACCACTGGGGCTGTATATACCTCTGGGCTGCTGGATACTACCACTGGGGCTGTATATACCTCTGGGGCTGCTGTATACTACCACTGGGGCTGTATATACCTCTGGGGCTCCCGTATACTACACTGGGGCTGTATATACCTCTGGGGCTGCTGGATACTACCACTGGGGCTGTATATACCTGTGGGGCTGCTGTATACTACCACTGGGGCTGTATATACCTCTTGGGCTGCTGTATACTACACTGGGGCTGTATATACCTCTGGGGCGTACCTGTGTATACTTCCACTGGGGCTGTATATACCTCTGGGGCTGCTGTATACTACCACTGGGGCTGCTGTATACTACCTCTGGGGCTGCTGTATACTACCTCTGGGGATGCTGTATACTACCACTGGGGCTGCTGTATATACCTCTGGGGCTGCTGTATACTAACTACTGGAGCTGCTGCTGTATATACCACTGGGGCTGCTGCTGTATACTACCACTGGGGCTGCTGCTGTATACTACCACTGGGGCTGCTGCTGTATACCTCTGGGGCTGCTGTATACCACACTGCTGGGGGCTGTATACCTGTGCTGGGGTCCACCCTCGGCTTATACACGAGTCAATAGGTTTTCCCAGGTTTTGGGGGCAAAAGTAGGGGGGTCGGCTTATACACGGGTCGGCTTATACACGAGTATATACGGTAAACTCTGTAACACTGTGAAATGAATGTATTGTTTGTGCATTGTACTTATGTATACTATTCATGTAATTTGAAGCACTTGCACTCTACCATATACAGTATACTGTTTGATTACTGTTATTATTGAAACTAATTATTGAACACTGAGTTGTATATTTAAACTGTTCTGTTCACATTCACTTTGTGCTTAATGAAGTCATATCTACCAAAACGTAAAGCCACATGGACTAATAAAAGTCCACTTTTTCTTTATTTTGGAGTGCTGCCTGATTATTTTCTATGTTAATTTTGCTTTGGGCAGGGCATTTTAGGACTTTAGCACTCCACATTTGTATTTGAGTTTGGTTTTTTTATCTATCTATCTATCTATCTATCTATCTATCTATCTATCTATCTATCTATCTATCTATCATCTTTACACATCTTTAATACTTAAAAATCATTACTTCTTTTAGTGTATTTAATTCAGGTCTGTGTCACATGGATGGCTCATGGATGTCACATGGAACTTAGGCCCCTTTCACATCAGTGGTTTCCCTGAATTGCCGCAGATCCGGCAGATTTACCGTATCTGCTGCATAACGGTCGCACTTGCGGCTTACTTGTGGCGAGCTCTATTAATTCTCATGGGGCTTGAGGTCAGGTGCGGCAAGGGCAGTTTGCTGGATCCTGCAGATCTGGCACTTGCGGTGCAAGAAAAAAAAAACACTGCTAGCTGCGGTTTTTCGACTTGCCACAGGTGCTGGATCCTGCAAACTGCACTTGCCGCACCTGACTGCAAGCCCCATGAGAATGAATGGGGCTTGCCACAAGTGTGCCGCAAGTGCGACCGTTACGCGGCAGATGTGGTAAATCTGCCGGATCTGCCGAAATTCAGCAATAACGCTGATGTGAAAGGGGCCTTATCCGTGTGCTGTATGTGTTTTTCATGGACCCGTTGACTTGAATGGGTTTGTGTGTCCATTCTGACAGTAAAAAACAGACTACTAATTAAAAATCGACCTTTGTGTGAAGGTGCTAGCTATTAAAAACATGAGAAAAAGAGAAAATCTGCTGCAACACTACTCACTGAGATATGTAAACTAGCATACTGGCTAACAATGAATGGCAGGGCTATGTGCACAGCTAATGTAAATGTATATAAGCAAAGGGACATGTCAAAAACTGTTTCAGAATATAAAGAAAATTGAGAAAACTTAGCTTTAGCACTGGCCACTGTGAAGAGCCCGATAACCGCGCCAAGGTGTTTCTCATCTTATCGGGTCCTAATGGTGTGCCTCTACTAGCCGTATACTGCTGCATGAGTGGGTTTTTATGCCTCTGTATTCAATTAAACCTGCATTGAAGGGTATGTCTTGGACCTGGATACAAGAAGATGGAGGGCTTAGCATGGCTTCGCCTGAAGGGTGCACAGTCAGAAAAATATAGTAATACTAATAATTAAAGGTCAACTGGCATCACCTTGGCACAGTTATCATGCTCTTTCACAGTGGCCAGTGCTAAAGCTAAGTTTTCTCAATTTTCTTTATATTCTGAAGCAGTTTTTGCCATGTCCCTTTCCTCATTTACATTTGCATTAGCTGTGCACATAGCCCTGCTATTAATTGTTAGCCAGTATACTATATCACATAGTTTGTAGTGATGCAGCAGTAAAAAACAAACTTGCCACTGTGTTTTTTTTAAGGCTGCCTTCACATTTGCTGACCCCTCCGCAGCGTTGTGCGGAGGGGATCTGCAATGTGACCGCAGCACCGCAAGCTCCTATGTTTATAATGGGAGCGCACAGTGCTGCGCTTTACTGCGCATGACCGAGCGCACCCATTCACTGCCATGTGCGGACGAGAGTGTGTGATTTGTACTCAGGCATCCACCTGCGCACAGATCACATATGGCAGTGAATGGGTGTGCACGGTCATGCGCAGACCTGCGCATGACCGTGCGTTCCCATTATAAAGATAGGGGCTGGTGGCGGCTGCGGACAGCTTGCGGATTCCCTCCGCAGGACTCTGCGGAGGGTCCGCAAATGTGAAGGCAGCCTTACAGAGCTGTTAAGATCACCATTGATGTTAATTAGAATGTGTGTAAAAGTATCTCCAGTACTTGTAAAAATGGACATCACACATACTGGAAACATGGACCTGTGAAGGGGGCCTTTATTAAGTTGAGATCTCTGGGCCAGGGACTAATGAACTCACTGTCATGGGGATTAGTATTGATGATGACCACCTGCACAAGGGTGCTGTATATAATGTACTGTTAGTATGTTCATTAAAATGTTCAACAGTTTGTATCCACCTCACCCATTGCCAATGCTCTTCATGTGTGGAGCTTGGGCAATAGCCTTGCCACGGCCAGTAAAATCCAGGAAAAAGTAGAAGTGGAAGTCTGGCTCTGAAAGTGCTTTTTATTTCACAAAAGGTGCTTATCAGAGAAGAAAGATAACTAATGCTAGCTATGTCTTCTGTGTTGTGCACCTTGTGTGTCAGAGCCGGTCTTATACTACTTATTCCTAGATGTTCATTGAAATATTAACATTTTCTACACATACACTACTTCACATTGAAATTGCAACACTAAAAAAAGTTGTGCAATTATGGAAATCACAGGATCAATGTAAAGATTAATGACGTAAATAAATGAAAAAAGGAAGTAAAACTTTAAAAACATCTTGATGTAATCTACATAGAGTATGAGTACCATGTGCAGAAATGCACACACTTGCACACTTTGGCTACTATTAATGAGGTCATTAATAGTTTTTTGAAGAATGTTCTGCCACATTGAATGTGCTTGGTCATCGCAAATCATCAAGATCCACTGCTTACAGCTCCCCAATGACAACCTGGAAGGTTACTCCCATGAGCAGCATGTATCACATATACACATGATTAAATATGTGTATGGTTGCTCAGGGTATGACCACTGGGATCCCCCCATGATCATGAGAACAAGAGTGTCACAGCTGTGTAAATAAAGCACTGCTGATCATGTGCAACAAGTGCTTTAAGGTGTAAGCAGTAAAGTTACTCCTTTTGGAATGCTCCAAGTTGGCGAAGAGAGACATATAGGCCATGCAATTTTCCCATGAGAATGTAAATTTGCAAATGTCCTCTTCATAACCCCAAAACACGTGCCTGTAAATAGAACTTCTGGTTTGCTTACAGTGGCGTAACTAGGGTTTGATGGGCCCCTGTACAAAATTTGGACCTGCCCCACCCACTTGTTGGTTAGATGGGCCCTTGTAGCCTTCTAAATGCTATAACGGCACATGAGGTGGCCCTCCATTATGTAGTAGTGCCTTATCCTGTATTAATGTTCCTCATCCAAATCCTGGGTCCATCCTGTTATGCATTTCCCCCTGGTATGTATTACCCTGGTATATGTGTCCCTAACCTGGTATATATGTCCCCATCATGAACCCGTCCTGGTGTATAGCTTATCATCCTGGTTTATATGTCCCCATCCTGGTATATAAGATCCCATCCTGCTATATAGATCCCCAACCTGATAAATAAACTGGTGATCAAAATTAGAGACCAATGTATGATCATTTCATTTTTGCAGACAGAATGCAATCTACATTAATCAACATTTGAAGATTTTGTGTAAGGGGTACACCATGCCAATAGAGCAGTGTTTTCCAAAATAAGCAAAGTTTATCAACTTAAAACCTTTATTATACACAAAACGTGATGATCATAATTGGAGAACAGCAATGACTGTAGCACAGAGAAAGATTAAAACTAAATGTTGTAAAGTTTACAACAGTCGCCAATCAGTAGGATGTGCACAGGCCTTTGCTTTATACAGGCCTTTGCTTTAAATGACGTTAGCACATCTGCGACCACAGGACATCACTAGTCTCTCACACTGCGCTGGTGAGATTTTGAACCACTCTTCTTCCAGTCTCTTCCACAGTTCTGTGACTGTTGTGGGTTTTTGGCCATAACTTTGTCAGCAAGGATTTTCCAGAGGTTTTCTATTGGGTTTAGATCAGAACTCTGGGTGGCCATTTCATTGTTTCAGTTTTCTGTTTCAAGGAACTGCTTTACCTGTATTGATGTGTCACAGGGGCATTGTCCTGCATGAAAATTGCTGGCTGATGAACGCAAGTGAGGAACCATGTGTTGCTGAAGAAGATTCTGATACACACTTGCATTCACTCTGACTTGTAGCCATATGAGAAGTCCAACCCCTGCAGCAGAAAACATTCCCCAAAGCATAACACTTCCTCCCCACCTTTCACTGACTTCTTTACATACTTTGGGTTCAGTCTCTCCCCAGTTTGTTGACGAACATAATGTTTCCAATCAGACCCAAATAAACTAAACTTGCTTTCATCACTAAAGTGAACTGTGGACAACTTCTCTGTCCACACAACATGCTCTTCACTAAAGGTGAGTCTAGCCTTTTGATTCTTCCTGCTAATGAGAGGTTTTGTCACTGCAGAGTGGGTTTACAGTACAAATGCTCTTCAATGTCGTGAAACTGTACAACGAGACAGATCCATACCCTGTTCAGTGCTGGCGAGTAGTGATGAGCGAGTGTTTTCGTCACTATTCGCATGAACAGTACAGTATTCGCATTACTCATTATTTGGTGAGTTTTTGTTTACTCTGCTCTCTATATTCGCATGTCCCGTCCTGCAGTTTTGGCGCCTCCTTTGCAGCCACTAATCATGCTGGGCTTCTTAACCAATCACAGTAGTGCCGCATACATCTTGGTTATGGCATTACTGTGATTGGCTGGCCACCCAGTATCATAGGGTCTAATTAAGCCTGCCGATGCCATTTTCCCCGCATTGCATCCGGAGCCAGGGTTGAAGAAGCATAGGGACAAATCGCTGAGGCCTCTTCATAACACAAAAGCCCTTTTCACAGCTACCTCTAGTGTACCTCAGTGTAGATTGGCAAGGGAGAGATATTGGAGCAGGGACAGTTGAAAGCATCCATTCAGCAGCTACATAATACCACCAAAACAATAGCTCTTTTGAGAGCTAAAGAAACACAGTACGGAGTTAGACTACAGGGAGGATGAGTGACTCCAGCAGGGTCAGTGTCCAGCAGGGTCAGTGTCCAGTAGAGTCAGTGTCCAGCAGGGTCAGTTTAAAGCAGCAGTACCAGCAGGCCATGTAACCCACTGGTGCTTCTGTCCACATTACAAAAAGGCAGTTTGCCCAACGCAAAGAAGCAGTACTCCAAGTTTTTACTAATTCCCGTCTTCTGCTCTCTGACCACAGCCTTCTTTCATTCTCAGTCAAGAACTGTCAACCCTTCAAGGATACCCCCAACTCGTTCACCTATAGGAATATATGTGCCATTAACACTCAGAAACTTATAAAGAATTTACAGTCTTCACTGGCCCAACTCTCCTCCCTCTGTTGTCCTGAATCTGCTCTAAAACTCTATAATGAAACACTGCAAAGTGCCCTGGATGAAGCTGCACCTCCTACACTTATAACAACTTGGCACCGAGAGCAGCAACCCTGGCACACACTGCAAACATGGTTTCTCCAGTGATGCGTACAACGCCTGTATAGAAAGTCCAACCTGGCCGAAGATTTCATCCATTATAAGTTTAAGCTGAAAACACAATGCCACCCTTCACCTCTCCAAAGAAGCTTACTTCAACACCCTTACCACATCACTAGCCAACAATCCTAAATGACTCTTTGACACATTCCATTTCCTCCTTAGTCCAAGAGTAGAGGCCCCAACTACCAGTCTCAGAGCTGACGATCTGGCCAACTATTTTAAGGTCAAAACTTACCACATACGACAGGAGATTTCCTTACAGTCTCAGAACATCATTCATTTTCTTCCCTCCCACCCGTCATCCAACTCATATTTGGTCTTTGAGCCGGTCACAGAGGAAGAAGTCACCCGGCTCCTTGCATCTTCTCGCCCTACTACCTGCACTAGCGACCCTATTCCCTCAAATCTCCTTTAATCCCTTTCCCCAGCTGTCACATCTCACCTATTTTATCTTTCCCTCTCATCTGGTGTTTTCCCCTCCTCCTTCAAACATGCTAGCATACATCCATGATCTACTAACAGCTAAATCTAATGGTCACTACTCCCTGTTGATTCTCCTGGATCTCTCCCCTGCATTAGATACTGTGGATCACCAGCTCCTCCTTTCTATGCTCAGCTCTATTGGGCTCAAGGTCACCACTCTCTCCTGGTTCTACTCCTACTTCTCTGACTGCTCCTTCACTGTATCTTTCACCGGCTTCTCTTCCTCTCTTCTTCCCCTTGTGGTTGGGGTTCCTCAGGGTTCAGTCCTAGGTCCCCTTCTCTTCTCTCTATACCCTGCCCCTATTGGACAAACCATCAGTAGATTTGGTTTTCAGTCCCATCTCTACGCTGATGACAACCAATTATACACATGTTCTCCTGACATCACCTCCACATTACTACAAAATACCAGTGATTGTCTGTCTGCTGTCTCTAACATCATGCCTTCTCTGTACCTTAAACTGAATCTGTCAAAAACTGAACTTCTCATGTTTCCTCCCTCTCCAAACCTTCCAAAACATAATATTAGAAGCTTAGGGAAGAGAGGTGTACCACAGTCCGCGCTGCCACGTTCATTCACATTAAAGAAAACGAGTAGACGATGTCCAGTTCAATCCTTCTTTATTCTCCTACGCGTTTCGGCGCCTAGCCTGGCACCTTCATCAGGGATATTCATATGAAGGTGCCAGACTAGGCGCCGAAACGCGTAGGAGAATAAAGAAGGATTGAACTGGACATCGTCTACTTGTTTTCTTTGATGTGAGTGAACTTGGCAGCGCGGACTGTGGTACACCTCTCTTCCCTAAGCTTCTGGTTTCATCTTCACGTTTGTGAGACCGGTGAAAGTCCAGCAGCAGCCATCAGGATATTTATCCAAACAGGTCTACAAACCAGTTGTGGGTCTCACAACTGGAATAGGTGAATGGTTCACTTTTCTCACCTTAACACAAGCTAGTGTCTAGTGTCTAGTGATAAGGGCACTATTGCGCCTCTTGTCCCCCCCCCCTCTTCTTTTTGTTAAAATATAATATTGTCAGGTTGTGTGCAGGTGGCATCAGGGAAAGCTTCTTGGACGACATATTGGGAAGCAGGTAACACAGGGAAAATGCCAGTAGTTTTGCAGTCATACACATTTCTGTTTGTACATGTTCCAGCAGCCGAGTAGGGGTATTTTCAGAATGCTAACAGGGGTATTTAGTTGAATTACACATTTTATTGTGGCTGAATTGATGCCACTTTGGTGCAATGTGGCCATGCTTTTTTGCAATGGGGAGACATTCCTTGTGGTGTGTGAGTGTTGTTGTGTTTTGCGATTTTAGCTAGGCTCTCTGAGCACCATCCCTACACCTGTTACTCATCTCCGTATTCCTGATTAACACTGAGGCTCTGGTTTGGAAATACCAGTATGGAGAGAACATTGATTCATTTGGATGAGTAGTTCATTGACCTTTTTGTAGATATAGTGGTCAAACATATGCCTGTTCAGCATAGCAAAAACAAAGTTTACATGGTTTGGTCAACTGTAGTTCACATCATTTTTAAAAGTTAACTACGGTATTTTGGGGAATTGAACTTGTGTTGCTGACATTTGGAGGGATTCAATTACAAACTGGGTATAAATCTATTCCCTCTTAAATTTAATCAGAGTAAGTCTGCCTGAATTTTCCGTGGAGATTCATGTGCACCTATCAGTGATGATTGATTGCCCCACCATAACAGAAAACACGCTCTGACATGACACTAGCAGCAGGGCAGGCCAGCACCGTGAAGACGTATAAGGATAGGTCAGGCTAAGTGTTCTGCTTGGACACACAATAATTATAGGGAAGTGAATCATCATGAATGATGCAGGTATGGTCAGTTAAATATCCCTTTAGCATCTTGTTCAACTTCTATCTCCGTGGTATTGTTACAGGCACAGATAGCCCTTGCTGATACGCTGGTTTATTGAAAATGGCCCAGTTTGTGCACATTTCCCCCCACCCCCATCCCCACTTCTGTTGTAGCAGGTATGCTTGTCTCTCCCCATTAACCCTTGCTGTAGAAAATAGCTGATACCTCTGTCACCAACGTTGACAGAAGGTGATGTTTTCAGCAAGTGATGTACAATGCCACGTCTTATAGGATTCCATTGTGCAACCCTTTTGTAGCTCAAAAAGGAGAGAAGAAAATTTCTCCGTGTAGCTTCGGTCAAGAAAGGTGGTTAACCAGTATTGGCTGTTGGCAAAAATGTGTATCACGTGAGGGTCTTAAAACAGACACTTACACAGGAACTGTGCCATGTGAGCCAACCTTCAGACAGGCAAAGGTTCTGTGTTACCAACACAAGGAACAATACCCATTCTTTCCTCACACTGCCTCGCCTCCACCTCCTCCTCTCCAGTCCATGCAAGCTGGGGTTGGGAGTCCCCTCTGTAGCATTGGGAGTCCACGTGATGAGGGACCTCCCAACGGTATAAAGGAGGGCCCTCACAAATGTACACAGGAGGGCTCTCCAAAATATATAGAGGGCCCTCCCAAATGAATAGAGGAGGGCTCTTCCCAAAGTATAGAGGAGGGCCCTCAAAAATGTATTAAGAAGGGGCCTCCCTAATGTACAGATGAGATGACCTTCAGTGCCAGCAACCATGACTTGGCTTATGCTGTGTGATTCTTAAGGCAGTGATTTCACCTCCTAAAGTGTAGATTAGGACTCTCCAAAATGAATAGAGGAGGGCCCTTCCCAAAGTATATAGGAGGGCCCTCACAAATATATAAAGGAGGGCTCTCCAAAATGTATAGAGGGACCTCCCAAATGAATAGAGGAGGGCCCTCCCAAACATACAGGGCCACCTCTGGGCCCTCACCAAACTCAGGTTTGTAGTCCCTGTGAACAATTGATTTGAGGGCTGCAGAATGACATGGAGGAGGAATTGAAGAAGGAGAGTAGGCAGAAACTGGTATATGAGTAGATGGAAACCATGATGAAATTGGGCCTACTAATCTTGGCGTGGGTAGCATGTGGGATGTCCCACACTGTCAATCTGTCCCACCCACCACCAGGTTCACGCAGTGTGCCGTCAGAGGAATTTATCGTCCTTGACTGTCAACAAGAACATCTCCACGTGTCTGTTGCTACGTGGACCATCCCGGTTACGGCTTTACTGACAGCAGGCTTGATATTGTTTAATACATGCTTCTGTGGAGTGGGTTCGGAACACCAAGTACAATAGTGGTGCCACTGGCTAGGAAACAAGTATACTGGGGCAGCCACAGCCAAGAGATCATGGAAAGACTCCACTCCCACAAGTCTAAAAGGAAACATCTGCACAGCTAGCAATCTGACAATTTGACCGTTTAATGTTTTTGCCTGTCGAGGAGAGTTTGTGTATTTACACTTCCTTTCCAAGACCTGAGACAACAGCTCGCTTTACTGGGACAAAAAAAATGAACATGGTTGATATTAGTTGCTGTGTCTGTGCAACCACAGCTCGTGGGCAGGAGGTGGGAGCGCCTGCTTCACGGACAGCAGATTGTGAAGGGCCCTTCCCAAAGTATAGAGGAGGGCCCTCCCAAATAAATAGAGGAAGGCCCTTCCCAAAGTATAGAGGAGGGATAACCTTTAGTGCCAGCAACCATGGCTTTACTTATTATGTGGTATTCACAAGGCAGTGGTTTCAGCACCAAATGAATAGAGGAGGGCCCTTCCAAATTAATTGAGGAGGGCCCTTCCCAAAGTATAGAGGGGGCCCTCACAAATGTATAAAGGAGGGCCCTCCCAAATGTACAGATGAGATCACCTTAAGTGCCAGCAACCATGGCTTTGCTTATGCTGTGTTATTCTTAAGGTAGTGGTTTCAGCATCAAATAAATAGAGGAGGGCCCTCCCAAACATATGTTACAGGTCCACAGGTTTCTGAACCTTTTTGGCCTGTTAAATGCGATTTAGTTTAGATTTGGCAGTTTCTCTTGTGCATCTGTAACAGTGACGTAATCCTGCGACAAAACTATTCCCACAAACCATATGTGAGTCAGAAATGCATGCAGGCATATTCTCCAGGCTCTTCCCATACTATTTCATCACTTTCCCCCCCTTTTCAGCCTTTTCCTCAGGCCCCCAAACTCCTTTGTAGGGTCCAGCAGAAAATTACTCCCATTTCCCATTGATTTACATTGTACTTGCTATTCTGAACTAATACGCGATTATTGGAAGGTACTTGTAACAAGTATAGCTATTACAAATATTACGGACTCGCTCATCACTTCTGGCAAACTATTCCAACTTCAGTGTTGAAACTATTACCAGTGGAGATTCTCCACATTATCCTGTCCTCTCTTGCATTTGTCTTTTGAGAGCGACCAACCTTCTTGGGGGACTTGAAAGAGTTTGTGATGTTGTAAAAATTTAATATTCTAGAAATCACAGACTTAGAATAACCAACTTCTGTTGCTATGGCTGATAGGGTGAACCCTTAGGCCTTCATCCTGACAACCTGCTGCCGGAGGGGTTCAGTCACTTTGGAACGGCACACACTTTTTGCAAAGTGAATACAAACTGGAAAGTTAGGCTGCTTTCACATCACGATTTTCGGTCATCCGATTGTATCCGTTTCAAAACGGATACAATCGGATCCGAAATCGAATCCCATGTCCCCTTATGGGAATCGGATGAGATCGGATGTGCCACTATTGACATTCGATTTTGGCACCATCCAATCCCATTCGATTTAATTACGGGCACAAAATCGTAGCCTGCTACGATTTTGTGTCCGTGACTCACATCGGACAGCATCGGATCAGTGCTGATCCGATGCTGATCCGAGGGCCCACAGCATGGGAGCCTATGGACATCGGATCCGAGTTCACCTCGGATCTGATGTCGGCTCCGTACTCCCTGTCTTTCCCTGCTTCTGCTCCTCCATCTTCTGCCCTCTCCTATTCTATATGCTGTGCCCCCGCTATTCTATTCTGTGCCCCTGCTTCTCTATCCTCATCTATCCCTATCCTGTCCCCTGTCCTCTTCTCTGTGTGTTAAAAAAAAAAAACTCCTCCGGGAGTATACATCACCTCTCACCGGCTCCAACGCTGCAGCACCATCAGGACTGAAGGACCTGTGATGATGTCACAGAGCCGGTCACATGACTCGTCAGCTGACCGACTCTCTGACATCATCACAGGCTCTTCTGCCCTGATGGTGCTGCAGCATTGGAGCCTGTGAAAGGTGATGTATACTCCCGGAGGAGTTTTTTTTTTTTTTTTACACACAGGGAAGAGGACAGGGGACAGGATAGGGATAGATGAGGATAGAAAAGCGGGGTTACAGCATATAGAATAGGAGAGGGCAGACGATGGAGGAGCAGAAGCAGGGAAAGACAGGGGACCGCAGGATCCACACAGATCCTGCATAGAATCCGATCGGATGGCTATTTGCCATCCGATTGCAGGATCATCCGTGCCTGTCCGTGGGATCCTCCTTCAAAGTCGGATCCCACGGACAGGCACTAAATCGTAGTGTGAAACCAGCCTTAGGCTGCCAGTTAAATAGGGTTTGTCAGATAATTAATGCAATTAGCACCAGGTGCCAGATTAACACAAATACCATGCAGGTGTCTGAAAGTGTTCTCTAATTTTGATTAGTGTTCTTTTTCATTGATCTCATTTACAATTTTATTTTGTGCTTTCAAATATATTCAATTTTCACACAGGACAACCAATGACCTTAACATCAAGCAAATTGTGTGCTGTTCTCTAATAATTTTGATCGCCAGGGTACGTCCCTAACGCATGAAAAACCCCGTTCTACTCACCTTCCCTTCACCTTTCTCTCGCAGCATACTCCCCTGTAGCCATACAGTGGCCAGCAGCTGACATTCACATGCCTTCTGTGGTGATGTATGATGTCAGTGTCATGCGCCCACACTCGCGGGCACAACGACATCAGCTGCCGGCCACTGCTTAGCAGGCAGCGTGTATTGCAGTGCAGGGATCAGACGTGTCTCTGTGCCGCAATGGATTTTAGCTAGATGTATATCCTCTGACACACATCCAGCTAAAGTAGGCACTGGGGACCTGCTCACAACCCTTGTGACTGCAATTGTTATGCCCCTGTTTGCCTATTTATCTAAAGTCATGTGGCAGGCCCATTTAAAGGGTTGATATTGTTAAGAGCAGTGCTGTGCTGTTGCAGTGATCTCGGCCCCCTACTCTTTTGGGGCTCATGTGGCATTGATATTTCATACATGCTTTGCAGCCAATCCCAGGCCACTTCACTATCAATTACAGTAGATGAAAATGATTCCCAGAAGTGAGAGCTGCTGCAATTCTCTTATATCTTCTGACTGATCAGATTTTTAATCATGTGATCCAAAAGAGGACAGAATTGACGCTGGAAACCTTTGAAGATGGTGTTGCTACATTTTTAAGTACAACTAGTCAATATTACAGACATATTTAGATAATAGCGGCTAAAATATTTGTCAGAATGCTTCTTCTGGTTCACATGCTCAGTAATGATTTACAGCCACTAGGGGGAGCTCACTGCATATCAATTGCTAATATTCCTGTTGAATTGACCAGAATTCTACAACTCTGCAGCTATTCTTATGGACAGGGTATTGGAGTGATCTCTATATACACTATTGTAATGAAATGGTGTTAAAAAAGGAGGTAGTTTGATGGAGATGTTAACAATTTGGCAGTCTTTGTTTTAGTGTATTATATGTGCTGCATGGCATCATAATCCGTGAGCACTATACAGTGTAGTTGCATTTCTTATTTTTTAGTAAGAACATCGCCAAGTGGTCATATAATAATTTATATGTGTGCGTCCATTGCATATCTCCATTCATACATGTAAAACCACCACCAAAAAAGTCTCCAATACTCTATTCTAATTATATATTGTGTGTATGAGCCAATACATAAGGTCATTAATCACTGCTGATTTGAGCAATGAGTGTTACAATATTCTGGCTTGCTACTACCATCTGTAAACGAAGAAGTGTATCAGTAAATTCCTTAACATATACATTTAATAGTGATAATATGTGCTGCATTCGATGGTATAAAACTGTACTATTGTACCATTGGTGAGGAGGTATGACATTTAGGATCTTTTTCTAATTTACTTTGATTTTAAGTCTTAAAAATATTACATAGCTAATTGTACCTGTATTGCTTACTGTCTAATATCACCAAGTATTATATACTTTCTCTCTGGATACAGCCCTCTCCATATCACCAGGCAAGTGCAGTCTCAGAGTGGGTCGTAGCTTTCGGATTTGTGACCTTTTTCCTGACTTACATACAGGAGTTTCAGGTTGGTTACAAAAGCAAAATCATCTATTTATCCTTTTTTTTTAGTAATCAATACTATATAACTGATCAACTATTTTTGGGCTAGATGTTGCAGCAGAATGTGCGCTGCCAAACCACTACTATGGGCACACAATTTTGATGGTAAATGGTTGAGGTGCAATATTTAATTTCTATTTTATCTGTGTGGAGTCATATGCAATGATTTAACAAGTATTAGTTATATTTTGCTATGCGTTGTGCACTAATAGCATGTACAGCAATGTATGGAAACATATTGCTCACTAGTTTGAAGCCGCACAGCAATCGTATACTGCTCTATAGACGTTAGATGCTGTATGTAAAATGCTCACCTTAAAGGGGTAAGAGAACATACCTTAGTACAGTGATGGCGAACCTTTCCCAGTGCCCAAACTGCAACTCAAAATCTAATTCTTTGTAACAAAGTGCCGTACCACCAAGGCTATTTAACCTAAATTACTGCAGTGGCCTTCACAAGCACTGCACATAGGGTAGAGTCAGCAGATTCCAACCCTCTTCCCTGTACAGTGCTTGCAGTCCTGACACCCTGATGATTAATTCTATCATTTTAACAATTTTAAACTTACCTTTGAAGTCTTCTCTTCAGCAGTGGTCATCAAGCAAATGTGTGCTTACTGCACATTGCAGCTGAGCTGCTCCCTCTGCCCTTTTCAAACAAAGCAGTTGGATTGATCTTGTATGGAAAAAAATGCAGTATACTAGACAGGAGATAGATGAATTTTAACATGGAATGCGAGCAGATTCCACACTAAGATGTTGGTTCCTATCTTGTATTAATGTCTCCATCCTGATCCTCTCCTTTTAGTAATGTGCTCCATCCTGACCCTCTCCTTGTAGCTATGTGCTCCATCCTGACCCTCTCCTTGTAGCTATGTGCTCCATCCTGACCCTCTCCTTGTAGTTGTGCTCCATCCTGACACTCTCCTTGTAGCTATGTGCTACATCCTGACCCTCTCCTTGTAGTTATGTGCTCCATCCTGATCCTTTCCTTGTAGTTATGTGCTCCAGCCTGACCCTCTCCTTGTAGCTACAGTGCTGTGCATATTTTAAGTAAAATCGTAAGTTGGGGTTAACAGTCAGTGATTCAAACCAGTTTTAACTGCTTTGAACAGGTGTCAGTGTACAACCATGAGTAACAAAATGTGGTTTGACTGATTTTAGTCAGAAAATAACAGCTAGCTGCCCCCTCAGCTTCAGTTGAGAGCTTGTTTCTGTGAGGAGTGGTTTAGTGGACTTTTTCTTTCAGTGTGATTTGTGCCTGTAAAAATGGATGTTACTCCACGGAAGAGGTCTAGAATTATTACAAGTCTGACTGTAAGAGAAATTGCTTCCACCGTTGATATTGGAAAATCTACCATTTCAAGAATAATTCGCACACACAATGAAACTGGATCGTTTCCTTCAAAACGAAAAGGGAAATGTGGAAGAAAAAGGAAAACGACACCAAGAACTGATAAAACACTCAGAAATAGTAAAACTAATGCAAGAAAAACAAGTAAAGACTTGCTTTGTCCCAAATAATTTGCACAGCACTGTATATGCTCCATCCTGACCCTTTCCTTGTAGTTATTTGCTCAATCCTGACCCACTCTTTGCAGTTATGTGCTCCATCCTGACCTTCTCCTTATAGTTATTTGCTCAATCCTGACCCACTCCTTGTAGTTGTGCTCCATCCTGACCCTCTCCTTGTAGCTATGTGCTCCATCCTGACCCTCTCCTTGTAGTAATGTGCTCCATCCTGACCCTCTCCTTGTAGCTATGTGCTCCATCCTGACCCTCTCCTTGTAGTTGTGCTTCATCCTGACCCTCTCCTTGTAGCTATGTGCTCCATCCTGACCCTCTCCTTGTAGTTGTGCTTCATCCTGACCCTCTCCTTGTAGTTACTTGCTCAATCCTGACCCTTTCCATGCAGTTATGTTCCCATCCTAACCCTCTTCTGGCAGGCATATTCCCATCCTGGCCTTATCTTGTAGTAATGTCCCCATTCTTGTCCCCGTGCAGTAATGCCCCATCCTTATCCCCTTGCAGTTATTTGCCCCATCCTCATCCCCTTGCAGTAATGCCCCATCCTGCCTCCATCTTATAGTAATGTGCCCTATCCTAGTCCTCTAGTTAGTAATGTCCAGATCCTTGTCCCCATGCAGTAATAGCACATCCTTGCCCAATCTTGTATTAATGTCCAATCCTTGTCCCCTTGCACTAATGCCACATCCTGCCCCCATTTTGTAGTAATGTGGTCCATTCTTGTCCCCTTGCAGTAATACCCCATCTTTCCCTCATATTGTAGTAAGTCCCCATCCTTGTCCCCTTGCAGCATCTACCCCCTCCTAGCAGGTTTGTACACATCCTGCCCCCTCCTTGCAGTAATGTCCGAATCCTGCCCCTGCTTGTAGTAATGTCCACATACTGGCCTCTCCTTGAAGTAATGCCCCATCTTGGTCCTCATTCTTTTCTTTTCAAAATTCTTTTTATTATGAATTTTCAATGCAAGATAATACAGAAAGATTAACAAGGTGAGGAGGTCAAGAACTTACTTTACAGCCAAGATAATGTATTAATTCCTGTCCCGTAGGTCTACATCTTTGGCGTAGTTATTAGCATATATTGCAGGTGAGGGTCCTTGACCCAATATTACAATAGTAAAGTGTAATTAGGCAAAACAATGTGGTGGGGAAGTAGTGAGAGGGAAAGAAGGGCAGAAGGTAAAAACAAAATTTCGCACCAGGGCCCATTGGATTCTTGTTACACCACTGGATGTGAATATGAGCAAACCTTTGAGGATGCACTGCAATTTTGCAGATATACTATATCTTTAGTGCATCTGCTGTTCATAAAAAAATATGAGATACACTGGTCTAAATAGTTATTTTTGTGCTTCTCCTGCAGGCTGTAACTGTGAAACTATCTGTTGAAATCCATGATGATTTTTGACAATTGCTCCATACCAGTGATAGAGAAAGAAGAAATATTTAATCATGACTTTACAAGTCAATAAGAGCCGAACACAATTTGCACTATCTGCTTTGTTTGCAGAGATACATTTACTGTACGTCTTTTGGTAAATTATGTCCGTCCAACATTTCTGGATTTTTTACGCTATGTTTTTATGTTTTTTTATGAATAAATGATAATTTTGTGTTTGGAATGTTGTTGTTTTTTAACGGAAATTAAATTAATAAAATATGATATAAATATTCTAACCTTATAATATTAACAATATAATATTGTGCAATGTTTTAATTTTACCTGAAATTGGTTTAGTGCCATGAGGAGATGTCTCAAATATCTTAGAAGCACCTACAAGTGCCTGTAGACATTAGGACTCCATATTTAATCATCTTGCATTTTTCATGGTTATTACCATGATGGCTAGAGCAACTCAGTATAAATTAATTTGCTACCCCACCCTAAAGTTACACAGCCATTACTGTATTTTTATTATTTATTGTCTTACTTTCATTAATTTTTAAAACTAATGTGAAGACAGCCTAAACTAGTCTTTAGTCTTTACTTTTTTTCCTGGAGGGAGGGGGGGGGGCACAATATGCAGGATCCCAGGAACACAGTTGTAGGAAAAGTTGCTCCACAAAGTAGAACCACTGCTAAGATGCTCTTTATTCAGCTAGCACCCTCATCACCCCATACACAACCCTGTTGCTGCCTAGGTAAAGGGGTTTCTCTGAAGTCAGCAAAACTGGGAGATCATTGTAGACTTTTATTCCTGTAAGCAATAGTTCTTCTGGATTCAAGGAGAGCAGCAGGGCTGCTACTAGGAATTTCGGGGCCCCTGACTGCGAGAACATCTACTATACAATTGTCTAAGGGTTTTTTGTGTGTGTCTGTAACCGAAATCGCGCGCCACACAGAGGCAGCTCATTGGCCGCCGCCCAAGGCTCACAGTATGCAAATAGCGCATGCTGAACATTCGAATTTCTCACCAATTTGCAGCCCGGCGGAAGCGGCGCGTTAGCAGCGCTTCCGCAGGTATGCATGGTCCGGCAAACGGTGGACCCAGCGCGCGCGAGCCAGCCGGGAGACGACCGTCGTGAGCCGGTCGTCTCCCGGCTGCCGAGCCGCTAACCGGAGCTCAGCCGCGGCTACTTGCGGCACGGAGGTCCGTGGCGAACCAGCCGGGAGATGACAGGCATCAGCCGGTCATTTCCCGGCTGGCGAGCCGCTGACCTCTGTGCCGCAGGTAGCCGCGGCTGAGCTCCGGTTAGCGGCTCGCCAGCCAGGAGAGTAGCGACGAGGTAGCTGGGAGATGACCGGCTAGCATTCAGCGTCGACCAATCAGAGGAGCAGCTTGCGCCATTGCGCCATATTGTATTTGAAATATGGCGCCACGGCGCGCGCCGCTATTCTGATTGGTCGCCACGTTCTCCACCGACCAATGAGAATAGCGGCACGCGCTATGGCGCTATATTTCAAATACACTGAGTATAGTGTATTTGAAATATGGCGCCATAGCGCACGCCGCTATTCTGATTGGCCGCCCGCATTCAGCGCCCCACCAGCTCCATCCTGCCCCCCCCATCGGCTCCATCCTGTCCCCCCCCGCCAACTCCATCCTGCCCCCTCCGCCGGCTCCATCCTGCCCCCCCCCCCCACACCGGCTCCATCCTGCCCCCCCCTCCTGCCGGCAACATCCTGCCCCCCCCCCCGGCTCCATCCTGCCCTCCCGCCGGCTCCATCCTGCCCCCCCGACCACCAGCTCCATCCTGGCCCCATATACCATAGCGCCGCTATACATGTACTGTAATGTAACGCCATATACTATAGCGCTGCTATACATGTGATGTAATGTACCACCATATACCATAGCGCTGCTATACATGTACTGTAATGTACCGCCATATACTATAGTGCTGCTATATATGTGCTGTAATGTACCACCATATACCACAGCGCTGCTATATATATATATATATATATATATATATATATATATATATGTAGTTCACTTACATTGACTTAACAAGTTCTGTCAGTCACAGTATGTCAACTACATACATATTATAGAATACCCGATGCGTTAGAATCGGGCCACCATCTAGTACATTATACAGTCATGGCCAAAAGTATTGACACCCCTGCAATTCTGTCAGATAATACTCAATTTCTTCCTGAAAATGATTGCAATCACAAATTCTTTGTTTCAACTTTGTTTTTATTGAAACATTTTTGAATTTTTAACCTAGAACAAAAGCCAAAATCAAGCGAATAGACAGTCTCCATTCATCTATTACAGAGAAAGAATATACAGAAACAGAACACTAATAGTGTACTCAGCGTGTCTACTACTCACTCCCCGGCAGCTAAATTCTCAAATTATTAAGCTCCAGTGTAGAAGGTCCAGAACCTAGGTAGTGCACTTCAACCCCTTTTTCTCAAAGATGCATAATCATGGTCCATCCTGGGTCACCATTCACTTCCGCATATTAAGTCGAGTCATTCTCCTCGTTGCCCCAATGGATCTCCTCTAAATGAAGTCCACGGTGCCCATACCCTGTCGAACCTATCCATATCGTTATGTAGTGAGGCTGTCATCCTCTCCATAACATATACATCCTGGATTCTGGCATAAAGATCCACCGACGTAGAGGCCGCCGTTTTTTTCCTGTATAGTGGAATGAGGCATTTGGCAGCTGTCAAAAGGTGGGTCGGTAACTTCGTGCGGGGTCTGTCCCATCCCCTAGGTGTAAGGTTTAACAAGAACATATGGGGGTCAACTGGCACTTCAACTTCAAAAACTGTGCTCAACAGTCCCCCCACTCCCTTCCAGAAACCCTCCAAAGTTGGGCAATCCCAGAAAATGTGGAAAAGAGATGCTCCAACGGTACCGCATCTCCAACACACATCCGGAATGGACCCGTTCATCTTATGAAGGACCTCAGGAACGCAATACCAGTTCATCAGGAGTTTAATCTGGTTCTCCTTGTGAAGGGTATTAATAGAGGTCTTGTAAGCTCTCGACCAGATCACCTGCCACTGCCTCAGAGTCAGTGGGTGTCCCAACCACGATTCCCATTTCGTCATATATGTGTGACAGCTGAACGTCTGGGAGCCGGGGCAATGGAGTAGGGCGTATATATCAGAAATGAGCCCCTTAGTTGAGGCATTATTTGCACATATCCTCTCAAAATCAGTCGGTACAAGGGATTCCGGGGAACCCATCTGTGTTTTAAAATAGTGTAATATTTGTTGGTATGAGCAGGATAAAGTCTTATGGAGGTTATGCTTCTGGGATAGCTCAGGAAAGGTTCTAAACCTCCTAGTCATTGGGTCTACTAGGTCCCTGTATGTGAAGAGGCCTGCTGAAGCCCAACTGGATCCCGCCCCCAATTCCATAACACCCTCCAAGTGTGGGTTATAGAGGAACGGAGTTAGGAACGATGCATGGGAAGCTAACTGGAATTTGATTCTCAGAGCGGTCTAGATGTCCCTGGTAAATGCCATAGGACCCAGGAGTGCAGTCCGAGAAATCTCGCTCGGCGGGCCCCATATCAGAGCTGCTGGGTGATAGGGAGCCAGCCACAATTTTTCGATTTCTATCCATTTGCTGAATGCGGGGAGAGTCAACCAGGAGGGGATGAGCCTTAGGTGTGCGGCAAAATAATATTTAGTTATATCTGGGCAGGCCAGACCCCCCTGAGATTTGGGGGCGCACATTACTGTTCTAGGAATACGATGTCTCCCCGAATGGCAGACAAAGTTCAAGAAAATCGACTGCACTTACTTTAAAACCGTCTGTGGGACTTTTGATGAAATTGTTTCGAACAGGTACAGGAACCTGGGGAGAATCGACATTTTTATAATTGCTATTCTACCCAAAAAGGAGACTGGCAATGAGGACCACTTCTGTAATCGTATCTCAGTATCTCGGATCAGAGGGGGGAAGTTTGCCCCATACATCTCGTTATATCGTGAAGTAATATGTACCCCCAAATATTTAATGAAAGATGTTCTCCAAGTGTACCTATGGGACTTCTGTAGATACCCAAGTTTAGGTTCTGGTATATTAAGTGGTAGTGCTTCAGTTTTACTCGGATTCAGTTTATACCCAGATAGGCGTGAATAGGACTCCAATAGTTTACTCAGATTGGGAAGGGTCACTACGGGATTAGTCAGTGTGAGCATAACATCATCGGCGAATAAAGAAACCTTAAATTCCTTTGATCTAATCCTAATTCCAGCTACGTCGGGACTCATGCGCAGGTGAGCTGCAAAAGGCTCAATGCTTAAAACATATAGCAACGGGGAAAGAGGGCATCCCTGGCGTGTGCCATTACGAATCTCTAGTTGCCTAGAATGCGCATGGGACAAGCGGACCGTCGCCTTCGGGGCAGAATACAAGCCCGCAGTGCGGTAATGAAGGGCCCCGACAGGCCGAAGTGACACAATGCAGAGAACATAAAGTCCCAGTTCAGCCTGTCGAAGGCCTTCTCCGCGTCTAGACTCAACAGGATGGCCTCGTCTCCCCTCTTATTCACCACGTCTATCAAGTCCAGAAGGCGGCGAGTGTTGTCGCCCGCCTGGCGAAACCGAACGAAGCCGACCTGGTCTTTATGGATTAATTGAGGCAACCAATTGTTCAATCTCTCCGCCAAAATTTTTGTAAAGATTTTTAAGTCCAAATTTAAAAGGCTTATAGGCCTATAACTTGCGCAGTCTACGGGGTCCTTACCATCTTTCAGAATAACTGTTATATAGGAATGAAGCATAGAGGCAGGAATTTCCCCTCCGATCATAAAGCTATTAAACAATGAGACCATATACTGCGAAAGCAAGGGTAGATATGTCTTATAATAGAGATATATACAGTATAGAAGAAAAAGAGCCGAGGTTTGTCCGCGCTAGACCACAGGGAAAACCGAGGATGCAAGCAAACCTTTATTTACACTCAAGCCAATGTTGAACATTGCTGCCCTGATGAAGTGGCCAGGTGGCCATGAAACGCGTTGGCTTGAGTGCAAATAAAGGTTTGCTTGCATCCTCGGTTTTCCCTGTGGTCTAGCGCGGACAAACCCCGGCTCTTTTTCTCCTATACTGTATGTATCTGCATCCCGGGATCTGCAGCGGCCAAAACTTCTACAGGTGGTTGTGACTCTCACAACCATACCAGGTGAGTGGATTACCTTTGTTAATAACACGCTGGTGTCCCTCATTTACCGCCTTAGTGCGCTCCCCTTCTCTCTAATTTTTTGCGATAATAGAGATATGGCAGACCGTTGGGGCCTGGGGCTTTAGTAGAGGGCAACTTTTTCACGATTTCTTCAATCTCCTCAGTAGTGATCTTATCATTTAGGTCGTCAAGAGCAGACCGAGGTAGTTTAGGTAGGTGACAGCCACTGAGGTAATTGTTCAGTACCATATCCCTAGTCTGGTGGTCATTTGGCAGTGGGGAGGGCAATGAGTACAGAGAGGAATAATAATTGTGGAAGGCCATAGCCATCCCTTCAGGATCATATCTAATAGCGCCGTCAGAGCCTCTAATCCCGGAGGGGTTTCCCTTTGTAGCTTTATTCTGCAGCTGCTTCGCAAGCATCGTGTGTGGTTTGTTACCATATTCATAATATTTTTGGTGGGAGAATCGAATGAGCTTCTCCACTTTCCCCAGAGCCAAGTCCCTTAGCTTCGCTCGTAGTTCGATCACCTCCCTCAGACCGCGCCGCGTGGGTCCCGCAAGGAACTTCGACTCGGCAGTCCTCAGCTTCCCCTCATAGATGGAATATTGCAGTTTACTATCTTTTTTTAATCTAGAGGAAAGAGCCATACACTCGCCTCTGAAGACCGCCTTATGCACCTCCCACAGGGATCCGAGCGAGGGGGCCGACGGGGCATTCTCAGCGAAATAATGTGTCAATGAGGTCTGTAGGGTCTGTCTCGTCACGTTGTTTGTCAGGAAGGACTCGTTAAGTCTCCAGTGGGTCGGTCTTGAGATATAGGGAGTAATTTCAAGGTTCACTAGTAGGGGAGCATGGTCTGACCATGTAATGTGTCCTATTTCAGCTTTCTTCAATGTTCGGAGGGTCAGAATATTTCCAAAGAAATAGTCTATTCTGCTATGAGATTTGTGAGTATGGGAATAGAACATGTACTGTCGGGTGGTCGGATTATCTACTCTCCATAGGTCGTAAAGACCGTGAGTGTGGATTAATTTATGGAAGTTCACAGAGTCACGCCCCTCCCCTCGAGACAAGCCCGTGGGAGGCTTCAAATGGAGTCTATCGACGCAGCCGGAAATGGCCAAATTAAAGTCTCCCCCAATGATATGAAGCGTATCTCGTTCTGAGGTTATTCGTTTTAAAATAGAGGATAAAAACGTCGTTTGTGCTGTGTTGGGGCATAAAGGTTACATAAGAGGATCGGCTTACCCTCCAGATCTCCTCTGAGAATCACAAATCGGCCATGTGGGTCAAGTTCAGTCGATCGTATGTGTACTCTACATGAGCGGGATAGCAGGACTGCAACCCCAGCCCTTTTTGTTTTAGCTGTAGCCGAATAGGCCCTGGGGAAATAGTGCTGGGCAAATTTAAGTGATCCGCTAGGTGTGAGGTGTGTTTCCTGTAGGAATATAATATCCGCTCCAGAATCCCTCATTTCTCTCAAAGCCAGTCTCCTCTTGACAGGTGTGTTGAGTCCCTTGACATTAAGTGAAAGTAATTTTACCATGATGGGGATGGGTATAGGTCTGAAAATAAATCTCTATAGAGATCCGGGGGGTCTCCTCCCTCCCCACTACCAGGTCCAGAAGCCCAGAGCCTCCCTGCGGGGGAAAACCATAGACACACTGCAAACATTGAAATCTAGAATATTGCAAAACATCTGTAAAAACTAAAATAAGCAAGTAACAAATAATAAAACTTGAATTTGTTAGGATCCGACTCATAAGGGTATGTGCACATCAGTCGGTTTGTGGGCTGGTTTTGCACGTTTTCCGTCGGCGGTTCCCACTGAGTTTTATGTTAATTTATGTTAATCCTACCCACCGGTAGGATTAACATGCTAGTCAATGGAGTTTTGGAAACGCTGTGTACATTACAACGTTTTTCTTCTTGACGATTTTAGTTTATTCACCGGTTTCCGACTGGTTCTCAAAGATAGAGCAAGCGACTTCTTTTTAGCGTTTTTCCAGCGGGTCCAGCTGAACAAGTGCAGCAAAGACCAGTCTGGAAATCGCTAAGGAAGACGCCGGGGAAATCGCCAAGAACACGCTGTGCGACCGCTAGTAAAGCGATCGCAAAACGTTAGCAAATCGCTAACAAAACCAGGGACACTGGCGAGTGCAGAAAACTCTGTTTCTGCCAGTCTCCACCGGTTCCCGGTCGGTCTGCAAAGATGCAGAACCGACAGATGTGCACATACCCTAAGGTTATGTGCCCACAGGAAGGTTTAGTGGCGTTCAAACCGTCAGTAAACCGCTGGAAATTATCAGTTCTGAGCTCTGAAGTCTCCAGCTGTTTTCCGGCGGTTTTTTTCAGTGTGTGCACAGCGTTTTTCAGTCGGTTTTTCCAGCGGTTTTTCTGGCGGTTTTCTATGGAGGATTTTGTTCATGGAACCGATCAAAAACCGCTGAGAAGAATTGACATGCTGTATGCTGCTAAACCGCTGGGAAACCGCTCAACCGTGGGCAGATCCGCTCACATAAACCGACTATGTGTGCACAGCGGTTTCTAAATTACATAGGGTTACTTGTAAGTCCTAACGCTGCTTAGGATTTACATAAATTTAAATAAAACCTATGCTAAACCGCCGGCGGTTTTCGCTGCTAAACCGACGTTAAACCTTCCTGTGGGAACATACCCTTAGGATCCCTGGGCAAGAGTCAACCCGTACAAATCAGTCTCCAAATTGGAGATCAGAAAATCCAAATAAAACACTACACTCCTCTAAGGGGTGCGATTTCCTTGGTTCGTACTCTTGCCGGGGGTCGTGGCCTTCTGGCCTCAGAGGTAAGGAACAAAACATCAGCTACAGCCCCCTTCCCTGGGGACAGTGTGCAGAACAAGATCCCCTTTGGGACATAGGGAGGGGGTGAAAGGGTCTGGGAGGGGGGAAAAAAGGGGGGGGGGGAAGGGGGGAGATGAGGAGGAGAGGAACGAGGAGGTGGGTAAGGCAAGGGATAGGGGAAAAGAAAGAAAGAGAGAGATAAACAAATAAATACCCCTCTCGTAAGGGCTATTTACGTATCAGGTATTCCATTGGGTAATGAGGCGTCAAGCCAGAAATCCCTCTGAAAATAGCAGCAAAAACCTCGCTCCAGAGCTAAAGAAAGTTCAGGTATCATCTTCGGAGGTTCTTGCTCGCTGCTTCCTTGAGGTCGCAGTTTGCCAGGTCCGCTGAAGAGTTGAGGGTAGCAACGGCGAGGTCCAATCCGGCAAAGCAGGTGCCTCAAAGCCAAAGGTCTTACAGAAAGCCGGGACCTCATCCGGGTACCTCAGGGTGGCGGTTGTATTGCCTCGACGAGCTGATAAACTGAACGGATACCCCCATTTATACAGAACCTCCCTGTCCACTAGGCATTTAAGGAGAGGTCTCAGGGCCCGTCTACGTTGCAACGTGATCCAGGAAAGATCCTGATACAGGGCTATTTTGGTTCCTCTGAAAGATGGTGGTTTGTTTGGTGAAATCTTGGCCATAATTTCCTCCTTTAAGCAAAAGTCTGTAATGTGGCATATTATATCCCTAGGGGCTCCATCCATGTTTTTGGTCTTTAATGCTCTGTGCGCTCTATCTATGGGAATTGGGTGGTCCAGGGGGCGTTTTAGTATTGTATTAAAGATTGTGTTAAGCGCAGTCCCTATGTCCTCTGTCTCCCTCACCTCCGGCACCCCTCGAACCCGGATGTTGTGCCTACGGCCCCTGTTGTCAAGGTCCTCAACGTGGCATTGCATGTCGTCTATCAACCTAGCCTGGGAGGACACAAGCGACTGTAACTGAGTAATAGCTTGTCTAGCTTCCGTGTGTTCCTCCTCCAGCTGATGGATTCGTTGGGTCAACCCTGTTACCTCTTGACGGACTAGTGCTATTTCTTGGCGGCATGTAGACTTCACCTTCTGAATGAGAGCCTGGAAGTCCTGTTTAGTAGGGAGGTGCTGTATCAGAGTCCACCACTCCTGGGGGGGCTGCGTGGAGGGCTGGGAGTTGTTAGGTCGCAACAGGGCTGTAGGGTCCGTCATATCAGCGAAATCCAGCAAGGAATCCCGGCAGGTGTCAGGAATAACAGCAGAGAAGTCCCCCATCTCACCTCCACACCCAGAGTGCTGCAAACGTGGCATCTTGGGCGACCTCTGGGGTCTAGGTGGATCCGTATAAGGAGCCGCCCGACTGAATGTAGGGCTTTCCCCAATGACAGGCCGGGAGTGCCCCGGGGGGAGACAGGGAGAGCCGGTCCCCAGATGGGCTACATTTGTCAGGTCCCATAGGGATGAGGGGAGACCCCGCAGATCCTCCGGGGGTCTTTCTTCAAGGTTAGCAGTCGGGGAGGGGGTCACAGATTCCTCCCACCAGCGCCCCTGCTCTGTATAGGTAGTAAACTCCCTCGTACATAGTTCCCCTGGGTGTCCCTCCATAGGACCCAGCACAGGGGATATGAGAAGCGTGTCACCAACCTCTGCTGTGTCAGTTCCTCCAGGGACCATCGGTGACAAACCCTGGCCCGGTGTCTGGGGCGCTGGGGAAGACGAGGGGCAGCTCCCCCGCAGTGTGGAGGAGAGGTCCGAGGCTGCACGTTGCAGTGGGGAGCTGGAGAAGGAGGGGGGTGGGACTTCCACCATCGGCGCCATCTTGCCGCACTGTAGCAATGGGGATGCCTGAGTCCCGACTCCTGTGCCTCCGGGCGGTGAGGAGACGGTCCCCGGTTGTGTGGATCGGGCAGTTGCGACTTGTGGGCTGAGTCCATCCGAGCTGGCCGTCCCCGATGTCCCGCCGGAGGGTCCCTCCACCACCTGCGTGCCATCCGCCCGCTGCTCCCGCTGTTCCTTAGAGATGTGACCATCCAGGGTGCCCGGCACAGACGCCTCCGGGTCCCTGGCTGTCTTAGCTGTCTTCTTTCGGGCCATGAGAGGGGTCTAAGCTTGGTTAATGGTGCTTTTTATGGTCCCCGAGTCAGGAGCTCCCGCTCTGTGCGTCCTCACATGTAGGCTTCCGGAATCACAAATTCTTTGGTATTATTATCTTCACTTAATTTGTCTTCAATGAAAAAACACAAAAGAGAATGAAGCAAAAAGCAAAACAATGATCATTTCACACAAAACTCCAAAAATGGGCCAGACAAAAGTATTGGCACCCTCAGCATAATACTTGGTTGCACAACCTTTAGCCAAAATAACTGCGATCAACCGCTTCCGGTAACCGTCAATGAGTTTCTTACAATGCTCTGCTGGAATTTTAGACCATTCTTCTTCGGCAAACTGCTCCAGGTCCCTGATATTTGAAGGGTGCCTTCTCCAAACTGCCATTTTTAGATCTCTCCACAGGTGTTCTATGGGATTCAGGTCTGGACTCATTGCTGGCCACCTTAGAAGTGCTTTCTCTCAAACCATTTTCTAGTGCTTTTTGAAGTGTGTTTTGGGTTATTGTCCTGCTGGAGGACCCATGACCTCTGAGGGAGACCCAGCTTTCTCACACTGGGCCCTACATTATGCTGCAAAATTTGTTGGTATTCTACAGACTTCAAAATGCCATGCACACGGTCAAGCAGTCCAGTGCCAGAGGCAGCAAAGCAACCCCAAAACATCAGGGAACCTCCGCCATGTTTGACTGTAGGGACTGTGTTCTTTTCCTTGAATGCCTTTCTCCTGTAAAGTCTATGTTGATGCCATTGCCCCAAAAGCTCTACTTTTGTCTCATCTGACCAGAGAACATTCTTCCAAAACGTTTTAGGCTTTCTCAGGTAAGTTTTGTCAAACTCCAGCCTGGCTTTTTTATGTCTCGGGGTAAGAAGTGGGGTCTTCCTGGGTCTCCTGCCATACAGTCCCTTTTCATTCAGATGCTGACGGATAGTATGGGTTGACATTGTTGTACCCTCGGACTGCAGGGCAGCTTGAACTTGTTTGGATGTTAGTCGAGGTTCTTTATCCACCATCCGCACAATCTTGCGTTGAAATCTCTTGTCAATTTTTCTTTTCCGTGCACATCAAAGGACATTAGCCACAGTGCCATGGGCTTTAAACTTCTTGATGGCACTGCGCACGGTAGACACAGGAACATTCAGGTCTTTGGAGATGGACTTGTAGCCTTGAGATTGCTCATGCTTCCTCACAATTTGGTTTCTCAAGTCCTCAGACAGTTCTTTGGTCTTCTTTCTTTTCTCCATGCTCAATGTGGTACACACAAGGACACAGGACAGCGGAGTCAACTTTAATCCATGTCAAGTGGCTGCAAGTGTGATTTAGTTATTGCCAACACCTGTTAGGTGCCACAGGTAAGTTACAGGTGCTGTTAATTACACAAATTAGAGAAGCATCACATGATTTTTCTAAGGGCGCCAATACTTTTGTCCACCCCCTTTTTTATGTTTGGTGTGGAATTATATCCAATTTGGCTTTAGGACAATTCTTTTTGTGTTTTTTCATTGAAGACAAATTAAATGAAGATAATAATACCAAAGAATTTGTGATTGCAATCATTTTCAGGAAGAAACTGAGTATTATCTGACAGAATTGCAGGGGTGTCAATACTTTTGGCCATGACTGTATATATAGTGAAAAATTGGAACAGCACCAAAAATTATCTCAATTTATGTGCAAAGCTTTCCCAATCAGCAATCCAGATGGTTCCTTACAATAGAGTAAAAAAAGGAAAAACAGCACAAAAAAATTGAAAAAAGTGGACTTTATTGCCTAATGGGGACAGTGTTGCAAATGTATGTAAAGCACTATGGAATTAACAGCGCTATATAAATGAATAAATATATTATTATAGTAATGAGACCAAAATCAAACTTTGTGGCTACAACGTTACATTTGGAGAGTGTTCAACAAGGCCTATCATGAAAGGAACACCATTCCTACTGTAAAGCACGGAGGTGGATCACTGATGATGTGGGGATGTGTGAGCTACAAAGGCACAGGTCATTTGGTCAAAGTTAAAGGAACGATGAATGCAGCACGTTATCAGCAAATACTGGAGGTAAAGTTGCACTCATCAGCCCAGAAGCTGCGCATGGGACGTACTTGAAGCTTCCAACATGACAATGATCCAAAACACAAGGCCAAGTCAACCTGACATTGGCTACAGCAGAACAAAGTGAAAGTTCTGGAGTGGCTATCTCAGTCTCTTGACCTCAATATCATTGAGCCACTCTGGGGAGAACTCAAGCGCGCAGTTCATGGAAGAAAGCCCAAAAATATACAGGAACTGGAGGCTTTTTACTAAAAAGAATAAGCAGCTTTACCATCTGAGGAAATAAAGAGCTTCATCCACAACTACCACAAAAGAATTCAAGCTGTCATTGATGTTAGAATGGGCAATACACAGTATTAAGTGCTGGCGTATGTGAACTTTTGATCAGAGTTATTTGGATGTTTTTGGTTGTCATTATGATTTAAAAAGATAATACACAGTAGTTTGACAATAAATGGCTTCACCCAACCATTAACCATGAAAGGAAAAAAAAAGTTTTTGTATTATTCATATTCTCTGTAAAAAAAAACAAGAAAGCAAAAAATCTACCAGTGTAAACTTTAGAGCACAACTATAGCCATGTATCAAGTAAGCTTGCAAGTTAAGGATTGTTACATGTACAGGAACAGTAACAATAACTTCACAAGATTACATCCCCAGAACCACCACCAGTACCAAAATTCATTACTAGAACCCCGTCTATACATAAACACAATATCAATGCCCTCATCAGTACAGAACGACATAATTAGAACTACCAACAGTACATAAACAAAGCATCACATCAATCATGAGTGCAGAAACACATCAAAAGAATCACCAACAGTATAGAAATAAATCACAATAGCAACCAGCAGATGAATACATCACACAGGACCCACTAGGTCCGGACGCCATGATGACTTTTCACATCCACAGCTTGTCCCTGTACACTTCCATGTTCTTTGTTTTTTTACAGCACATCCGACACGGTGCCCTTAAAGATGGAAGAATTACTATAATCATCCTGGCTAAAAATATCTACCCTACACTGTGCTCCTGAATAAATAATTGCCCCTCACTGTGTACCCGGCAAAAATATGACTCCCACACTTTTCCATACTTGGCCACCTCTTCACCGGTCCTTTTACACTGTGCCCCATCCATAACTGCCCAGTCTCTGTATTATGCCCCCTCATCACACTGTCCTTCATCAGCACATTATCCTTTCCTTGCTATGCCCTTACACTGTCCCCCCATCAGCCACCTTACTCTTCTATCCCTATACTGTCTCCTCACATATTTTCCCGCTCACTTTCCCTACTATCTCCTCACCTGACGATAGTACCCCTGCCAGCTGTGCCAGAGGAAAATGTCCTGCTCACCCCCTCAGATATGCTGTCACGCTTCCGGGGGAAGGCGCCCTAGTAGTGGACCCACTGGGCCGTGGTACTGAATTCCCCTGGGTGAGCTGGGTCCTAGTTTAACCAACCCCTATACAGGGATTGTCAGGGGCAAGCCCAGGGGGTCTAAATACCACAGCTGCTAGTACCAGGGGGCGGCTCGTAAGGTTAGCCTATGCTATGGCACAGCTAAGGATTCCGGGATAGCAGGGTTCAAAGCTAGGAGAACAGGAATGGTGCTACTGGGGAAGAGCACAGCAAGGGTTCCAGGAATCAGAGTACAAGGAAGGCCTGACCAACAGTCAGCAAGGCAGAAGCAAACTAACTTAATAATCAGGCACCTCTCATCAGTGGAAATGGCCAGATATACCAGAGGAAGAGCAGCTAGTGGTCAAGGGGAGTGTCAGGATGCCGGCCCCTAGAGTCACAGAGGAGGAGTGCACTTAGTGCGCCCCTGATTGGTCACATAAACACGACCATTATAATGTGCTCATGTGTGAGCCTGGTGGTGAGCTGACAGAAAGGGAACCCAGTGACGGCTCTGAGACACAGTACGCTTGGACGCTGGATGCCCGGTCGGCAGAGGGGCAGAGGATGCCGACGGGGGAGCGGTGCCAGGGGACCTAAAAGTACCCCCTCCCTCACGCCCCCTCCTCCGAAGGCATCAATATTCTCCCGTGACTCCCAGGTCCTCTCCTCAGGACCGATGCCAACCCAGTCAATCAAGAAGAGGGTCTTGCCTCTGCTCTTCTTCATGGCAAGGATGTCCCTGACCTCATAGACATTCTCGGAGCTGAGAGGCCGTGGCACGGTGCCGGAGGATGAATGGAAGCGATTAAGCACCACCGGTTTCAACAACTAGACATGAAAGGAATTGGGGATGCGAAGTGAGGCAGGCAGTCTCAACTTATAGGCTATGTCGTTGATGCGTCCAAGGACTTCGAAAGAACCGATATAACGCGGCCCTAACTTGTAGGACGGCACCTTCAACCTGACGTATCTGGAAGTAAGCCACACTTTAATCGCCCGGGAGATAAGACGGTGCTTCTAAGCGTCTCTTATCGGCATGTCTCTGCATCCTGCCGGAGGCTTGTGTAATAGCATCTCTGGTCTCACTCCAGATCTTGGTAAAGTCAACGGACAATGCATCGACCGCCGGGTTGCCGGACGCTGTGGTGAACGGAAGAGGTAAACCAGGATGTTGCCTGAATACCACGACAAAAGGAAATTTAGCTGACGACTCACTAGAGTGATTGTTGTAAGTGAATTCCGCCCAAGGAAGGAGACTGGTCCAGTTATCGTGATGAGCATTGGCGAAGTGTCGGAGGTAAGTGGCGAGGACTTGGTTAATGCGATCCACCTGCCCGTTGGACTGCGGATAAGCCGAGGAGAAGTCCAACGTGATGTCCATATGCTTGCTCAGCGCCTTCCAGAACCAGGAAGTGAACTCAACTCCCCTATCGGACACGATGTGACGAGGAAATCCGTGGAGCCGGAAGATCTGTTCGATGAATATCTTAGCTAACTCAGGAGTGGATGGTGGACCGGATAAAGGAACGAAGTGAGCCATTTTAGAGAAGTGATCCATGACTACCCATATGACAGTACAGCCGGAGAAGCAGGGTAGATCCGTAATGAAGTCCATAGCTATGTGTGCCAAAGGGCCGATGGGAACGGGAGAGGCAGTAGACGTCCAGCCGGGAACTCTCTGGACACCTTATTTCTAGCACAGGAGACGGACAGGAAGCAACAAAGTCGTGGACGTCTTGACGGATAGTAGGCCACCGATAGTGACGAGAGATCAAAGAGAGTCTTTTTAACTCCAACGTGACCGGCAATCTCGATGAGTGTCCCCATGCCAGGACCGCCTCCTCTTGATCCTGTGCTACGAAGGTCTTTCCCGGTGGAAGTCCAGCTACACGTAAGGGAGCCACGGTAATTATTTTGGTAGGATCGATGATATGGAAGGTCTCCTCTTCCACATCCGACTGCTGGAAGGACCTTGACAGAGCATCAGCCTTGACGTTTTTACTGCCAGGCCAGAAGTGCAGTTCAAAGGTGAAACGGGCAAAGAACAGGGACCACCGGAACTGCCGGGGATTGAGCCTCTGGGCGGACTGGAGATAAGTCAGGTTCTTGTGATCCGTGTAGATAATGAACGGGTGAACGGCACCCTTGAGGAGGTGTCGCCACTCCTCCAGTGCCAGTTTGATGGCCAGCAATTCATGATCCCAAATAGAGTAATTGCGCTCCGACGAGGTAAAGGCTTTGGAGAAAAACCCACAGGTGACTAACCAACCTGAAGAGGATTTCTGGTAGAGGACAGCCCCCGCTCCTATGAAGGAGGCGTCTACTTCTACGATGTACTGTCTGTTCACTTCTGGTCGGTGCAAGGCAGGAGCCTCGGAGAATGAGCGCTTTATGGTGTAAAAGGCGTTCTTAGCCTCTGGGGTCCAGTCGCAGGCTTTTGCTCCCTTACAGATGAGAGCTGTGATGGGCTTGATCAAGGAAGAGAAATAGGGAATGAATTGCCGGTAACAATTTGCAAAATTCAAGGAACCGCTGAACAGCCTTAGTCCCCACAAAAAGGGACCACTTCAGCACGGCAGAGAGCTTCTCAGGATCCATCCGTAGTCAGAGATGATGTATCCGAGAAAGGGCAAAGAGGTCTGCTCAAAGACACATTTCTCCATCTTGGCATACAACCAATTCCTCCTCAGTCGCAGGAGGACTTGCTGCACATCCCGTCTATGACAGGACAAATCCGGGGACAAGATGAGGATATCGTCCAAATATACCACCACACACGTGTACAACAGATCACGAAAGATGTCACTGACGAACTCCTGAAACACTGCGGGAGCATTACACAACCCGTACGGCATGACCAAATACTCAGTATGGCCGTCCCTGGTGTTGAAAGCCGTCTTCCATTTGTCTCCGGCACATATGCGAACCAGGTTGTATGCTCCTCAGAGGTCTAATTTCGTGAAGATGCGAGCCCCTTTGAGCCTTTCAAAGAGCTCTGGAATCAGCAGCTGGGGGTATTTGTTCTTGATGGTGATGGCATTCAAGCCTCTGTAATCTATGCAGGGTCGAAGAGTGCCCTCCTTCTTTTTCCCAGCAGGGGACGTGGATTTTCGAATGAAGCCCCTAGCCAAGCTGTCCGTGATGTACTCAGACATGGCTTGTGACTTGGCTGGAGACAACGGGTAGATTGGACCCTTGGGTGGTGTAGCACCAGGAACCAGATCAATAGGGCAATCATACGACAGATGAGGCAGGAGGACCTCTGCCTCAGTTTTGTTGAAGATATCCACGTACTGAGAATAGGCAAACCAGGAACAACAGAAGTTAGTTGCGGGGAACCTGGTGCCAGAACAGACTTCAGGCATCTCTCATGGCAGAGAGGGCCCCACCGCAGCACGTTCCTGAGCGCAGGTCCAGGACAGGTTCATGAACCCGAAGCCAGGGAAGCCCGAGGAGCAGGGCATGGGAGAGACCAGGCATGACATAGAAGGCGATCTTTTCACGGTGTAGAGCCCCAATCTGCACCTCCACCTCCTCTGTCACTTTGGTGACGATCTCCTGCAGCGATCTGCCATCCACTGATGCAATCACGCGAGGCGTCATCAGAGGTATTACACAGATTCCAAGTCTAGTCACCGTCTCTTGCCAAATGAAATTTCCTGCAGCCCCAGAATCCACGTAGGCTAACTCAGAAAAGCATCTCTGCGGACGTGTCACCTGCACGGGCAGGGTGAGGGGTTGAGAGGCATCACTCTCACCTAGGACGGTCTCTCTTACGCGACCTAGGCAGAGGACCTCTCCAGGTGTTTCAGGACAATACCGGCACTGGACGGTTCTCTTGTCCCTGGCGGTTTCACGGGAGCGCTCTTGGAAACGCAAGTCGATGTGGGTGGCTAGTGAGATCAAGTCCTCCAGCTCGTCTGGGATATCTCGACCCACGAGTTCGTCCTTTATCCTGCCGGACAGGCCTCGCCAGAAAGCTCCGGTCAGCGCTTCATTATTCCATCTCACCTCGGAGGAGAGGATGTGGAAACGGATGGCGTATTGCCCAACGGTGAGCGTCCCTTGACGGAGGTTGAAGAGTGACTCCGTAGCAGACGCGACCTGACCGGGTTCATCGAAGACCCTTTAGAATGTCTCCAGAAAGGTTGACAAGTGGGAGACTGCTGGGTCATCACGCTCCCTTAGAGGGTTAACCCACGTCAGAGCCTCGCCCTCCAGGTGGGACACCACAAAAGCCACTTTGGCCCGATCAGTGGGGTACTGCTGTGGCAGTAGTTCAAAGTGTAACCGACACTGGTTGAGGAAGCCACGGCACATCCCGGGGTTTCCGCTGTATCTAGGTGGTCTCCCAAGACGAGGCGGAGGCTTCGGGACGCCACCCAGAGAGCGGTCATAGGATACAGCCTGGACCGAGTCCGTTGATGCAGACTGCATGGAGTCCAGATGATCGTCCACGGAGGATATGTACGACAGCCTGCAAGACTGCATGTCTCGTGCTGACAGCTCCTGCTGTAGGCTCGCAGGCTGAGTGACGGGTGCTGGGTCGGAGGTTTGCAGGGAGGCTAACCGGGTATCCATGGACTGAAAAGCCGCTATGCGGCTCCCACTCTCCCGAAGATAAGCCAGCTCCTTTTGCACTGAGAACGAGATACCATCGGGGTCCATGGCCTGATTATCTGTCACACTTCCGGGGGAAGGCGCCCTAGAGTGGACCCACTGGGCCATGGTACCGAACTGCCCTGGGTGAGCTGGTCCTAGTTTAACCAACCACTATACAGGGATTGTCAGGGGCAAGCCCAGGGGGTCTACATACCACAGCTGCTAGTACCAGGGGGGCGGCTCGTAAGGTTAGCCTATGCTACGGCACAGCTAAGGATTCCGGGATACAAAGCTAGGAGAGCAGGAATGGTGCTACCGGGGAAGAACACAGCAAGGGTTCCCAGAAACAGAGTACAATGCTGGAAGAACAGGAATGGCTCTAACAGAGGAGAGTACAAGGAAGACCTGACCAACAGTCAGCAAGTGAGAAGCAAATTGACTTAATAATCAGGCACCTCCCATCAGTGGAGGTGGCCTGATATACCAAAGGAAGAGCAGCTATTGGTCAAGGAGAGTGTCAGGTTGGACCGTGCCAGCCCCTAGAGTCACAGGGGAGGAGTGCACCTAGTGCGCCGCTGATTGGTCACATGAATACGATCATTGTAATGTGCTCATGTGTGAGCCCGGTGGTCAGCTGACAGGAAGGGAACCCGGCGACGGCTCCGAGACACAGTACGCCTGGACGATGGATGCCCGGTCGGCAGAGGGGCAGAGGATGCCGACCCGAGAGAGGTGAGCTGGGGAGCGGTGCCAGGGGACCTAACATCGTTAATGAATACATGGGTCATTTACCTGGACTGGAATTCAACCCCGCACCATGAATATCACTTTTTTATGATGTTCTTTTCTTGTTGCCTCTCGGTGGTCTTTTGAAGCAGTCGTAGCAGCACAGGGGGCACAGACGGTTGTTGCGGAGCCAGGAGGAAATGCAATTCAGACGGAGGGTGTGGTGACACGGGAGGACTGTGACCTGTTCTCCGATCTCATAAATAGTTATACAGATGGTACATGTCTGGGTCTCCCTCTGGGTGGTTACATGCCTTCTTGGGAGCCTTTCAATTTGCCGTAATCTCCTGATACCAGTACGCCATCCCCTCCGCACACGTATATTCTGTGGAGTTGGTGGCATCAACATTGCATCCTCTTCCTGAATAGGTATAAGTTCAGGTGGCACCTCCTCTGGAGTTGGTGGTATCATCATTATATTCTATTCCTCCACAGGTACAAGTTCAGGTAGCTCCTCCTCTGGAGATGGTGGTATCATCATCATATCCTCTTCCTACGCAGGTACAACTTCAGATGGCTCCTCCTCTGGAGATGGTGGTATCATCACCATATTCTCTTCCTGAATAGGTATACGTTCAGGTGGCTCCTTCTCTGGAGATGGTGGTATCATCATCATATTCTCTTCCTGAATAGGTATAAGTTCAAGTATCTCCTCCTCCTCCTCTGGAGATGGTGGTATCATCACACCCATTTCCTACAGTTGCATAGGGTATGGTTGGGTGAGATGGGATGGCCACCATCCCTGTGTCACTCTTCCATTAATGTGGAAGGCTCTTCATGGACTCGTCTGAGAGGAGAGCGGTTTCTGTCCTGGTTCTCTTGTCTCCTACGCCGTGGTGAATGACTGTCTCATCTCCTTCTTTTCTCAGTACCATTATTGTTGTCTCTCCGATGTCTACCTCTGATAATGGGTCTTTCATGATCTCTTTGAGAAGAATTTAGTCTGCTGACATAATGGAGCCTGACCTATAAAGAAATGATAGTTTAGTATAATAATTCCCAATTTGGGGGCTATAGGGATAGGTTCTTTTGCTAATCTGGTGTTTAGGGAGAGGATAACCCTAGAAAAAAATTACCTTATTTTGGACTAAAACCTGCACTGTCTGTCCTGAAATGTAACCCTTTCAGTGGCAGACCAAGCAGCTGCTATGGGGCCCGTGAGTGATGGGGGCCCAGCCCCTATCACCCGCGGTCCCTACCCACCCATCAGTCACAAGAGCATGGTGTCAGCATCAGCACAGAGCCCACATCGTCGGTGGCCCCTTCTTGCTTGTTAGTCATGTGGGCCCAGTGTATGCATCGGCACTGCCCACCCATCTTCGCACACTGCAATACTCCGCTGTGCCTGCACTGACGGTCTGACATCCAGCACAGTGGGGCGTGATGATGTACCAAAGGTAGGTGAGTACTTAGTTATTTATTTTTATTCATCAGTGAGTACAGTGGCCTAAGGATCATGGGGTGCATTAAATGATATGAGAGCTGCATTAAAATAATTGGAGGACTATGGAGGTGCATTATAATAATTGTAGGACAATGGGGGTGGATTATACATGGAGGACTATATGGAAGGTGCATTGACATATATGGAGGACTATGGGGAGTGTATTATAATGGAGGATATGGGGGTGCATACTATATAGAGGACTATGTTGGACCCATTATACTACTTGGAGGGATATGCGGGGGTCTATTATACTATATAGAAGGCCATGAGGGAGCCTTTTATACTACAGTATATGGAGGGCTATTTGAGGGCTATTATTCTGTATGCAAGCAATTATACAGTGTGAAGTTTTGTGTGAGTTCCATGTAGTCCAAGAAGAGAGAAATGAAAATTGCAGCACTCCAGGTCCTTAAAACGTCCAACTTATATTTGAACAAGGTTAAAAGCAACATCAGGGAGAGCTGGGGTTATGAAAGGCGACAGGCTGTATTGCGCTATTTGGCACTTTAACCCCTTCACCTCAGGGCCTATGTTGACCCTAGTGACCAGGCCATTTTTGTCAATTCTGACCAGTGTCCCTTTATGGGGTTATATCTCTGGAACGCTTCAACGGATCCTAGCGATTCTGAGAATGTTTTTTTTTATGACAAATTGGGCTTCATGTTAGTATTAAAGTTAGGTCGATAATTTTTGCGATTATTTGAGAAAAAATCTAAAATTTGGCAAAAATTTTTAAAATGTAGCAATTTTCAAATTGTGAATTTTTATTTTGCAAAACCAGAGAGTTATGTGACACAAAATAGTTAATAAATAACATTTAACACATATCTACTTTACATCAGCACAATTTTGGCAAAAAAAAATTTTTTACGGTAGGAAGTTATAAGGGTTCAAAGTTCATCAGCAATTTTTCATTTTTCCAGCAAAATTTACAAAACCATTTTTTTTGTGACCACATCACATTTGAAGTCCCTTTGAGGGGTGTATATGACAGAAAACACCCAAAAGTGACACCATTCCAAAAACTGCACCCCTCAAGCTACTCAAAACTACATTCAAGAAGATTATTAACCCTTCAGGAGCTTCACAGGAACTAAAGCAACATGGAAGGAAAAAATGGGCATTTTAATTTTTCCAACAAAAATGTTCTTATAGGCTCAATTCTTTCATTTTCACATGAGTAACAGGATAAAATGGATTCTAAAAATTGTTGGCCAATTTCTCCTGAGTACACCGATACCTCATATTTGGTCATAAACCACTGTTTGGGCGCACAGCAGGGCTCAGAAGGGAAGGAGCACAAATTGACTTTTGGAGCTAATTTTTGATTTGAAAAGTGAAATAGCGCTCCTTCCCTTCTGAGCCCTGCCGTGCGCCCAAACAGTGGTTTATGACCACATATGAGGTATCGGTGTACTCAGGAGAAATTGCCCAACTATTTTTAGGATTGATTTTATCCTGTTCCCCATGTGAAAAAGTAAAAATTTAGGCTAAAAGAAAATTTTTGTGAAAAAAAAAGTACTTTTTCATTTTTACGGATCAATTTGTGAAGCACCTGGGGTTCAAAATGCTCACTACCCATCTGAATAAGTTCCCTGGGGGCTCTAGTTTCCAAAATGGGGTCACTTGTGGGGGAGCTCCAATGTTTAGGCACACAGGGGCTCTCCAAATGCGACATGGTGTCCGCTAACAATTTGAGCTGATTTTTCAGTCAAATTGTTAGCTGACACCACGTTGCGTTTGAATGGAAAATCAGTTCAAATTGTTAGCAGACACCATGTCGCGTTTGGAGAGCCCCTGTGTGCCTAAACATTGAAGCTCCCCCACAAGTTACCCCATTTTGGAAACTAGACCCCCCAAGGAACTTATCTAGATGCATAGAGACCACTTTAAACCCCCAGGTGCTTCACAAATTGATCCGTAAAAATGAAAAAGTACTTTTTTTTCCACAAAAAAATATTTTTTCATTTTTGCGGATCAATTTGTGAAGCACCTGGGGGTTCAAAGTGTTCACTATGCATCTAGATACGTTCCTTGGGAAGTCTAGTTTCCAAAATGGGGTCACTTTTGGGGGAGCTCTAATGTTTAGGCACACAGGGGCTCTCCAAACGCAACATGGTGTCCGATAACAATTTGAGCTAATTTTTCATTCAAATTGTTAGCGGACACCATGTCGCATTTGGAGAGCCCCTGTGTGCCTAAACATTGGAGCTCCCTCACAAGTGACCCCGTTTTGGAAACTAGACTCCCTAAGGAATGTATCTAGATGAATAGTGAACACTTTGAACCCCCAGGTGCTTCACAAATTGATCCGTAAAAATTAAAAAGTACTTTTTTTTCCGCAAAAAAAATATTTTTTCATTTTTGCGGATCAATTTGTGAAGCACCTGGGGTTCAAAGTGTTCCCTATGCATCTAGATACGTTCCTTGGGGAGTCTAGTTTCCAAAATAGGGTCACTTTTGGGGGAGCTCTAATGTTTAGGCACACAGGGGCTCTCCAAACGCAACATGGTGTCCGCTAACAATTTGAGCTAATTTTCTATTCAAATTGTTAGCGGACACCATGTTGCATTTGGAGAGCCCCTGTGTGCCTAAACATTGGAGCTCCCTCACAAGTGACCCCATTTTGGAAACTAGACCCCCCAGGGAACATATCTAGATGGGTGGTGAGCATTTTGAATCCCCACATGTTTCACAAATTAATCCGTAAAAATGAAAAAAGAAAACATTTGTGGAAAAAAAGATCTTTTTCATATTTACGGATCAATTTGTGAAACATCTGGGTGTTCAAAGTGCTCACCACCCATCTAGATATGTTCCCTGGGGGGGTCTAGTTTCCGAAATGGGGTCACTTGTGGGGGAGCTCCAATATTTAGGCACATAGAGACTCTCCAAATGTGACATGGTGTCCGCTAATAATGTGAACGGAATATCAGTTCAAATTGTTAGCGGACACCATGTTGCGTTTGGAAAGCATGTGTGTGCCTAAACATTGGAGCTCCCCCACAAGTGACCCCATTTTGGAAACTAGACCGCCCAGGGAACGTATCTAGATGCATAGTGAACACTTTGAACCACCAGGTGCTTCACAAATTGATCCTCAAAAATGAAAAATATTTTTTTTTGTGGAAAAAAAAGTACTTTTTCATTTTTACGGATCAATTTGAACCCCCAGGTGCTTCACAAATTGATCCGTAAATGTGAAAAAGTACTTTTTTTTCAACAAAAATGTTCTTTTTTCATTTTTATGGATTAATTTGTGAAGCATCTGGGGGTTCAAAGTGCGCACTATACATTTAGATAAGTTCCCTGGGGGTCTAGTTTCCAAAACGCAACATGGTGTCAGCTAACAATTGGAATTATTAGTGGACACCATGTCGCATATAAAGAGTGTGCCTAAACATTGGAGCTCTCCCACAAGTGACTCCAATTTGGAAACTAGACCCCCCAAGGAATATATATCTAGATGCATAGTGAGCACTTTGAAGCCCCAGGTGCTTCACAAATTGATCCGTAAAAATGAAAAAAGAAAATTTTTGCGAAAAACAAAAAGTACTTATTCCATATTACGGATCAATTTGTGAAGCACCTGGGGGATCAAAGTGCTCACTACGCATCTAGATATGTTCCCTGGGGAGTCTTGTTTCCAAAATGGGGTAACTTGTGGGGGGTGCTCCAATGTTTAGGCACACAGGGGCTCTCCACGCTGAGGATTCCAATCAGCCAGCTGCCAAGTTGTACCTGGCTGGCTACCAAAAATAGAGCGAAGGCCTTTTTTTTAATTTCTAGAACTAATTCTAGAAAAAAAAAATGACGTATTTTTGGTCCAACCTGGTACAACTTGGCAGCTACAGTCTGCCAGCAAGCCCCAGCTTCCTCGTAGTACCTGGCTGCAACCAAAAATACAGAAATCCCTTTTTTTTAAATTCTAGAACTAATTCTAGAAAAAAAAAATGATGTGGGGCTCCGCCATATTTTTGGTCCAGCCAGGTACAAATTGGCAGCTATGGACTGCCACCAGCCCCCAGCTGCCTTGTTGTACCTGGCTGGCAACCAAAAATACAGCGAAGCCCATTTTTTTTTTTATTTCTAGAACTAATTCTAGAAAAAAAATGATGTGGGGTTCCGCCATATTTTCGGTCCAGCCAGGTACAACTAGGCAGCTGGGGCTGGAATCCGCAGCATGGAGAGGCCCAAGCGTTTTGGGCCCCCCATGCTGCGAATTGCAGCCCGCAGCTGCCCCAGAAAATGGCACATTCATTGAAGCACAATTTTCTGGCGCTGTACCCAGACTCTTCCAGTTGCCCTGGTGCCGGTGGCAAACTGGGTAATAAAGGGGTTAATGCCAGCTTTTTTATTGGCAGCTGGCACTAAGCCCAAGATTCATAATGTCGGGCCAATATTAGACCCGACCATTAGGAATCTTTAGTAAATAGTCAAAAAAATACACCAGAGAAAAATCTTTTTATTTGAAAAAAACACAAACGAAATTCAGACTCCATCTTTATTATAAAGATCCAACGTAGTCCACAACGAAGGTCCCACGACGCTTGATCGCCTCCGACATAGTCCACAACGAAGGTCCCACAACGCTCGATCGCCTCTGCTCAATCCAGAGACTGCAGCAAAGGATCAAGTGTCCTCTTCCTACAGTCTCTGGGGTCAGAGTTATGGTGCACTGTATGGCAATGATCTGTCATACAGTGCACCATGACTATGATCCCAGAGATTACAACAAGAAGATGCTTGATCCCTTGTTGCACCCATCCATCCACCCATGCATCCACGCACGCACACATCCACGCACGCATGCACACACATCCACGCACGCACACATCCACGGACGCACATCCACGCATGCATCCACGCACGCTGACATTCTCGCATGCACACATCCACGCACACACATCCACGCATGCACACATCCATGCACGCACACATCCACGCACGCAGACATCCACGCACGCATCCACGCACGCTGACATCCACGCACGGTGACATCCACACACGCACACATCCACGCATGCACATCCACGCACGCACACTTCCACGGACGCACATCCACACACGCATCCACGCACGCTGACATCCACGTACGGTGATACCCACACATGCACACATCCACGCACGCACATCCACGCACGCACATCCATGCACGCTGACATCCACGCAGTTCCACATCCATGCACGCACATCCACGCACGCTGACATCCACGCACACATCCACAGACGCACATCCACAGACGCACATCCACGCATGCACTTATCCATGCACGCACTCATCCACGCACGCACTCATCTACGCATGTTCACATCCACACACACTCACATCCACGCAAACACACGTCCACGCTCGCACACGTCCACTCACGCTCACGTCTATGCACGCACACACACATCTACGCGCATGCATCCATGCACGCAGACATCCATCCATGCACATATCCATGCACGCACGCACACATCTGCGCACATGTCCACGCACACATCCATCCATGCACACATCCACGCACACACACGTCTATGCACACACACGTTTATACACGCACTCATGTCCACGCATGCTCATGTACGCTCACGTCCACGCACGCACACGTCCACGCATGCACCCCCCATCCATCTATCCATTCACCCATCCATCCATCAATTCATTCATACATACATACATACTTACCTCTCTCTCGATCCACCGATGAGGAGGAGGCTGGGAGAGGAGGCGGGGCCAACCGACCGGGGCAGAGGAGGCGCAGCGGTAGGTGCACCGTCGTGTGCAGCCTGCCGGAGGAGGTAAGGGGGGGCCAGGACACAGGGCCCGGAGGTGGGGGGCTGCTTGGGGGGCACTGCATGAGGGGACCAGGTAGTCTGACTGGCGGGCGCACTGGCGAGTGCAGCCCGCCAGCATATACATAATAATAGAGGGGGTGGGCGGTTGAAAGGTACCGGGGGGGCCCTGTAAGTCCTGGAGTGGGAGGGGGCTGAAGAGGGGGAGGACACTTGCCGATCCGCCCCTCCAGATCTGATTGGAGAGCTCCAATCAGATCTGGAGGGGTGAATCTCTATGATTCGCTCCGATCGGCAGTTTCATTTTTACACTGCCGATTGGAGGGGTTCTGGGCACGCAGGGGTTAATCCACCTCCTGTGGGGTCAACTACAGGTTGTCACAGAGAAGCAGCAACTGTGACACCTGAGTGACCCGGCTCACAGGAGGTGCAGCAGCTCAAACACGCCAGGACGTTGCACAACGTCCTGTGTCGGGAACGACCAGAAACCCAGGACGTTGTACAATATCCTATGTCGGCAAGGGGTTAATTGGACCCGGGACCAATTGAAGCATCAGGTAGTGCGAAACAGTCTGTCGTCTTTCATACACCACATCTCTCCCTGATGTTGCTTTTAGCCTTGTTCAAATACAAGGTGGATGTTTTAAGGACCTGGAGTGCTGCAATTCTCATTTCTCTCTTCTTGGACCACATAACCTGACTGTGGAATGCTGGCACCCGGAGTCCAGAATGTGAATTTGGAGCTTTAATACTTATCTGAGGATTATTAACCTCTGCAAAAAGCATAAATAGTGTCAGAGCACTTTCTTTAATCATGTCTAATTTGTGCGAGGTCCATCATATAGTTCGGAGGGCTGTGTGGGGGCCATTATGCTATTTGACGGGATAGTAGGGGCCATTTTATTGTATGTAGGCCCATTATACTGTATGGGGGGCTGTGTGGGGGTCACAGGGATCATACTGTATTCATTGAAGTAAAGGTATGATTGCACTCAATATCCCAGAGCCTGTAAGGCTTCGGCTTCACTTTATAGCCCTAAATTCTGCAGGTTGGTTCCCTTTAAGTTAGTCCATGCCAGCAATCCTAGAAGATTTAAAGAGGATCTGTCACCCCTTGATGCAGGGCAATCTAAATGCACCACTGAATGCAGCATGTCTGCTGCATTCAGGGTAGGGGTCCTCCATATCTCTAGCCCCCCTGCGCCCTGAGATCTAGACTTTATACATCTTACATGTCTGTAGTCCGGAGGGCTTGGAGTCAGCGCTGGAACGGAGGGTCTCCCCGCCTCTGGCCGCTCTGTTCCTCCTCCTGCTGCTCTGTTCCTCCTCCTGTGGCCCCTTCCTCTCCTGCGCCGGCATCTACGCTTCTGATCTGACACAGGCGCATAGCGAGGCCGTGACGTCAGCAGCCGGCTCCCATCCTTGCTGTGCGCCTGTGTGAGATCATACGCTTAGACGCTGGCGCAGGCGAGGAGGGGGCAACAGTAGGAGGAACAGAGCAGCAGGAGGAGGAACAGAGCAGTAGGAGGCGGGGAGACCCCCTGTGCCAGAGCTGACTCCAAGCCTTCCGTACTCCAAACGTGTAAGATTTATAAAGTCTGTATCTCAGGGCACAGGGGGGGTAGAGATATCAAGGACCCCTTCCCTGAATGGAGCAGGCATGTTGCATTCAGTGGTGCATTTAGATTGCCATGCACAAGGGGGGGTGACAGGTTCTCTTTAAGTTGAAATGTATAGAACGCACCAAGACTGGCATTAGGGGAAGTGATTCAAAAAAATATTAGCACAGCAAGAATGCAAATGGATCCACATTTTTGGGACAAAATCAACTCATGGTCTTAATGAGGCACAGTTAGCTTTTCCTTCTGTCTATAAATAATATATCAATCAGCTTTGTACATATCAGTAACATCTGTGTGGGCCATGTACACAATTTATAAACCCAGTGCGCGTCCGGTTTGCAGTGATGTCTGGGTCTGGTCTATATTCCTTTTTCATAATTTACATTTTTCCTGTATTTCTCTAACCACAGCTTTACCACTTATTATTCATTAAAAATGTGTTCTATTTTTCCAAAATCTTTTTTCAGCTCATCACTTCATATACTGTACTGATGCAAATGTATTGATATGCGGACAGGAAATCATCTAAAATGGATATGTATTATCATTTTTAAACTCATACACACCATATTTTTTGGATTATAAGACACACTTTAATTCCCCCAAATTTTGGGGGAAAGTGGGAGTGCGTTTTATAATCTGAATCTACTAGGGCAGGGGCTGTAGGGCAGGGGGGAACGGCCTTGAAGCTGTGTCTGGGGGCTGGAGCGGGTTGGCGCGGGCTGAGTGCCCAGCACATGAGGGCTATGTACCAGCACAAGGGGGCTATATGCCAGCACAAGGGGGCTATATGCCAGCACAATGGGGGTACCTATCAGGATGGGGATTATATATATGATTTGTAAGACGGGCACTGGCAATATAAGATAGGCCCCATTTAACATAAAAAATTTTCCTTCTCCAAATTGGGGGTGCGTCCTATAATCCGGTGCGTCTTTTAAAGCAAAAAATATGGTGTATCATATAATACTGCAAATATGGATTATGGTAAATGTCACTCCTGACTTTGGCTTACAACCCAAACATTTGTAATTATAAATATTAAATAAATAAAAATAAACTAAATAAATACCGTATTTTTCGGACCATAAGACGCAGCCAGATTTTAGAGGTGGAAAAGAGGGGAAAAAGAGATTTGAAGCAAAAAATGTGGTAAAAAATTGTCACTCAGTGGAACCCGTCTGTCCAACTAGTTTTCAGTGCGGCTTGATGTCGATGGTTTTTAAAGTACCGTATATACTTGTGTATAAGCCGACCGTGTATAAGCCAACCCCCCTACTTTTGCCCCCAAAATCTGGGAAAACCTATTGACTCGTGTATAAGTCGAGGGTGGACCCCAGCACAAGTATACAGCCCCCAGCAGTGTGGTATACAGCAGCCTTCCCAGTGGTAGTATACAGCAGCAGCCCCAGTGGTATATACAGCAGCAGCCCCAGTGGTAGTATACAGCAGCCCCAGAGGTATATACAGCAGCCCCAGTGGTAGTATACAGCAGTCCCAGTGGTAGTATACAGCAGCAGCCTCATTGGTAGTATACAGCAGCAGCCCCAGTGGTATATACAGGCCCCCCCCATCAGTATACAGGGCCCCCCCGCCTTGTGCAGCCAGTCTGTAAAGGAAGAGATTAGTATACTTATCCCTGCCGCTGTCCCGCTGCCACTGTCCCGCCGCCGCCATCGCGCTCCTCCGTCTTCATCCAGCGTCTTCCGGCTTCCTCCTCTGGTGCGCAGACAATGACGTCATTGCCTGCGCCGACCAGAGGAAGCTGGAAGAAGACGGATGAAGCCAGAGGAGCGCGATGGCGGCGGCGGGACAGCGGCAGGGATAAGTATACTAATCTCTTCCTTTACAGGTTGGCTGCACAAGGCGGGGGAACCTGTATACTGATAGGGGGGGGGCCTGTATACTGTATACACTGTATACAGTGTATACAGTGACTCGCGTATAAGCCGAGGGGGGGACTTTTCAGCCCAATTTTTGGGCTGAAAAACTCGGCTTATACGCGAGTGTATACGGTAGGTTTTTCTTTGAAATGTTGCAGTGTTTCAGGTAAAAACAAACCGTACATTGCTGAAGTCTTATAGCAAGTTCCTGATGAACACTACCTGTGGATCAGTCAACCTGTATCAGCATAAGTTTCCTTTGGGGTGCAATTACACTTGTGTATGGCTCACTGAAGATTTCATCACATAGCCACAGACTGGCTGGCCGGGCTCTGTGATGAAACCTTTGGTGAGTTCCTGGATACGCAAGTGTGACTGTGTCCTTAAAGCACCACTCCTGTGTCTTTATTATTACTCCACTGGAGTGATGTCTTAATTCTAAGTTCCCTGCCCCTGTCTTATGTTCACCCTCTGGCGGCTTAACCCGCTATATCCGAAACTCTGGTAGTCGGTTTGTGGCAGTTTGTGACCTGCCGGCAGCTCCAGTCCTTTGGAAGTGCATTGAGCTGTAGGCTGGTTTTATGCAAAAGGAAAAAAAAATCCTTTTTAAATCTTCTTACTGAGCGAGTGTGACACGAGCTGAGTGTGACCAGAGCATAAGTGTGAACGGAAGAGTGTGACTTGTGATTCAGTGAGGAGGTATTTGGTAATCCTGTAACAAATACCTGTGTGAATTGCTGAGTGTTTTTCTACCTTTTTAATTTTATCGGCCTTTCTTAAGTTTTTTTCTCTCTACAAGTTTATAGTCTCTTATTTTACTACCTGTAAGTATAAGGGTTAACTACATTACACTTAAATCCTGTGGTGTAGTTATACTCACAAAGGGTTCATAATTAAGGGTTTATAAGTAGCAGCTGGTTGGGGCTTCCAGTCTTTTGGAAGTGCATTGAGCTGTAGGCTGGTTCTCTGCTAAAGGGGAAAAAAAATCCTCTTTAAATCTTCTTACTGAGCGAGTGTGACAGGAGCATAAGTGCAAACGGAAGTAAGTGTGTGACTTATGATTCAGTGACTTTGGATTCAAGGAGTTTGGAAGGGACGAATTACTGAATTGCTGGTTGTATTTTATTATTACTTTACATTTCTTTTTTCTTATCATCTCTGGTGCAATCCCCATTAGAAAATGAGCTCCATAATTGACAATGCCATCCAGTGTATATCTTCCAACATATATGAAATCCTTGAACAGCCGATCGAGGGTGCATACTGCTGTGCGAGATGTGAGCACGTTGTGCATTTGGAAGCCCAGATACAGGATCTAAATTTACAGCTGGCAATACTGAGTTCCATAGACAATATGGAAAGGAGTCTGCTGCTCTCTGAGCAGCTGCTCACTAGGATAGATGTGGGGGAGGATGGTAGCATTGAGCTGCAGGACAGTGAGGCAGCTAGCTGAGTGACAGTTAGAAGGCGGGGTAGAGGGAAGAGTGCCAGGGAAGCTAGATCTGATCTGGCACACCCCAATAAATGTGCTAAGTTGGAAGATGAGGGGAGTGTCAGTACAGGGATAGCACTGCTGCAGCAAGGCATGTCCTCTGAAAGCTGGAGGAGTGTCAGCTCCAGTAAGATGAAAAACAGCAGAGCAGGTCAGGCCAGACAGGTGCTGATAGTGGAGGATTCAATTATTAGGGGGAACAGATAAAGCAATCTGTTACAAAGACAGGGATCGTCGAACAGTGTGCTGCCTACCTAGTGCTCGAGTCCGGCACATCGCTGATCGGGTTGACAGATTACTGCTAGGAGCTGGTAAGGACCCAGCGGTCATGGTGCATATTGGCACAAATGACAAAGTTAGAGGTAGCTGGAAGATCCTTAAAGATAATTTCAGGGAATTAGGCTGCAAGGTTAAGGCAAGGACCTCCAAGGTAGTATTCTCTGAAATACTGCCTGTACCACGAGCCACGACATATAGGCAACAGGAGATTAGGGAGATAAATAAGTGGCCCAGGAATTGGTGTAGGAAGGAGGGGTTTGGGTTCATGGAGAACTGGGCCAACTTCTCTGTGGGCTACAGGTTCAATGCTAGGGACGGGCTGCTCCTCAATGGGGAGGGTGCAGCTGTGCTGGGGGAGAAAATGGATAGAAGGTTGGAGGAGTGTTTAAACTAGGTATTGGGGGGGAGGGTATTCATTGTATAGGAGGGGAAGATAGTGTAAATAGTAACCTGGGCACAAATAATGAAATTTGAGGTGGTATGGGGGGTGAGGATAGAACAGTCAATATAGTAAGAAAAAATAGAGGTAACGAGAGATGCATAAAGTGCATGTACACTAATGCCAGAAGCCTCACCAACAAAATGGAGGAATTAGAATTAATTTTGTTGGAAAATAATTATGACATGGTGGGGATATCATAGACATGGCTGGACGAGAGCCATGACTGGGCTGTTAATTTACAGGGCTATAGTCTGTTCAGAAATGACCGTACAAATAAGCGAGGGGGAGCTGTCTGTTTATGCGTAAAATCATCCTTAAAACCCATCCTGCGTGATAATATATGTGAATCTAATGAAAATGTAGAGTCCCTGTGGGTGGAGATAAGGGGAGGGGTAAAATATAATAAATTACTGATAGGGGTTTGTTATAAGCCTCCAACAATAATGGAAGTGGAGGAGAATATCCTCATAAAGCAAATCGATGAAGCAGCGACTCAGGGAGAAGTCATTATTATGCGGGACTTCAATTACCCTTAAATACATTGCAGAACAGAAACCTGCAGTTCCAGCAAAGGTAATAGGTTTTTGACAATTATGAGAGACAATTAACTTTCACAACTGGTTCAGGACCCAACAAGAAGGGGGGCACTGCTGGACCTAATATTAACCAAGAAGTCGGATCGCATATCAAATATATGGTTTGGAGGTCACTTGGGTAATAGTGATCACAAAAAAGTCTAAATTACTTACCGGTAATGGTTTTTTTCCAGGGCCACGACAGCACCACCTGAGAGAGAGGACCACCCATCCAAGACAGGAAACCTCTGAGATAAAAAAGGCTCTTCTGCACCTCAGTTGGTTTACAGAGATCGGAGAGGAGTACCAAAAAATGTTAGTACACAGCCACCACCAAAAAAATCATCAATCATAACACCCCAAACGTGCAACACATCAATAGGAATAAAGGGAGGGATGCGGTGGTGCTGTCATGGCTCTGGAAAAAAACATTACCGGTAAGTAATTTAGATTTTTCCATCATCGCCAAGAGTGCACCACCTGAGAGATTTCAGAGAAAAGAAACCTTAGGGAGGGACTACCGATTGAAAAACTTGTCTACCAAAGGTCACCTCATCAGTGAAAGAAAGATCAAGTCTGTAATGTTTGAAAAGGTAGAAGGAGAAGACCAGGTAGCAGCCCGACAGATTAACTCTAAGGGGACATCAGCCTTCTGTGTCCATGATGCTGTGACTGCCCTGGTAGAATGTGCAGTGATACCCTCAGGAACCTCTAACTAACTAGCAGAATATGCTAAGGCTATAGCTTCCCGTAGCCATCTAGCCCCCTGAAAGGACGCAAAGAGGGTCTTTGGACTTGTCCAAGTAGGTAAGCAATGCCCTCTTGACATCTGAGGTGTGTAAAACGTGCTCCTTCTGATTAGATGGACGGTCACAAAAGGAAGGGAGCACAATCTCCTGCACCCTGTGGAATTGTTTAGCCACCTTCGGGAGATAGGAAGGGTCCAGACGGAGGATGACCCTATCCTGCAAAATCTGAGTATAAGGCCCCACCACTGACAGGGCCTGCAGGTCGCTAAGCCGTCTGGCTGACGTTAAAGCCACCAACAGGACCACCTTCAGAGTTAGGACCGTAGGAGAAGCAAAAGACAGGGGTTCAAACGGAGGCTTAGTTAAAATCTCCAACACTAAATTGAGATCCCAAGGAGGCATTTTCGGACAGGGGACGGGAGTGGCTCATTTGCAAGACTGGATAAAACGGGATACCCAAGATAACCCAGCTAAGTTAAAAATTGTACAACGCCCCAAGAGCTGAGACCTGGAGTTTTAGGGTATTGACAGAGAGATCCAATTCCCACCCCTTCTGTAGGAACTCCAATATTGCTGTCACTGGCACATCCCCCTCCGGGATTGCTCCTAAAGAGGACAGAAATTTATACCACACTTTACCGTAAATTGTAGTAGTAACAGGCTTTCTACTGGACATCAGAGCGTGAATCAAGCCGGCGGAGAACCCTCTATGCGACAGGAGCCATGGTTCAAGTTCCAAGCCGTCAGCCGGAGACCTGAAACCTGTGGATGACAGACAGGCTCCTTTGGGAAAGCAGAGACTGGGAGTCCGGGAGAGGCCAAGGCTCCATCAGCGACATCTGATGAAGCCAAAAGAACCAGGCCCTCTTAGACCAAGAGGGTGCCATCATGATGACCCTGGCTCTGTCCTCCCTGATCTTCCAGAGTAGCGCAGGAATCATTACTGGGGGGGGGGGGAAGGCATACAGAAGGCCCGAGGACCAGGGAATCTGCAGAGCGTCCACCGGAATGGGCCTGTCCCTGGGATTCAGAGAACAGAACCTCTGCACCTGCCTGTCCTCTCACGTGGCAAAGAGCTCCATCTCCAGCAGTCCCCATTTGTCTACAATCTGAGTGAACACCCGTCGATCCAAAGCCCACTCCCCCTGCCTCAGTTGTACCCTGCTGAGAAAATCCGCCCTGGAATTTTCCTTTCCCCATATGTGAAGTGCAGAAAGGGAAATCTGGTGTTCCTGTAACAACTTGAAAGATGTCCAGTGTGACTTGTATCAGAGCCTGAGACCGAGTGCCTCCCTGATGGTTCATATATGCCACCGAGACACTGTTGTCAGAAAGACTTCTGAGATCGCAACCTCGGAGGCAAGGAAGGAAAGCGGAAATAGCCTCCCTTACTGCTTGGAGTTCAGGCATATTTGAGGACATCTGAGAGAGGCGTGAGTCCCAGATCCCCTGTGTGGACTGATCCTGAAGGTGTGCTCCCCACCCCCCAGGAACTGGCGTCCGTGGTGATCACGTCCGAGACTGGAAGCACCCATGGGACTCCACCTGTAAGGTGGTTGGCCTGAACCAACCACCACCCCAGTGAAGCTACTGTTTGGGCTGAAAGACAGATACTGTTGAGGATGGAGGCGTTATGGCAATGAATAGTTAAATAATGTATATAGCATATAGAGCCATTCAAGTATTTTACAATACTTACAGCATGATTTTTTGTTCTCATTTGATCACAATTCACTCTCTGCTTCCCCTCCCTTTCACGCTCCCTAATCAGGAATACGGTGTTCTTTCTCAAGGTCATATACTGCTTCTTTCTGTTGTGTGTAGAGCACTGTTTGCTGTAAATGAATGTGCCAGAATGGGATACTAACCTTGTTAGTTGTAATTGAAATGCTGATTAACCCCTTCTAACTATGTAGAATCCGACTGAATCTTCTCGTGCACACATCCAGACAAGACATCCATTACAGTGATATGAAGTGTTGTTATAGGTGAAAATATCACAACTTTTCCTTACATAAATAATGGACTAGATATGTCATGTGATGTGACCATGTGATGTGCCATGCTGCCTGCTATACAACATCCAAGATGGCGCCTGTACCCTGTGCTACGCCCATGATCCGGCTACTCCCTGAAAAGGAGGAATTCAGATATCAGAATAACTCAGCAGGAACTGGCGCATCAAGGGCTAACAAGTTCAGAGAATGTTTCAGGACAAACCAATCAAGGACTGATAATCTTACAGAATACTTCAGTATTAATCCGCCTACTAACACCCCTTGCATTCCTGTATAAATATGTGTGTGTCAATAAATTGTTGCGCAGTGCTTATTCTCCTGGCCTTGGGCAGGAGCAAGACTTGGAACGGATTCTGTGTTCGTATCATTACTTGCGACGTGCATGCTTGCCTGTATGATTAGGAGTGGTTGATGGACTTGAGATACATAGCTGAGACCCTCAACAATACGTGTATCTAAGGCTGACCCCAGGACCTGTTGGTGTATGAGCACTTCCCCTTGAAGGACCCGTGTGTGCAACTGAGTCCAAGGAACTGCAGGGATACATGAAATGAAGGAGCCGAGGAGGGACAAAGCCCTCCGTAATGTCAGTTGAGGAGATTCTACAATAGCCCTGACTGACGTCTGAAGTTGTTGCTGCTTGTGCTCCATAAGCAGGCAAAGTTGAGACTGTGAGTCCAGGATCATCCCCAGGAACAACTGTCGTGTGGACTTTTCCAGGTTGACAATCCACCCGAGATCTTGTAAGGTGGACCATACCACCTGCAGGTGACTTATGCACTGGTCCCTGGAGTTTCCCACAATCAGGAGATCGTCTAAATAAGGGATTATCAGTTATCTGCTGGTGGCGAAGGTGAGCCATTACTTCAGACTACAATTTTGTAAAAATTTATGGTGCCATAGCCGGCCCGAATGGGAGAGCCGGGTATTGATAATCGCAGAGGGCGTCCCCTATATACAGGGCAAATCTCAGGAACTGCTAGTGGTGCAGGTGGATCAAAATGTGGTAATACGCATTCTTTAGGTCTAGTACCACCATGAAACAATGTGGAAACAGCAATCTGATTGCCGAATTCAGCGTCTCCATCTTAAATGTCCTGTGTACCAGAAAGCCGTTCAGGTGCTTCAGATTGATTATTGTCCTGAATTAGCTGTCCATCTTCAGAACTAGAAACAGCGTGGAATAAAATCCCCTGCCTCACTCGGCCAGTGGCATTGGTGTTATAACTGCCTTCTACTCCAGGGACAGTACTTCGGCTATTAAAAACCTGCAGTTTTCTGTGTTGCTGACAGACGTTACTACCAAGGACCCCAGGGGAGCCGAAGTAAATTCCAGCTTTAACCCGTCTCTGACAATACTTATTGCCCAATCGCAAGTATTTATCCGGGACCAGTCTGGGAGAAACCGGGAGAGTCTTTCTCCCACCTGGAGCGAGCTGTCACTTGGCTGGATTCTTCTTGTCAAAGGAGGACCCCTTGAACAAAAAACCCGACTTCTTATTATCCTTTTTGTTATACCAGGAATCTCTGGATTGCTTAGGGGACCTCCGTCTGTAAAACCGTGGCCTACGAAATGAAAGACTAAAGAAGGTGGAAGCAAGAAGGAAGGAAAATGTTTCTTCTTATCACTAGCGTGTTTTAGGATTTCATCCAGCGGTTTACCAAACAGAAAATTCATCGTACAAGGCAAAAAGCCCAATTTAGCTTTTGACTAAGTGTCTCTTATTCAGGACTTCAACCATAAGGCACGCCATGCAGCATTGGAAAAAAAGTAGCATTTGCCGCCATTTCTAGAGAGTCAGTAGAAGCATCCGCCAAAAATGCAGAAGCCGACTGCAACAAAGGAAAAGACGACAAAATCTCCTCCTTTGGTGAATCATCCCTGACCTGGGACTCCAGGTCAGGGATGATCATGAGATCATGAGATCATGAGCCAGATCATGAGAGAGCGTGCAACGGGTGTGCCAGAGCTTGAAGGCTGAAATATACTAGCAGTGGTCTCCCAAGAACTTCTTAGGTAACCATCAGCCCGCCTGTCCAATTGGTCCTTTAGATCCCCAAATCTGCAAAGAGAAGGGAGGAACGTTTTGACTCCCGGTCCACGGCCACGTCAATTATCCCATGAAGCAGTAGCTTCTTCCTCAAAGGGGTATTTTTTTCTTGCCATATAGAAAAGGGAACCCTTCTTATCAGGTTTCTTCCAGGATTCTATAAGATCGTGAACCCTCTGGTTTAAGGGGAAGCTACGTTTCTTCTTACCAGAGAGACCCCCAAACATTAAATCCTCAACGGAAGCAGTCACGTGTGTCAATGTGGCGCCCCACTGGTCGGAGTGCCACTAAGGGGTACTGCACCCAGACCAGCGTGTGTGGTATCCCTGTGGTCAGTGAATGGGGAAGTTAATATGTGGCTTATTCCTCGCATCCATACACATACCCTTAGCTCAGGGGACTACAGGGGTAACTCCTCTGCTAGGAGACCCAGCCCCAGTGGGAGGAGTTCAGGGCAAGCAGTGTGAGGGCGGGAGGAAGTTAGAGACAGAGAGGAGGAAAAGAAGGGGTCTTCCAGGGAAGAGAAGCTGTTCTGGGAACTGAGGAGCCGACGAAGGTCCATCCCAAACAGTACACCGGACACCGGAGTCCGCACCTGCTGGAGAGCTCCAGGCCCAGAAGAGAATCCGGTTCACCATGGAGACTTCAGTTCTCCCGGGCACCTGCGCAGTCAATATCAAGGGAGCCAGGCACCGCAGTGAAGAGAGATAGCGGCAGGCCATCGAAGGTTATCCCGCAGACAGCAAAGGTGAGGGAGCACAGGAGGCCAGGCCAGTTTCAGGCTAGCCAGGCTTCACACCAACCTGGAAGAGTACTGAAGGAGGGACATCTAACAAAGCCACGTAGAGACACCCCGTTCATTTGCCACTAACTAGGCCAGTTGCCTATGCTTACAGACTGCTTATTATGCCACATGTGGATGTCCCAAGGTCTATATAGGCCTAACCTCCAGGCAGATGAGGGAGTGAATACGCAAACATGTTTGCGATATTATCGCAGCCAAAGAGGTTGAAGATGTAACGGTTCTAAAAACTATTCCGCGTCATTTTAAAACGTATCATAACTGCAATCCAAAAACCTTTATGGTTAGAGGGATTGAACAGATAAGTTTAGGTACCCCAGGAGGGGATGTAATGAAAAAACTGCAGCAGCAGGAATGTCATTGGATTATGGTCCTTGGCACAACGGCCCCTAATGGCCTGAATGAAGTGAACAGCTTTGCTTTTTTACTAAGGTAGTTTGGTGCGCTTGTGTATTTAGTGCACCTTGGCAATAGTGATGTTAGGATTTACTGGTGTTTGATTTTAACTTTCTGAATTTAATCTTCACATTTTTCACTTTTTTTCAGATAGAACGGGCTATGACGGTCTCCCTGGACCCTTTTTGGACTGATGACTGCTATATAGGGATATATATCGGCAAAGTGAACTATACTGAGACATGTTGGACCATATACAACCTGCTCCCATGTGAAGCCTCCAAGGAATAGAGATATGATTTATTTGTATAGTGGTTTGGACTATTGATTTGAATGATACATGGTGGCTGGTGTGAATAGTGAATATATCATACTGTCACCAGGTTGATACAGGAACATCTAACCTAGACCACTATATACATGGAAAAGCTCCTTATGTGAGGTATATTACCACTAAATACAGGTGCAATGGGTTTAATATGCCCATATGGATACTAGGCTCATTGTATCCTTTAGCGACCGTCATTCTCGGCCACTTAAGGGTTAAGTGTGCAGAGCGAGCCGCACCGTCAGGCCGCTACCCGCCCTCCTCCGTCTCTATGGTTACAGTTTAAGCATTGATATGCATGGCCATGACGGAGCAGGGCAGGGTGGGCGGGCTGGATGTGCATGGCGCACATGCGCCAAAACAGACCCTGGGATTGGCTGATAAGTCCCATGTGATTAGTCACATGGTACAAAAAGGGACGAAATACCATCATGGCCATGCCCCCAGACAAAGCCAAGAGGAGGAGGAGAAGAGGAAGAGTAGGAGAAAAGGAAGAGAAGGAGAAGAGGAGGAGAAGAGAAGGAGAAGGGGAAGAGAAGGAGAAGAGAAGGAGAAGAGGAAGAGAAGGAGAAGAGGAAGAGAAGGAGAAGAGAAGGAGAATGAGAAGAGAAGGAGAAGAGGAAGAGGAGAAGAGAAGGAGAAGAGGAAGAGAAGGAGAAGGAGAAGAGGAAGAGAAGGAGAAGAGAAGGAGAAGGAGAAGAGAAAGAGAAGGAGAAGAGAAGGAGAAGGACAAGAGGAAGAGAAGGAGAAGAGAAGAAGAGGAAGAGAAGGAGAAGAGAAGGAGAAGAGGAGAAGGAGAAGAGAAGGAGAAGAGGAAGAGGAGAAGAGAAGGAGAAGAGGAAGAGAAGCAGAAGAGGAAGAGAAGGAGAAGAGAAGGAGAAGAGGAAGAGAAGGAGAAGAGAAGGAGAAGAGGAAGAGAAGGAGAAGAGGAAGGGAAGGAGAAGAGAAGGAGAAGGAGAAGAGGAAGAGAAGAAGAGAAGGAGAAGAGGAAGAGAAGGAGAAGAGAAGGAGAAGGACAAGAGGAAGAGAAGGAGAAGAGAAGGAGAAGAGGAAGAGAAGGAGAAGAGGGAGAGAAGGAGAAGAGGAAGAGAAGGAGAAGAGAAGGAGAAGAGGAAGAGAAGGAGAAGAGAAGAGAAGGAGAAGAGAAGGAGAAGAGGAAGAGAAGGAGAAGAGAAGGAGAAGAGAAGGAAGAAGAAGGAGGAGGAAAGAGAAGGAAGAAAGGAGAAGAGAAGGAGAAGAGAAGGAGAAAGAGAAGAGAGAGAGAAGAGAAGAGGAAGAGAAAAAGGAGAAGAGGAAGAGAAGGAGAAGGAGAAGAGGAAGAGAAGGAGAAGAGGAAGAGAAGGAGGAAGAGAAGAGGAAGAAGGAGAAGAGAAGGAGAAGGAGAAGAGAAGGGGAAGGAGGGAAGAGAAGAGAGAGAGAAGGAGAAGAGAAGGAGAAGAGAAGAGAAGAGAAGAGAAGGAGAAGGAGAAGAGGAAGAGAAGGAGAAGAGAAGGAGAAGAGAAGAGAAGGAGAAGAGGAAGAGAAGGAGAAGAGGAGAGAAGGAGAAGAGAAGGAGAAGGACAGAGAAGGAAGGAGAAGAGGAGAGAAGGAGAAGAAGAGAAGAGAGAGAAGAGAAGGAGAAGGGAAGAGAAGGAGAAGAGAGAAGAGGAAGAGAAGGAGAGAGAAGAAGAGACGGAGAAGAGGAAGGAGAAGGAGAAGAGAAGGAGAAGAGGGAAGAGAAGGAGAGAGAAGAGAAGGAGAGAGAAGGAGAAGAGAAGAGAAGGAGAAGAGAAGGAGAAGAGAAGAGAAGAGAAGAGAAGGAGAAGAGAAGGAGAAGAAGGAGAAGAGGAAGAGAAGAGAAGGAGAAGAGGATATTGTACCAGCGCTCTGCATGTATGATCTAAACAGCAAAGGGTTAAGGTGCTTTCTGGTGTAGAGCACAGCATAGGAAAAAGCATGCTATGCAGTGTTACTTTGCTATAAGTGGTCCTCTGGTTGCAGTACAGTAAGAAAAACATGTTCATTGTACTTTTATAAGTGACAGTTCCATCCTGCTATGCCCTGCAGGGTGGCCCTTTGTGTGAGGTGTGAGGGCCAGTGAAAAACACGGGCCAGCTAGGAAAAGGTGCGCAAGATGCAGCCAGGGAAGCCTGACCCACCCCCTTTGTGATGCGGCCGGGGCGGAGACCACCCGCGCTGACATCAGCAGAAGGGCGGGTGGTAGGCGGGGAGGGGCGGCACCAGCAACGCTAGGCCGAAGCCGGGGCCTCAAGTAAATGTCCCCGGAAAAGTGAGGAGGCCGGTGCGGAAGTCCGCAAGCCCCGTCGGTTCCGCCGCACGGGACCGCTGCCGCTGGTCTGCCCAGCCAGGCTTGCCGCTCAGGAAGTTCCCCCGCTGCCCCAGCGAGGGGGCACAGCCCGGAGGTACAGGGGAGCTGGGCCCACAGAGCTGCTGGGGAGTCTCTGCACAGTGGGAGTGTAAGAGATGCAGAGTAAGTGCCTTCTGTTCCATCTAACGAAAAGACAGAGGCAGCATGTGCTCAACCCAAGGCCACCGTATAACTAGGGGAAATGGGGAGGGTGGCGTGCTGATCTCACTAGATGTAAACTCTGTAGGCTCTTAATCAGCAGAGGCTGTGAGCAGCCTTGGGGGGCCCTGCAGCCGAGGGAATTGCCATGTACCAGCCAGTGCTATGAATGGCACCTGAGGCTGGTGACTCAACCCAAGTTCCCAGCCAGGGGGAATGGGGAGGGCGTCTGTAGATCCCATGGGCCCCAATACTGCAACCGAGATGTTACCTGGTGCCGGTAGGGAGATGTTGGTCTCCGTTTTCACATGGGAGCCGAGGATCGGGGCCCCCTTTTTGCTGGTTTTTGTTTCCAAGTGTCTTGCTGCTTGCGGTGGGGACATGGGGCATTACTGCGACCCAGAGCCCCATCAGTGGAGGACTGGGGAGGAATGCGGGGCTCGGAACCGGCAGGTCTGGAAATCACTTTAACCCTGCACCTCCAACAGTGGAGGGCCGAGAAAATAATAGCCCTTAGCAGACAAAATAACTCGACCCAGAGGCTCAACTATGGAGTCTGGGGAAGTATCTGTGGTCGACATGTCCCTTCAAAGAGTAAAATAATAAAGAGATAGTAAGAACGTGTGCCTCCTATCAGACACTAAGCAAAAACTGATGAAGCAATGCCTGCTCCAGGGGTGTATACTTCAGAGGAGGAGCCACTTAACTCTTTTGCAGATTCTGCCTAGTGTCGCCTCCTAGTGGACAGCAGCATAACACCCACGGTCCTGTGTCCCCCAATGAGGCGAAGAGAAAAGATGAAAAAGATGAAAAAGATGAGAAAGATCAGGGCTGTGGAGTCGGAGTCGAAGTTAGTTTTGGTTGGAGTCGGAGTAGGTAGAAATGTACCGACTCTGACTCCAGCTTTAAAAAAATGTATTAATATTTCATAATTGAACTTTCATATGAATTTTATAAATGTTACTCAAATATATATGTTCTATCAAACTATGAACAACAGTGATAAGCAGTTTTGCTGGAGATAGAGACATTTCTTACTTCTTGTGTGTCACTGTTCTCCACTGCCCTTATCTAATCTTATACTTGGTTAACCTCATGCTGCCCCAACCCCCTACTTACAATGTATGAAACTGAAATTGAAAATGTGTTGCAAATTCTTAGTATTAAAGCTCCTCCTTGTCTATCTAGACTAGATCATATTAGGTGCTCATCTCCCAAGCATCTCACAAGCTGCCTGCTACTCAGAAGAGGAAGACTGTAAGAAGTATTGTCCTGTCAACAAACTTTGCATCAGTTAACTGTGAGTACATGAGGAATAATAACAGTATTACTGACCACTATATCAGTTGTACGACCTGGCAATAATTTTGTACAATTGCTTTTAGGAAAAACAATTTTCATTTGGATTGTGAATGCAGAATTAAAAACCTGAGAATGTCAAAGAGGCATCACATTAAATCAGCTGTATTTGAACATTTCACCATCACTCAAGATGGAAAACATTATGTCTGTCAGTGTATGAAAAATGATCCAGACGAAAACAACAAATGCTGTCAAGCCAAGATCAGTGCATATTCAGGCAAAGATAAAAATGCTCCTACCAGAGCTTCTAATCTAAAGAGACATTTACAGCGCTTTCATCCAGGAGTACTAAAAGCAGTGGAAGAGAAAGACTGCATCCAAACCAAGGAACCAGTGCCCAGCTCTTCCAGCCAAACAAAGGAGCAGAGAACTTTGCAGCCATCAGTTGCAAGATATTTTGTCAGTGACAAAGTTACTGTGACAATGACAATAGATACATTTAAAAAACAGATCATAGAGCTTGTTGTAAAGGATAGTGTGCCTATTTCATTATTTTCACGACCAGCTTTTTTGTGTCTGAATGGGGAAATGGCCAGCAAGCTTGGTGTTTCTCTGGAGAGAGAGAGAGTATTAGAAAATTAGTAATCGAAGAAGCTTTGAAACAAAAGGAAGAACTTAAAAAAACTCTCAAGAGATGCTTTCTGTTTCTTAAAATGGATGCCTGCACACGTCACAGAGTGAACTATTTTGCCATCAATGTCCGATTTGTTTGTGACAAAAATGAAATAGTTCCCAAGACATTGGCAGTAAAAGACACCAAAGCTCATCACACCAGTGAGTTTCTCCAGGTCTTGGTGGAAAAGGTTCTGCAAGACTATGAACTTAAAAAGAGCAAGTTCTTTCTGTCGTAACTGACAATGCTTCAAATATGATAAGTACTATTAAGCTAATGAATGAGTGTAATGATGGTGACCAGCAGCTAGAAGAACATTCTGGGTCCACAGACACAGAAATGTTTGAAATAGAGGAACACAGTATTGTAACTGAGGAGCAAACTGAAGTGGCTTCAGATGATCAGCAACATGATAGTTTAGATGATCTAGTTGAAACTGTGTCAATACGTTCTTTCATTCATCACATGCGCTGTGCTGTGCATACACTACAGCTGGATATAAGAGACAGTCTGCAAGAAGGACATGCTGCTGCACTTATTGGAAAGGTGAGAAAATTGGCTACTGTTGCCAGAACACCTAAAGTTGACACAATTTTGAAGAGACGTGCTGGAAAAGTGGCAATTATTGATCAAGCCACACGATGGGGCAGTACTTACTTAATGATTCAGCGCTTGGTTGAACTGAAAACCTTTCTTGTAGAAATGGCTAACCCTCAACTGACGCTAAATGAAAGTCAGTGGAATCAGGTGACTGAGCTCTAAGTGGTCTGATTACTTATATGATGGTGAGAAACTGAATAAGCACGATGGTAATATTTTACAAAAGTAAATTTATTGTTACGAAGTAGCCATTTATGAAGGAGTTGGAGTCGGAGCCGGAGTCAGAACCTGATAAAATCCAAGAGTCGGAGTCGTAACTATGGCTTACCGACTCCACAGCCCTGATGAAGATAAAAAAAAGATGACAAAAAGATAAAAAAATATGAAAAAAAAAAGAAAAAAAGATGAAAACAATATGAAAGAAAGATGAAGAAAATGCTGAAGATGAAAAAAATACTGAAGAAAATGCTGAAGATGAAGAAAATGCTGAAGAAAATGCTAATGCTGAAGAAAATGCTGAAATAAAGGCTGAAGAAAATGCTGAAGCTGAAGAAAATGCTGAAGAAAATGCTGAAGAAAATGCTGAAGATGAAGAAAATACTAAAGAAAATGCTGAACATGAAGAAAATGCTGAAGAAAATGCTGAAGATGAAAAAAATGCTGAAGAAAATGCTGAAGATGAAGAAAATGCTGAAGAAAATGCTGAAGATGAAGAAAATGCTGAAGAAAATGCTGAAGATGAAGAAAATGCTAAAGAAAATGCTGTAGAAAATGCTGAAGAAAATGCTGAAGATGAAGAAAATACTGAAGAAAATGCTGAAGATGAAGAAAATGCTGAAGAAAATGCTGAAGAAAATGTAAAGATGAAGAAAATGCTGAAGAAAATGCTGAAGATGAAGAAAATGCTGAAGAAAATGCTGAAGAAAATGCTGAAGATGAAGAAAATGCTGAAGAAAATGCTGAAGATGAAGAAAATGCTAAAGATGAAGAAAATGCTGAAGAAAATGCTGAAGATGAAGAAAATGCTGAAGAAAATGCAGAGGAAAATGCTGAAGATGAAGAAAAATGCTGAAGAAAATGCTGTAGAAAATGCTTGAAGATGAAGAAAAATGCTGAAGATGAAGAAAATGCTGAAGAAAATGCTGAAGAAAATGCTGAAGATGAAGAAAATGCTAGAAAGAAAATGCTGAAGAAAATGCTGAAGATGAAGAAAATGCTAAAGATGAAGAAAATGCTGAAGAAAATGCTGAAGATGAAGAAAATGCTGAAGAAAATGCTGAGGAAAATGCTGAAGATGAAGAAAATGCTGAAGAAAATGCTGTAGAAAATGCTGAAGATGAAGAAAATGCTGAAGAAAATGCTGAAGATGAAGAAAATGCTGATGAAAATGCTGAGAAAATGCTGAAGATGAAGAAAATGCTGAAGAAAGCTGTAGAAAATGCTGAAGATGAAGAAAATGCTGAAGAAAATGCTGAAGATGAAGAAAATGCTGAAGAAAATGCTGAAGATGAAGAAAATGCTAAAGATGAAGAAAATGCTGAAGAAAATGCTGAAGATGAGAAAATGCTGAAGAAAATGCTGAGGAAAATGCTGAAATGAAGAAAATGCTGAAGAAAATGCTGTAGAAAATGCTGAAGATGAAGAAAATGCTGAAGAAAATGCTGAAGATGAGAAAATGTGATGAAATGCTGAAGAAAATGCTGAAGATGAAGAAAATGCTGAAGAAAATGCTGAAGAAAATGCTGAAGATGAAGAAAATGCTGAAGATGAAGAAAATGCTGAAGAAAATGCTGTAAAAAATGCTGAAGAAAATGCTGAAGATGAAGAAAATGGTGAAGAAATGCTGAAGATGAAGACAATGCTGAAGAAAATGCTGAAGATGAAGAAAATGCTGAAGAAAATGCTGAAGATGAAAAATGGTGAAGAAAATGCTGAAGATGAAGAAAATGCTGAAGAAAATGCTGTAGAAAATGCTGAAAAAAAATGCTGAAGATGAAGAAAATGCTGAAGAAAATGCTGAAGATGAAGAAAATGCTAAAGAGAAAGGAAAAATGCTGAAAATGTGAAAGAAAAATGCTGAAGATGAAGAAAATGCTGAAGCTGAAGAAAATGCTGAAGAAAATGCTGAAGAAAATCCTGAAGATGAAGAAAATGCTGAAGAAAATACTGAAGATGAAGAAAATGCTGAAGATGAAGAAAATGTGAAGAAAATGCTGAAGATGAAGAAAATGCTGAAGAAAATGCTGAAGATAAGAAAATGCTGAAGAAAATGCTGAAAAATGAAGAAAATGCTGAAGATGAAAAAGATGCTGAAGATGAAGAAAATGTTGAAGATGAAGAAAATGCTGAAGAAAATGCTGAAGATGAAGAAAATGCTAAAGAAAATGCTGTAGAAAATGCTGAAGAAAATGCTGAAGAGAAGAAAAATCTGAAGAAAATGCTGAAGATGAAGAAAATGCTGAAGAAAATGCTGAAGAAAATGTAAAGATGAAGAAAATGCTGAAGAAAATGCTGAAGATGAAGAAAATGCTGAAGAAAATGCTGAAGAATGTGAAGAAGAAATGCTGAAGAAAATGCTGAAGATGAAGAAAATGCTGAAAGATGAAGAAATGCTGAAGAAAAATGCTGAAGATGAAGAAAATGCTGAAGAAAATGCAGAGGAAAATGCTGAAGATGAAGAAAAAAGAAAATGCTGAAGAAAATGCTGTAGAAAATGCTGAAGATGAAGAAAATGCTGAAGATGAAGAAAATGCTGATGATGAAGAAAATGCTGAAGAAAATGCTGAAGAAAATGCTGAAGATGAAGAAAATGCTGAAGAAAATGCTGAAGAAAATGCTGAAGATGAAGAAAATGCTAAAGATGAAGAAAATGCTGAGAAGAAAATGCTGAAGAAAGAAAATGCTGAAGAAAATGCTGAGGAAAATGCTGAAGATGAAGAAAATGCTGAAGAAAATGCTGTAGAAAATGCTGAAGATGAAGAAAATGCTGAAGAAAATGCTGAAGATGAAGAAAATGCTGATGAAAATGCTGAAGAAAATGCTGAAGATGAAGAAAATGCTGAAGAAAATGCTGAAGAAAATGCTGAAGAAAATGCTGAAGATGAAGAAAATGCTGAAGATGAAAAAATGCCGAAGAAAATGCTGTAGAAAATGCTGAAGAAAATGCTGAAGATGAAGAAAATGGTGAAGAAAATGTGAAGATGAAGACAATGCTGAAGAAAATGCTGAAGATGAAGAAAATGCTGAAGAAAATGCTGAAGATGAAGAAAATGGTGAAGAAAATGCTGAAGATGAAGAAAATGCTGAAGAAAATGCTGTAGAAAATGCTGAAAAAAATGCTGAAGATGAAGAAAATGCTGAAGAAAATGCTGAAGATGAAGAAATGCTAAGAGAAAGAAAATGCTGAAGACAAATGCTGAAAATGAAAAATGCTGAAGATGAAGAAAATGCTGAAGCTGAAGAAAATGCTGAAGAAAATCCTGAAGATGAAGAAAATGCTGAAGAAAATACTGAAGATGAAGAAAATGCTGAAGATGAAGGAAATGCTAAAAAAAATGCTGAAGATGAAGAAAATTCTGAAGAAAATGCTGAAGATGAAGAAAATGCTTAAGAAAATGCTGCAGAAAAATGCTGAAGAAAATGCTGAAGATTAAGAAAATGCTGAAGAAAATGCTAAAGAAAATGCTGAAGATGAAGAAAATGCTGAGAAAATGTTGAAGAAAATGCTGAAGATGAAGAAAATGCTGAAGAAAATGCTGAAGATGAAGAAAATGCTGAAGAAAATGCTGAAAATGAAGAAAATGCTGAAGATGAAAAAGATGCTGAAGATGAAGAAAATGTTGAAGATGAAGAAAATGCTGAAGAAAATGCTGAAGATGAAGAAAATGCTGAAGAAAATGCTGAAGATGAAGAAAATGCTGAAGAAAATGCTGAAGATGAAAAATGCTGAAGATGAAAAAGATGCTGAAGATGAAGAAAATGTTGAAGATGAAGAAAATGCTGAAGATGAAGACAATGCTGAAGAAAATGCTGAAGAAAATGCTGAAAGAAAATGCTGAAGATGAAGAAAATGCTGAAGAAAATGCTGAAGATGAAGAAAATGCTGAAGATGAAGAAAATGCTGAAGACAATGCTGAAGATGAAGAAAATGCTGAAGAAAATGCTGAAGATGAAGAAAATGCTGAAGATGAAGAAAATGCTGAAGAACAATGCTGAAGATGAAGAAAATGCTGAAGAAAATGCTGAGGAAAATGCTGAAGATGAAGAAAATGCTGAAGAAAATGCTGAGAAAATGCTGAAGATGAAGAAAATGCTGAAGAAAATGCTGAAGATGAAGAAAATGCGATGAATGCTGAAGAAAATGCTGAAGATGAAGAAAATGCTGAAGAAAATGCTGAAGATGAAGAAAATGCTGAAGATGAAGAAAATGAGAGAAAATGCTGTAGAAAATGTGAAGAAAATGCTGAAGATGAAGAAAATGTGAAGGAAAATGCTGAAGATGAAGAAAATGCTGAAGAAAATGCTGAAGATGAAGAAAATGCTGAAGAAAATGCTGAAGATGAAGAAAATGGTGAAGAAAATGCTGAAGATGAAGAAAATGCTGAAGAAATGCTGAGAAAATGCTGAAAAAAATGCTGAAGATGAAGAAAATGCTGAAGAAAATGCTGAAGATAAGAAGAAAATGCTAAAGAGAAAGAAAATGCTGAAGACAAGTGAAAATGTGAAGAAAATGCTGAAGATGAAGAAAATGCTGAAGTGAGAAAAATGCTGAAGAAAATCTGAAGATGAAGAAAATGCTGAAGAAAATACTGAAGAGAGAGAAAATGCTGAAGATGAAGAAAATGCTGAAAGTGAAGAAATGCTAAAAAAATGCTGAAGATGAAGAATCTGAAGAAAATGCTGAAGATGAAGAAAATGCTAAGAAAATGCTGAGAAAAATGCTGAAGAAAATGCTGAAGATTAAGAAAATGCTGAAGAAAATGCTGAAGAAAATGCTGAAGATGAAGAAAATGCTGAAGAAAATGTGAAGAAAATGCTGAAGTAAGAAAATGCTGAAGAAAATGCTGAAGATGAAGAAAATGCTGAAGAAAATGCTGAAAATGAAGAAAATGCTGAAGATGAAAAATGCTGAAGATGAGAAAATGTGAAGATGAAGAAAATGCTGAAGAAAATGCTGAAGATGAAGAAAATGCTGAAGAAAATGCTGAAGATGAAGAAAATGCTGAAGAAAATGCTGAAAATGAAGAAAATGCTGAAGATGAAAAAGATGCTGAAGATGAAGAAAATGTTGAAGATGAAGAAAATGCTGAAGATGAAGACAATGCTGAAGAAAATGCTGAAGAAAATGCTGAAGAAAATGCTGAAGACGAAGAAAATGCTGAAGAAAATGCTGAAGATGAAGAAAATGCTGAAGATGAAGAAAATGCTGAAGACAATGCTGAAGATGAAGAAAATGCTGAAGAAAATGCTGAAGATGAAGAAAATGCTGAAGATGAAGAAAATGCTGAAGACAATGCTGAAGATGAAGAAAATGCTGAAGATGAAGAAAATGCTGAAGAAAATGCTGAATATGAAGAAAATGCTGAAGAAAATGCTGAAGAAAATGCTGGAGATGAAGAAAATGCTAAAGAAAATGCTGAAGATGAAGAAAATGCTGAAGAAAATGCTGAAGAAAATGCTAAAGATGAAGAAAATGCTGAAGAAAATGCTGAAGATGAAGAAAATGCTGAGGAAAATGCTGAAGAAGAAGAAAATGCTGAAGAAAATGCTGTAGAAAATGCTGAAGATGAAGAAAATGCTGAAGAAAATGCTGAAGATGAAGAAAATGCTGATGAAAATGCTGAAGAAAATGCTGAAGATGAAGAAAATGCTGAAGAAAATGCTGAAGAAAATGCTGAAGATGAAGAAAATGCTGAAGAAAATGATGAAGATGAAGAAAATGCTGAAGAAAATGCTGTAGAAAATGCTGAGGAAAATGCTGAAGATGAAGAAAATGGTGAAGAAAATGGTGAAGAAAATGCTGAAGACGAAGAAAATGCTGAAGATGAAGAAAATGCTGAAGAAAATGCTGTAGAAAAGGCTGAAGAAAATGCTGAAGATGAAGAAAATGCTGAAGAAAATGCTGAAGATGAAGAAAATGCTAAAGATGAAGAAAATGCTGAAGACAATGCTGAAGATGAAGAAAATGCTGAAGATGAAAAAAATGCTGAAGCTGAAGAAAATGCTGAAGATGAAGAAAATGCTGAAGAAAATGCTGAAGAAAATGCTGAAGATGAGGAAAATGCTGAAGATGAAGAAAATGCTGAAGATGAAGGAAATGCTAAAAAAAATGCTGAAGATGAAGAAAATGCTGAAGATGAAGAAAATGCTGAAGATGAAGAAAATTCTGAAGAAAATGCTGAAGATGAAGAAAATGCTTAAGAAAATGCTGAAGAAAAATGCTGAAGAAAATGCTGAAGATTAAGAAAATGCTGAAGAAAATGCTGAAGAAAATGCTGAAGATGAAGAAAATGCTGAAGAAAATGTTGAAGAAAATGCTGAAGATGAAGAAAATGCTGGAGAAAATGCTGAAGATGAAGAAAATGCTGAAGAAAATGCTGAAAATGAAGAAAATGCTGAAGAAAATGCTGAAGAAAATGCTGAAGATGAAGAAAATGCCGAAGATGAAAAAGATGCTAAAGATGAAGAAAATGTTGAAGATGAAGAAAATGCTGAAGATGAAGACAATGCTGAAGATAATGCTGAAGATGAAGAAAATGCTGAAGATGAAGAAAATGCTGAAGAAAATGCAGAAGATGAAGAATATGCGGAAGAAAAAGCTGAAGAAAATGCTGAAGATGAAGAAAATGCTGAAGTAAATGCTGAAGATGAAGAAAATGCTGAAGAAAATGCTAAAGATGAAGAAAATGCTGAAGAAAATGCTGAAGATGAAGAAAATGCTGAAGAAAATGAAGAAAATTCTGAAGATGAAGAAAATGCTGAAGAAAATGATGAAGATGAAGAAAATGCTGAAGAAAATGCTGAAGATGAAGAAAATGCTGAAGAAAATGCTGAAGATGAAGAAAATGCTGAAGAAAATGCTGAAGATGAAGAAAATGCTGAAGAAAATGCTGAAGATGAAGAAAATACTGAAGAAAATGCTGAAGATGAAAAAAATGCTGAAGAAAATGCTGAAGATGAAGAAAATGCTGAAGAAAATGCTGAAGATGAAGAAAATACTGAAGAAAATGCTGAAGATGAAGAAAATGCTGAAGAAAATGCTGAAGATGAAGAAAATGCTGAAGATGAAGAAAATGCTGAAGAAAATGCTGAAGATGAAGAAAATGCTGAAGAAAATGCTGAAGAAAATGCTGAAGATGAAGAAAATGCTGTAAAAAATGCTGAAGATGAAGAAAATGCTGAAGAAAATGCTGAAGATGAAGAAAATGCTGATGAAAATGCTGAAGAAAATGCTGAAGATGAAGAAAATGCTGAAGTAAATGCTGAAGAAAATGCTGAAGATGAAGAAAATGCTGAAGAAAATGCTGAAGATGAAGAAAACTGAATTAGTCCTTACCGGTAATTCCTTTTCTTGGAGCCTTCCACGACAGCATTGGAGGATGTCGTCCACGCCCTATTGGGGGACAGGAACACAGAGAGGTTAAAAGCCCCTCCCCTTCCTCAGTACTCCAGTGTTTACCAAGATCACCCTTAGCCATGGATTATCTGATACAAACCGGAACCAAACACCAACAAGGGGGGGAACTGATGCTGTCGTGGAAGGCTCCAAGAAAAGGAATTACCGGTAAGGACTAATTCAGTTTTCTCCATTCGCCTTCCACGACAGCATTGGAGGAATACCACCGATACTCCTCAGGGTGGGACTATTGCCTGTAGGACTCTCCTACCAAAGGACAGATCCCGACTAAAGGACAGATCTAACCTATAGAGGCGAGAAAAAGTGAGGAGAGACTACCACGTAGCCGCACTGCAAATCAGCTCCGATGAAGCTCCAGCCTGCTCCGTCCAGGGAGTAGCAGCAGCCCGAGTTGAAGGAGCCTTCAACCCCACCGGAGGAGCAAGGACCGGAGCGACGTAGACCTCACAGATCGCCTCCTTGATCCAGGAAATGATGGTAGCCTGGGAGGTCTTCTTCCCTGTATAATTCCCAAAAGCCGAACAAACAGGTTCTGATCTAACCTCCAGGAAGCAGACTCTCGGAGATAGAGGAGGACAGTCCGACGAACATCCAAGGAGTGAAACACGGCCTCAGCCGCATTAGCAGGAGATTGACAAATTGAAGGCAGAACCACATCCTGGGACCGATGGAAAGCCGACAACTTTCAGAAAAAAAGATGAATGCAACCGAAGCGTAATGCGAACAACGGACACCACGAGGCACGAAGCCCGGACAGAGAGTGCCTGCAGTTCTCCAACTCTGGGAGCAGAAGTGATGGCCACCAAAAACGCCACCTTGTGAGAGAGAGACGTAAGGGATGCAGCAGACAAGGGTGCAAAGGGACTTCGAGCAAGCCCTTGGAGAACAAGCATCAAATCCCAGGGAGGGACAGAAGGCCGAATCCGGGGACGCCACCCCCAAGCAGAAGTAAAAAACTGCTTGAGCCATGGATGGGAAGCAAGATCCTGGGCAAAAACCGCCCCAAGTGCCGACCTCTGGACATAAAGAGTGCTCGGCCGAAGCCCCAAATCCAAGCTACGCTGCAAAAATCCAAGAGTTGGGCCACATTAGGATGATGCATGGTCGGGATGGAAGGAGCACACCAGGACAGGAACCGATTCCAGCCCTCCCGTAAATAGCGTTTGTCACAGGCTTCCTGCTCTGCTGAAGCGTGCGGATCACTGCCTGGGAGAGACCCTTGGTCCTCAGGATCCCGGCCGCAACAGCCAGGCCGCCCGAATGAGCCACTGAGGGCCCGGGTGAAACAGAGGACCCTGGGACAGTAGGTTGAGACTGGGCTAACATAATCGGTCCCTCCAGGACCAGGTCTCGGATGGCGTCGTACCACGCCAGTTTGGGCCCCAGGGGAGCCACCAGGATAGTGTCACCCCCTCCGCCCGAATCCGTTGCAACGTCTTGGGAAGTGGCGGGAGTGGAGGAAATGCATACACCAATCGGAAGTCCCAGGGATGGGCAAAAGCGTCCAGCCCCCGAGGATGGTCCAACCGCGTCAGGGAGAAAAAGGTTGGCACCTTTGTATTCGAGCCCGAAGCGAACAGGTCGATCGAAAGGACACCCCACCTGTCCGTAAGAGAGCGAAATACTTCCGGATGGAAGCACCATTCTCCTGGGTGGACCTCCGTGCGGCTCAAGAATCTGCCTGTACATTGGCCATTCTCTTCAGATGTACTGCCGAGGAGGAGAGAAGATGGCGTACTGCCCACAAAAAGAACAGTCTTGCCAGCCCCTGCAAGTGTAAGCCACGAGTACCGCCTTGGTACCGCAAGAAAGCAACCGTAGTCACATTGTCTGACAGTACCTTGACATGATGACCCCGGAGAACGTGAGCTGCAGCAAGAAGCGCTTCCTCCACTGCCAGAAGTTTGAAGACTGGCGACTGACCGAGCGACTCCAAATCCCCTGGAACGGTGTGCGAACTACCATCGTGCCCCAACCGAAACCACTGGCATCAGTGGGAACGGAGGTCACAGGAAGGTGTCTGGGATTCATCCCCAGGAAAGCGAGGTTACCACCCGCCCCGGGGTCCGTACCCGCGAGTTTAAGGAATCCTGACGTCTGTCCCAGGAACTCAGTATGTGTTCCTGGAGCAGTCGGGAAGGAGCCTGAGCCCATGTTACTGACTGAATGCAGGCCATCATGGCCCCTAACAGGGACATTGCTTCCCGCAAGGAGGGCGACCTCCCTGCCCGGAAGCAGGTCAGATTCACGCGGCGCAAAAGCTGATATGCCGCAGGAAGGAACGAGGTCTGTCTGGAGGAGGCCAGCAAGACTCCCAAAAATTGACGTCGGGTTGCAAGCACCCGTTCCGATTCCCGAAGATTGGGTACCCATCCCAGGAACTGAAGAATCTCCAATGTGTTGGGAGTCCTTTGTGCGCAGAAGCACTGCCGAAGGAGCCACCACCAACATGTCGTCTAAATAGGGAAGCATACATATCCCCTGGGTCTGGATGAATGTGATCGCTTCCCCCATGAGTTTGGTAACCTTTGGGGCCGACGAAATCCCAAGGGCAGCACATTAAGCCGTGAATGGACCGTCCCGCCTGCCCCGGAGATCGTGAATCGCAGAAAGCGCTTGTGGGACGGGTGAATGGGGACATGAGAATACGCGTTCTGGAGGTCCACAACAACCTGGAGTAGCGCCCCTGGCCCTCCTCTCCAGGAGGAACCGGGGACCCCACACCCGAATCCAACAGGTGTCGCAGACCCAACAAGAAAAACCGTGCGAGAGTCCCCCTGAGGAAGGGAGAGGACTCGAAGACACGGAGGGGCTGGCTCTCGAATGCCAAGCGGAGACCCTCCCAATTGGTCGAGAGGATCCAAGGGCACAAGGAGATTGCTTGCCACTCTGGCAGAACCCGCAGGAGCCGCCTCGCAATGGGGAAGGCGACCTTGTTTAGGGGCGGCTGGTGATGCCGCTGCTGGGGGAGCAAGATATTACGGGTCTTGTTCCCGTACTGGAATGCCCAGCGACCAGACTTACCCTTCCCTTTAGACTGGGAGGGTTGGCTGCGCTCAGGCCAAAAGGACTGCCTCCTAAAGGGCTCCTGTTCCGGGAGACACCTTTTCCGGTCTGACACCTTTTCCAGGATGTCATCCAATGTCCTTTGCAAGGGGAGGCCACACAGCTGGAGCTTAGACGTGACCTCCCCATTCCACCTTGTAAGCCACACTGCCCTGTGAGCTGTGTTAGCCAACACTGCGCACCTGGCGCCAACGCGGAACGACTCAGCAGAGGCATCGGCCAGGAAGCCCGTAGCACGTCTCAGAAGTGGAATGGAGTCCAAAGCTCCTCCCTGGGAGTACCCTGCAGGATGAATTCTCCCAGCTGGGTGAGCCACTTAAAGAGAGACCTGCTCACATGTAGAGGAAATGTACACCGTTAAAGACATAGCTGCCGCCTCCCAGGATTTTTTGAGGACACTCTCCATTTTACGAACGAGGGGGTCCTTCAACCGGGAGGAATCTTCAAAAGGCAACGCGGTCTTATAGGCTAAGCTTCCCAAATGGAATACTGCCATAGACCTTCATGTTAGAAGTCCCATTGACTTTATAGAGACTTCCATAGAGATTCCCATTGGGTCTCTCATGAGGTCTCCCATCCAGCCTGTGACTGAGGCTCCTGCTGCTTAGCTTCAACAGTGTGTCAAGGGCATGCACAATGGGTTTACAATAGCAGCTGATTGCTACTACCCTGGCCACCTGGATGTCCACCTTCGGGACCTCCCAGACAAAGTCACCACCCTCCAATCCACTCGGATGGGGTGAGCCGCTTAGCCGTCAGGCCTCTGAACATTTAGTCCTGCACAGAAGAAGGGGATTCCACCACCTCTACTCCCATGGTACAATGGACAGTGTCCACCAATGCACCCATGGACTCCGTGGAAAAAATAGTAGTGTCCAGATTCTCGTGTCTGGACAGAGGCAACAGCGGCAATATCCTCGCCGTCCTCTAACGCTGAGCTCTGGCCAGCCTCCATGAGATCCACAGAGTCACAATCCTGGAGCTTCCTCTCTTACGGAGGGGAAGGCCCGGACGCTGCAGCAAACCCCCGCAGTGCCGAGATAGAAGCCTGCACCTCTTCCCTAACGGATTGGAGCTCCTCAAGCAAGGATGGGGAGTCCATCCTGACAACCCTGTCAGTCATGGCCGACACCTTGTTGTAGGAAGAGGGAAATTTTGTGCCGCAGCCACATTATTGCTCCCTTTCACAGACGGCCCTTGTCTCCCTATAGACAAAAAGGGAAGAGAAGGGGGTCCCAGTGTGAGTGCAGGGCCTAAATAACTCAACCCCTTGTGACCACCCCCAGAAACACTTACATGAGCTGGGGGAACGCTGGGCTCTGCAGAAGCAGAGATGGAAGCCTATCACCCTCCATGTTTCAGGGATCAGCCTTACCTGGGTGTAGCTTCCGGCGGGTACTTATCCAGAAGTACCGTGCCCCCAACGAGGAACACCTGTTCCCTCCCTCCTCCTGGTCACCGGCCGCGGGCAATAGCGCGCGAAAGTCCTGCTGGGTTCCCTGGAGCCGCGCCCAGCCTGCCACAGCCCTTACAGTAGCCGCCGCCCGAAACCGGAAGTGCCATCCCGGAACCGGAAGTGCCACACCCGAAACCGGAAGTACCACCCCCGGAACCGGAAGTGCCTCCGCGGCACCTCTGATGCATGCCCCAGGGACCGCAGCTGGAGGAGGGAGACGCCGGAGAGCTGAACAGGCCTCCGGCGTTGCAATACACGGCCTGCTTTGCCCCGTAGGACGCAGGAAGGCCGGATGGTCCCACCACGGGAGCCCCGAGAAGGAGGAGGAGGCCGCCCCCGACGTCCATCCCTGGCCCGGCTGTAAGTACACCCCAATGCTGCCTCTGCCGGCCTGACAGCACTGGAACCTCTCCATGCCCCAAGGGGGACAGGAAGACACTGGAGTACTGAGGAAGGGGAGGGGCTTTTAACCTCTCTGTGTTCCTGTCCCCCAATAGGGCGTGGACGACATCCTCCAATGCTGTCGTGGAAGGCGAATGGAGAAAATGCTGAAGAAAATGCTGTAGAAAATGCTGAAGAAAATGCTGAAGATGAAGAAAATGAAGAAAATGCTGAAGAAAATGCTGAAGATGAAGAAAATGCTGAAGAAAATGCTGTAGAAAATGCTGAAGAAAATGCTGAAGATGAAGAAAATGCTGAAGAAAATGCTGAAGATGAAGAAAATGCTGAAGCTGAAGAAAATGCTGAAGATGAAGAAAATGCTGAAGAAAATGCTAAAGAAAATGCTGAAGATGAAGAAAATGCTGAAGAAAATACTGAAGATGAAGAAAATGCTGAAGATTAAGAAAATGCTGAAGATGAAGGAAATGCTAAAAAAAATGCTGAATATGAAGAAAATGCTGAAGATGAAGAAAATGCTGAAGATGAAGAAAATTCTGAAGAAAATGCTGAAGATGAAGAAAATGCTGAAGAAAATGCTAAAAATGATGAAAATGCTGAAGAAGATGCTGAAGATGAAGAAAATGCAATGGAAAAAAGCTGAAGAAAATGCTGAAGATGAAAAAATGCTGAAGAAAGAAAGCTGAAGAAAAATGTGAAGAAAATGCTGAAGAGTGAAGAAAACTGAAGAAAATGTGCGAAGAGAAGAAAATACTGAAGAAAATGCTGAAGATGAAAGAAAAATGCTAGAAGAAAAGCTGAAGAAAATGGAAGATGAAGAAATGATGAAGATGAAGAAAATGCTGAGATGAAGAATGCTGAAAAAATGCTGAAGAAAATGCTGAAGATGAAGAAAATGCTGAAGTAAAATGCTGAATGAAGAAAATGCGAATGATGAAGAAAATGCTAAAGATGAAAAAATGTAAAAAATAGAATGAAGAAAATTGAAAATTGAACAAAATGTGAAGAAAATCTGAAGAAAATGCTGAGAGAAAAAATGCTGAAGAAAATGCTGAAAGAAAAATGCGATTGAAAAATCTGAAAAAATGCTGAAGAGAAGAAAAATGTAGAAAATGCTTGAAGATGAAGAAAATCTGAAAAATGAAATGAAAAATGCTGAAGAAAAATGCTGAAGATGAAGAAAATGCTGAAGAAAATGCGAGATGAAAAATACTAAGAAAATAGCTGAAGAAAGAAAATGCTGAAGTGAGAAAATGCTGAAATGAAAATGCTGAAGATGAAGAAATGCTGAATGAAAGAAATGCTGAAGAAAATGCTGAAGATGAAGAAGTAAGAAATGCTGAATGAAGAAAATGCTGAAGAGATGAAGAAAATGCTGAAGAAAATGCTGAGAAGTGAAGATGAAAAATGCTGAAGAAAATGCTGAAGATGAAGGAAAATGCTGAAGAGAAAAATGCTGAATGATGAGGAAAAGCTGAAGAATGCTGAAGAAAACTGAAGAAAATGCTGAAAGAAAAAATCTAGAATGAAGAAAATGCTGAAGAAAATGCTGAGAAAATGCTGAAGATGAGAAATGCGAAGAAAATGCTGAAGAAAATGCTGAAGAATGGAAGAAAATGGAAGAAATGCTGAAGATGAAGAAAATGCTGAAGAAAATGCTGAAATGAAGAAAAGTGAAGATGAAGAAAATGCTGAAGAAAATCTGAAGAAAATGCTGAAGATGAAGAAAGTGAGAAAATGCTGAAGAAATGCTGAAGATGAAGAAAATTGAGAAAATGCTGAAGATGAAGAAAATGCTGAAGAAAATGCTGAGATGAAAAATCTGAAGAAAATGTAAGAAATCTGAAAAATGCTGAAGATGAAGAAAATGCTGAAGATAAAAAATGCTAGAAAATCGAGATGAGAATCTGAAGTGAAGAAAATGCTGAAGGAAGAAAATGCTGAGAAATGGAAGAAAATCTGAAGAAAATGCTGAAGATGAGAAAATGCTGAAGAAAATGCTGAAGATGAAGAAATCTGAAGAAAATGCTGAGATAGAAAACTGAAGAAAATGCTGAAGATGAGAAATGCTGAAGAAAATGCTGAGAAAAAATGCTAAGATGAAGAAAAGCTGAAGAAAATGTGAAGAAAGAAATGGAAGAAAAATGCTGAAGAAAGAAAGCGAAGAAAATCTGAAAGAAAATGCTGAAGAAATGCTGAAGATAAGAAAATGCTGAAGAAAATGCTGAAATGAAGAAAATGCTGAAAATGCTGAAGATGAAGAAATGCTGAAGAAAATGCTGAGATGAAAAATGTGAGATGAAGAAAAGTGAGAAAATGAAAATGCTGAAGATGAAGAAAATGAGTGAAGAAAATGCTGAAAAATGAAGATGAGAAATCTGAAGAAAATGCTGAGATGAAGAAAATGCTAAGAAAATCTGAAGATGAAGAAAATGCTGAAGAAAATGCTGAAGAAGAAACTGAAGAAAATGCTGAAAAATTGAAGAAAATGCTGAAGATGAAGAAAATCTGAAGAAAATGTGAATGAAATGAAGAAAATGCTGAAGATGAAGAAATGCTGAGATGAGAAATGCTGAAGAAAATGCTGAAGAGAAGAAAACTGAAGAATGTGAGATGAAGAAATGCTGAAGAAAATGCTGAAGATGAGAAAATGCTGAAGAAAATGCTGAAGATGAAAATGCTGAAGAAAATGCTGAAGATGAAAAAATCGAAGAAAATGCTGAAGAAAATGCTGAAGAAAAGAAAATGCTGAAAGGGAAATGTGAAATGAGAAATGTAAGGAAGAAAATGCTGAGTGAAGAAAATGCTGAAGAAAAAAATGCTGAAGATGAAGAAAAGCTGAAGAAAATGTGAAATGAAAAAAATGCTAAGAAAATGCTGAGATGAAGAAAATGGAAAAAATGCTGAAGATGAAGAAAATGCTGAAGAAAATGCTGAAAAATGCTAAGATGAGAAATCTGAAGAAAATGCTGAGTGAAGAAAATCTGAAGAAAATGCTGAAGATGAAGAAAATGCTGAAGAAAATGCTGAAGAAAATGCTGAAGATGAAGAAAATGCTGAAGAAAATGCTGAAGATGAAGAAAATGCTGAAGAAAATGCTGAAGAAAATTCTGAAGATGAAGAAAATGCTGAAGAAAATGATGAAGATGAAGAAAATGCTGAAGAAAATGCTGAAGAAAATGCTGAAGATGAAGAAAATGCTGAAGATGAAGAAAATGCTGAAGAAAATGCTGAAGATGAAGAAAATGCTGAAGATGAAGAAAATGCTGAAGAAAATGCTGAAGATGAAGAAAATGCTGAAGAAAATGCTGAAGAAAATGCTGAAGATAAAGAAAATGCTGAAGATGAAGAAAATGCTGAAGAAAATGCTGAAGATGAAGAAAATGCTGAAGAAAATGCTGAAGATGAAGAAAATACTGAAGAAAATGCTGAAGATGAAGAAAATGCTGAAGAAAATGCTGATGATGAAGAAAATGCTGAAGATGAAGAAAATGCTGAAGAAAATGCTGAAGATGAAGAAAATGCTGAAGAAAATGCTGAAGATGAAGAAAATGCTGAAGAAAATGCTGAGAAAATTCTGAAGATGAAGAAAATGCTGAAGAAAATGATGAAGATGAAGAAAATGCTGAAGAAAATGCTGAAGAAAATGCTGAAGATGAAGAAAATGCTGAAGATGAAGAAAATGCTGAAGAAAATGCTGAAGATGAAGAAAATGCTGAAGATGAAGAAAATGCTGAAGAAAATGCTGAAGATGAAGAAAATGCTGAAGAAAATGCTGAAGAAAATGCTGAAGATAAAGAAAATGCTGAAGAAAATGCTGAAATATGAAGAAAATGCTGAAGAAAATGCTGAAGAAAATGCTGAAGATGAAGGAAAATGCTGAAGAAAAATGCTGAAGATGAAGAAAATGCTGAAGAAAATGCTGAAGATGAAGAAAATACTGAAGAAAATGCTGAAGATGAAGAAAATGCTGAAGAAAATGCTGAAGATGAAGAAAATGCTGAAGAAAATGCTGAAGATGAAGAAAATGCTGAAGAAAATGCTGAAGAAAATCCTGAAGATGAAGAAAATACTGAAGAAAATGCTGAAGATGAAGAAAATGCTGAAGAAAATGCTGAAGATGAAGAAAATGCTGAAGAAAATGCTGAAGATGAAGAAAATGCTGAAGAAAATGCTGAAGATGAAGAAAATGCTGAAGAAAAGATTTTACAACATGTAATCCGGATTCACCAAATATATGTTCTTTATACACTTAAAATTACTCTACATCTTTCTTGGAATGAGATACTATTAATACATAATTACGTTGTCCATTTGGACTGGGTGTCATTAACGGTACATATCTGACCCCTGGTAACTAATTATGTCTCAATATTACTCAGGCATACAAAGTTTGCAGACTTTATGTTAAATGCAAGTCCATAGCTTGGCAACATATCAGTGCTAAAGGCCCAGTAGAAGAACCTAAAATGGTCATATTTAACCCATGACAACACATTAAAAAATGCATCAGAATTAAACATACTTATCTTCTACTTTCCATAAATTATCAGCAAACTGGTGAAATTACACCTATCAAAATAAAAATAAAAAATAACAGCCTCCTCCATATCCCCTCTAGCTGTCCTATCCATCGCCAAGATAGGTGCGCTTCCTACCATTTTAGGTAGAAGTAATGTTCCATTAATTTGCTCCTAATTTAGACAAAGTACCGTATATACGGTACTCGCGTATAAGCCGAGTTTTTCAGCCCAAAATTTGGGCTGAAAAGTCCCCCCTCGGTTTATACGCGAGTATATACGGTATATACAGCAGCAGCCCCGGAGGTATACAGGCCCCCCATCAAGCTCCAGGGCCCCCCCCCCTGGCGCGGCAGTCTGTAAAGTAAAATCATACTTATCACTGTCCCGCGCTGTCCCGCTGCTTGCCGACACACAATCCCGGGCTTCATTCCGCGTCTTCTGTGGTCGCGGGCAATGACGTCATTGCCCGCGACCACAGGAAGCCGGAAGACGCGGATTGAAGCCCGGGATCGTGTGTCGGCAAGCGGCGGGACAGCGCGGGACAGTGATAAGTATGATTTTACTTTACAGGCTGCCGCGCAAGGGGGGGGGGGCCCTGGAGCTTGATGGGGGGGCCTGTATACCTCCGGGGCTGCTGCTGTATACAGCCCTGGGGCTGCTGCTGTATACAGCTTTGGGGCTGCTGCTGTATACAGCCCTGGGGCTGCTGCTGTATACAGCCCTGGGGCTGCTGCTGTATACAGCTTTGGGGCTGCTGCTGTATACACCCCTGGGGCTGCTGCTGCTGTATACACCACTGGGGCTGCTGTATACTACCTAAGGGCTGCTGTATATACCTCTGGGGCTGCTGTATACACCACTAGGGCTGCTGTATATACCTCTGGGGCTGTATATACCTCTGGGGCTGCTGTATACTACCTTTGGGGCTGCTGTATACTACCACTGGGGCTGCTGTATACTACCACTGGGGCTGCTGTATACTACCACTGGGGCTGTATATACCTCTGGGGCTGCTGTATACTACCACTGGGGCTGCTGTATACTACCACTGGGACTGCTGTATAGTAACACTGGGGCTGTATATACCTCTGGGGCTGCTGTATACTACCACTGGGGCTGCTGTATACTACCACTGGGGCTGCTGTATACACCTCTGGGGCTGCTGTATACTAACCACTGGGGCTGCTGCTGTATATATCACTGGGGCTGCTGCTGTATACTACCACTGGGGCTGCTGTATATACCTCTGGGGCTGCTGTATACCACACAGCTGGGGGCTGTATACCTGTGCTGGGGTCCACCCTCGGCTTATACACGAGTCAATAGGTTTTCCCAGGTTTTGGGGGCAAAAGTAGGGGGTCGGCTTATACACGGGTCGGCTTATACACGAGTATATACGGGTAGCTGGAAGATTTATCAATTAAACAGTGCTTGTGAGGTCTGACTATTTTACAATAAGTGCAATATGAAACTTACATTTTTTCTTTCCCTGAACTAAACAACTACTTTATTTTACTAGGAATTAGTACATAATAATTCACCTGGAGGATCCATCTATCTTTTTGAATGGGCACAGTTAATGTTATTTATTATGTTTCCAGTACTTAAGTACCGTACATGTCAACTACTCATTCAGTACTAAAGGCACCACAAAAGAACTCAACATGGTAAAACTCTTCATTTGTGCCTGTGACAATATACAAAACAGTGACAACATGCAAAACATATACCGTATATACTCGAGTATAAGCCGACCCGAGTATAAGCCAAGGCCCCTAATTTTACCCTCCAAAACTAGGGAAACGTATTGACTCGAGTATAAGGCTAGGGGGAAAATGAAGCAGACTCTCATCAAGGTATACAGCCCCTCTCATCATGATAAATAGCCCCCCATTACTGGTATATAATCCCCCATCACTGGTATATAGGACCTCCATCACTGGTATACAGTTCCCCCCATCAGAGGTTACAACCCCCATCAGTGGAACACAGGCCCCCCCTCAGTGGTATATACAGGCCGCCATTAGTGGTATATACAGGCCCCCCATCAGAGGTTACACCCCCATCAGTGGTATATACAGGCCCCCCTCAGTGGTATATACAGGCCCCCCTCAGTGATACATACAGGCCCCCCATCAGTAGTATATACAGGCCCCCCTCAGTGGTATATACAGGCCCCTCCTCAGTGGTATATACAGGCCCCCCTCAGTGGTATATACAGGCCCCTCCATCAGTCATATATACAGGCCCCCCCTCAGTGGTATATACAGGCCCCCCATCAGTGGTATATACAGGCCCCATCAGGGGTATATACAGGCCTCCCATCAGTGGTATATACAGGCCTCCCATCAGTGGTATATACAGGCCCCCCCTCAGTGGTATATACAGGCCCCCCATCAGAGGTTAAAGCCCCCATCAGTGGTATATACAGGCCTCCCATCAGTGGTATATACAGGCCGCCCAGTGGTATGGTATATACAGGCCCCCTTCAGTGGTATATACAGGCCCCCCACTGGTATATACAGGCTCCCCCAGTGGTATATACAGGCCCCCATTAGTGGTATATACAGGCCCCCCCAGTAGTATATACAGGCCCCCATTAGTGGTATATACAGGCCCTCCCAGTGGTATATACAGGCCCCCATCAGTGATACATACAGGCCCCCCGAGTGGTGTATACAGGCCCCCCCAGTGGTATATACAGGCCCCCCCTCAGTGGTATATACAGGCCCCTCCATCAGTCATATATACAGGCCCCTCTCAGTGGTATATACAGGCCCCTCCTCAGTGGTATATACAGGCCCCCCCTCAGTGGTATATACAGGCCCCTCCATCAGTCATATATACAGGCCCCCCCATCAGTTGTATATACAGGCCCCATCAGGGGTATATACAGGCCTCCCATCAGTGGTATATACAGGCCTCCCATCAGTGGTATATACAGGCCCTCCCTCAGTGGTATATACAGGCCCCCCATCAGAGGTTACAGCCCCCATCAGTGGTATATACAGGCCTCCCATCAGTGGTATATACAGGCCCCCCAGTGGTATGGTATATACAGGCCCCCTTCAGTGGTATATACAGGCCCCCCCAGTGGTATATACAGGCTCCCCCAGTGGTATATACAGGCCCCCATTAGTGGTATATAGAGGCCCTCCCAGTGGTATATACAGGCCTCCCATCAGTGGTATATACAGGCCCCCCAGTGGTATGGTATGTATATACAGGCTCCCCCAGTGGTATATACAGGCCCCCATTAGTGGTATATACAGCCCCCCAGTAGTATATACAGGCCCTCATTAGTGGTATATACAGGCCCCCCCAGTAGTATATACAGGCCCCCATTAGTGGTATATACAGGCCCTCCCAGTGGTATATACAGGCCCCCATCAGTGATACATACAGGCCCCCCAAGTGGTGTATACAGGCCCCCCAGTGGTATATACAGGCCCCCCCTCAGTGGTATATACAGGCCCCTCCATCAGTCATATATACAGCCCCAAATCAGTGGTATATACAGGCTTCTCCTCAGTGGTATATACAGGCCCCCCCTCAGTGGTATATACAGGCCCCTCCATCAGTCATATATACAGGCCCCCCCCTCAGTGGTATATACAGGCCCCCCATCAGTGGTATATACAGGTCCCATCAGGGGTATATACAGGCCTCCCATCAGTGGTATATACAGGCCCCCCCTCAGTGGTATATACAGGCCCCCCATCAGAGGTTACAGCCCCCATCAGTGGTATATACAGGCCTCCCATCAGTGGTATATACAGGCCCCCCAGTGGTATGGTATATACAGGCCCCCTTCAGTGGTATATACAGGCTCCCCCAGTGGTATATACAGGCTCCCCCAGTGGTATATACAGGCCCCCATTAGTGGTATATACAGGCCCCCTCAGTAGTATATACAGGCCCCTTTAGTGGTATATACAGGCCCTCCCAGTGGTATATACAGGTCCCCATCAGTGATACATACAGGCCCCCCGAGTGGTGTATACAGGCCCCCCCAGTGGTATATACAGGTCCCCCAAGTGGTATATACAGGCCCCCACAGTGGTATATACAGGCTCCCCCCAGCTGTATATACAGGCTCCCCCCAGCTGTATATACAGGCCCCCCCGTGGTATATGCAGGCGCCCCCCCCCATTGGTATACAGGCCCCCCGTTGCTGCCGCACACCTGTAAAAGAATAGCTTTCGTAATTATCCTCCTCGCTGTCACCGAGCGTCCTCCACTCTTCTTGCTGCTTGTACCCGGCGTCAAGTGACCGCGCAGAAGCAATGACGTCATTGCAACTGCGCCGGCCGGGTAGAAGCAGGAAGGAGACCGGAGGACCGCGGTGACAGCGAGGAGGATAAGTATGAATGAGCTATTCTTTTACAGGTGTGCGGCAGCAACGGGGGGCCTGTATATACCACTGGGGTGGAGGCGCCTGTATATAACACTGGGGGGGAGCGCTGACAGTGAAATGTAATATGCACTGCTCCCCCTGCCGCTGATGGACAGGGGGATGCAGTGCATGTTGCATTGTATTAATGAGCGGCCCCACGTGACCGGCCGCTCCTATTGCAGCCTCCCCCACCTCTTCCAGCCCCCGGATACTGCCCCCCCCCTCACTCTAAGCCGTCACTGACTCGAGTATAAGCCGAGGGGGGCACTTTTCAGCACAATTTTTGCTGTCACTTCCGGGTTTAAATACACCGGAGCTCTGTGTCATCAACGCCTGACTGAAACTTTATGTGTGGAAACATAAAACAGTGATTAAAATATAAATCAAATTACACAAATACTAAATGTAACAACATGCTGATCATAAGTATATTATACCATATCAATTTCAATATGTTATTATTATTTTAAAAGTATTAAAGTACTAAAGAGCGCACTTTACCTTACACTACTTAATACAGAGACATTGCTCTCCCCGCCTAATATCGGCGGGGAAAGACAGAGTCTGCGATCAAGATTCATCATTTTAAAAGCTTTAATTCTCAATAATAGTACACTCAAATGTGGTTCCCAACCATATTACACATACTATCACAACTTTATAGGCAATATGGTTACCTCTTGGTTAACAAACCCTATAAAAAAGCTGCCAAATCGGTTTTATCATTTAACCCTCCAGGTCCACAAGCTTTTGTTTCAATTATCCACCTACTCTCTTTTTGTAAAAGTATTTTATGTGTATCACCCCCTCTGTGAGAAGGGTTAACCTGTTCAAGTCCCAAGAAAGAAAGCACCCCTGCATTGCCATTATGACAAACGTTGACGTGCTTAATTAACTTGGGACTTCCAATTCCAGTCTCAATTGATTTACAATGTTCACTGAATCTTTTATACAATTCTCTAATAGTTTTTCCTATCTAGAATCTCCTACGTGGACAGAAATTCGCATACACCACCCATTTCGTCTTGCAATTTATATATGATCTCACTATATGTAATTTTCCACCAATTTCTATTGGGTTGGTGATTAGATGTTGCCTGCAATATTTGCAATTTTTACACTATGGTTCCCTTTGGGTCGTCTTTCATCTAACCAGGTTTTTTTCTTTTTTGTCATAATTTTATTTCACACTATCAGGTCTTTCAAATTATGACACCTCCTATAAGAGACTAAAGGGGGTCCCAAGCCGATGACGTTCAATTCCCTGTCTCTTTCTAGAATGTGCCAAAATGTTCTAATGACCCTGCGATCTTATCGAACATTGGTCCAACTGTTTAGATGACGCTCTGTAGGACTTTAATACTTTATATAATAATAATATATTATATAATAATAATTATTATATAAATAATAATAACATATTGAAATTGATATGGTATAATATACTCATGATCAGCATGTTGTTACATTTAGTATTTGTGTAATTTGATTTAGATTTTAATCACTGTTTTATGTTTGTACACAATGTTTCAGTCAGGCGTTGATGACACAGAGCTCCGGTGTATTTAAACCCGGAAGTGACGTCAGACGCCTACAAGGACCCGTGAAAGCGGTGATCCACCACGAAACGACAGGCCGTAGTCCGCCACCTCCTCGCACACACACCCTCCCCCCATCAATGTAACTCTGGATGAATTCTGAGATACAATAAAAAGAAGATCCAGCCTGGTGAGTGCCGCTGTATTTCTTTGAGATTATTGAAGGACTATTGTTTAATGGCAGGCACCACCTAAAGGGCAACTGCATTAACCAGGTCGCAGGAGCGGCGCGGTTTTAGCCTGTGGATTCTTTGCTGCCCGGCATTTCTCTATTTGTTATAATACGTAATTACGTTGTCTTTACCTATCATTTGGACCAGGTGTCATTAACGGTACATATCTGACCCCAGGTACCTTATCATGTCTCAATATTACTTCTGAAAAGATAATAAGTCAGGCATATAAAGTTTGCAGACTTTATGTTAAATGCAAGTCCATAGCTTGGCAACATATCAGTGCTAAAGGCCCAGTAGAAGAACCTAAAATGGTCATATTTGACCCATGACAACACATAAAAAAAATGCATCAGAATTAAACATACTTATCCTCTACTTTCCATAAATTATCAGCAAACTGGTGAAATTACACCTATCAACATAAAAATAAAAAATAACAGCCTCCTCCATATCCCCTCTAGCTGTCCTATCCATCGCCAAGATAGGTGCGCTTCCTACTATTTTAGGTAGAAGTAATGTTCCATCAATTGGACATCTCTCTTTCAGTATGCGGCACTACGATAACGCCTAGACAGCAGGCTATCTGTCTGGGTGTTATGTTTGACACCGATCTCTCCTTCTCCTCCCACACGCAATCTCTCGTCCGCTCCTGTCGCTTACACCTGAAGAATATCTCTAGAGTCCGCCCCTTTCTCACCCTGGAAACAACAAAAACCCTCACCGTGGCCCTAATCCATTCCCGCCTTGACTATTGCAACTCTCTATTAAGCGGCCTCCCCCTCACCAGACTTTCTCCTCTCCAGTCCATCCTTAATGTAGCAGCCAGAATCACCCATCTGGCCAATCGTTACTCAGATGCCTCTGCGCTGTGCCAGTCATTGCACTGGCTGCCCGTATACTACAGGATCAAATTCAAATTGCTTGTTCTCACCCACAAAGCTCTTCACAGTGCAGCTCCCCCCTACCTCTCCTCCCTCATCTCTGTCTATCACCCCACCCGCTCTCTACGTTCCTCAAATGACCTTCAACTAACATCTGCACTAATCCGATCCTCCCACTCCCGGCTCCAAGACTTTTCCAGAGCTGCACCAAACCTCTGGAATGCTTTACCCAAAGAAATCAGGACTATCCACAACTTGCATGGCTTCAGACGATCCCTAAAAATGCATCTTTTTAAGGTGGCCTATCATACTCCCTAATAAGTCCATTGTACAAAAAGCTCTACACAGACTGTCTGATGACCATCCATGTAAGCTTAGCCCTATGCCCCATTTCCTCAAGATGCCTGGACCATCAGTGCAATAAGCCCCGGCACCTTGTGCAACCCCTATCCCGTTGTAGATTGTAAGCTCTTTTGAGCAGGGTCACCTTCATTTCTTGCTTTATTTATTGTATTTTTTTTTCACATTGATTCTATGCCTATTGTTTTGTATCCAATTATTGTACTTTATTTGTTCTCTACTGTAATTACTTACTGTATTTTCTGTACTCTAACCCTTCTTTGTAAAGCGCTGCGGAATATGTTGGCGCTATATAAATAAAGCTTTATTATTATTATTATTATTATTATTATTATCAATTTGCTCCTAATTTAGACAAAGTAGCTGGAAGATTTATCAATTAAACAGTGCTTGTGAGGTCTGACTATTTTACAATAAGTGTAATATGAAACTTACATTTCTTCTTTCCCTGAACTAAACAACTACCGTATATACTCGTGTATAAGCCGACCCGTGTATAAGCCGACCCCCTTACTTTTGCCCCCAAAACCTGGGAAAATCTATTGACTCGTGTATAAGCCGAGGGTGGACCCTAGCACAAGTATACAGCCCCCAGCAGTGTGGTATACACCAGTCCCAGAGGTAGATACAGCAGCCCCAGTGGTAGTATACACGCAGCCCCAGTAGTATATACAGCCCCAGTGGTATATACAGCCCCAGTGGTAGTATACACGCAGCCCTAGTAGTATATACAGCCCCAGTGGTAGTATATACAGCCCCAGTGGTAGTATACAGGGCCCCAGCAGTATATACAGCCCCAGTGGTAGTATACAGGGCCCCAGCAGTATATACAGCCCCAGTGGTTTATACAGCCCCAGTGGTAGTATACAGGGCCCCAGAGGTATATACAGCCCCAGTGGTAGTATATACAGCCCCAGTGGTAGTATACTGGGCCCCAGCAGTATATACAGCCCCAGTGGTAGTATACAGGGCCCCAGCAGTATATACAGCCCCAGTGGTTTATACAGCCCCAGTGGTAGTATACAGGGCCCCAGAGGTATATACAGCCCCAGTGGTAGTATATACAGCCCCAGTGGTAGTATACAGGGCCCCAGCAGTATATACAGCCCCAGTGGTAGTATACAGGGCCCCAGCAGTATATACAGCCCCAGTGGTTTATACAGCCCCAGTGGTAGTATACAGGGCCCCAGAGGTATATACAGCCCCAGTGGTAGTATATACAGCCCCAGTGGTAGTATACAGGGCCCCAGCAGTATATACAGCCCCAGTGGTAGTATACAGGGCCCCAGCAGTATATACAGCCCCAGTGGTTTATACAGCCCCAGTGGTAGTATACAGGGCCCCAGAGGTATATACAGCCCCAGTGGTAGTATATACAGCCCCAGTGGTAGTATACAGGGCCCCAGCAGTATATACAGCCCCAGTGGTAGTATACAGGGCCCCAGCAGTATATACAGCCCCAGTGGTTTATACAGCCCCAGTGGTAGTATACAGGGCCCCAGAGGTATATACAGCCCCAGTGGTAGTATATACAGCCCCAGTGGTAGTATACAGGGCCCCAGCAGTATATACAACCCCAGTGGTTTATACAGCCCCAGTGGTAGTATACAGGGCCCAGAGGTATATACAGCCCCAGTGGTAGTATATAGCAGCCCCAGTGGTAGTATACAGCCCCAGTGGTAGTATATTGCAGCCCCAGCGGTAGTATACAGGCAGCCCCAGTAATGCAGGGCCCCCCCAGCCTGACTCCGGTCACCTGTAAAGCAAACTATACTTATCAGTGTCCCGCTGTCTGCGCCCGCTCGCCGCTGACATCCACGATCCTCCATCTTCATGCGTCTTCTTCCTGTTTCCTGTGCCCGTCGCAGGGAATGACGTCATTGCCTGCGACGAGCACAGAAACAGGAAGAAGACGCATGAAGATGGAGGATCGCGGATGTCAGCGGCGAGCGGGCGCAGACAGCGGGACACTGATAAGTATAGTTTGCTTTACAGGTGACCGGAGCGAGGCTGGGGGGGCCCTGCATTACTGGGGATGCAGGGGCTGCTGTATACCGATGTATACATCGGTATGTACCAATGTATACATCGGTATACAGCACTGACTCGCGTATAAGCCGAGGGGGTACTTTTCAGCCCAATTTTTGGGCTGAAAAACTCGGCTTATACGCGAGTATATACGGTACTTTATTTTAATAGGAATTAGTACATGATGAGGTGGTCTTCACCTGGAGGATCCATCTATCTTTTGAATGGGCACAGTTAATGTTATTTATTATGTCTCCAGAACTTAAGAACATATCAACTACTCATTCAGTACTAAAGGCACCACAAAAGAACTCAACATGGTAAAACTCTTGGTTTTCACCTGTGACAACATACAAAACATAAATGCATTATAAACAAATGTACTGTAGCTCCCAATATCTTTTAGATAAAAAGAAATGTTGCTAAGAAGTGTGTGTGTTTCACAGTCTGGGGACAGCTTTATTCTAATCGAGGAGAACGCTGCCGGCATCCTTCCTGATCCAGTAGAGTACAGGAGGCCACACAAAACCCCCATTATACTGCAGGAGGCCGCACGCTGCCACCAGTATAACGCATGAGGCCACATACAGCTCCAAGTACAAAGCAGGAGGCTGCACACAGCCACCAGTATACAGCAGGAAGCCGCACATAGCCCCCAGCATACAGCAGGAGGCCGCACATACCGTAGTATGCACAATAAGGCTGCAAACAGCACCCAGTATACATTAGGAAGCCAGACACAGCCCCTAGTATACCGTAGGATGTCACACACAGCGCCCAGTATAAAGCAGGAGGCAGCACACAGCCCTCAGTATACAGAAGGCCGCACAGAGCCCCCAGCGTACCTCACGCTGCCCCAGTACACTTCAGGAGGCCGCAAACAGCCCGCAGTATACAGCAGGAGGTTGCAAACAGCCCTCAGTATAAAGCAGGAGATACACACAGCCCCCAGTATATAGCAGGAGGCCACACACAGCCCTCAGTATACAGCAGGAGGCCGAACTCAGTTCCCAGTATACAGAAGGAGGTTGCGCACAGCCCTAAGTATACAGCAGGAGGTAGCAAAAAGCCAAGAGTGTACAGAAGGAAGCCGCACACTGCCCTCAGTATACAGTAGGAGGTCACACACAGCCCCCACTATACAGCAGAAGGCCATACCCAACCCCCAGAATACAACAGGAGACCGCAAACAGCCGTCACTGTAGAGCAGGAGGCCACGCAAAGCCTTCAGTATATAGCAGGAGGCCGCTTAAAGTCCCCATTATACAGCATGAAGCTGCACACAACCCCCTGTAAAATGCAGGAGGCCTCATACACACCCCAGTATACAACAGGAGACTGCACACAACCCCCAATACATTGCAGAAGGCCGCAGAGTGCCCCCAGTATAAACCAGAAGGCTGCACACAGCCCCCAGAATAAATTAGGAGGCCACATACAGGCGCCAGTATACCGCAGGAGGCTGCATTTGCTCCAGTATACCGCAGGAGGCCTCACACAACTCCCAGGATACAGCAGGAAGCTGTGCACAGCCCCCAGTACAGAGAAGGCCGTAGGGAGCCCCCAGTATACATCAGAAGGCCATATCTAGCACCCAGTATACATTGGGAGGCTGCACACAGCCCCCAGTATACCGCACGATGCCACCAGTATACCTCAGGAGGCCGCACACCACCCCCAGCATACCACACGGTGCCCCCATATACCGCAGGAGGCCGCACACAGCCCCCCTATACCACAGGCAGCCATACACAGCCTTCAGTATACAGCCCGAGGTTGCACACAGCCCTAAGTATCCAGCTTTAGGCCGCACACAACGCAAAGTATAGACGAAAAGGCCACACTCAGCCCCCAGCATATATTAGGAGGCTGCATGCTGCCACCAGTATACAGCAGGAGGCCACACATAGCTCCCAATATACAGAACGAGGCCGCACACAGCCCCCAGTATACAGTACGAGGCCGCACATAGTCCTTAGTATAAAGCAGGAAGTCACAGACAGCCCCAGTATACAGAAGGAGGTTGCACATAGCCGAAGGTATACAGCACGAAGCCGCACACAACATGCAGTATACAGCAGGAGACAGCACACAGTCCCCAGTATACAGTAGGTCACACACATACCACAGTAAACAGCTGGGAGTCCGCACACAGCCCCCACTATACAGCAGGAGGCCGTACCCAGCCTCCAGCATACAACAAGAGGCCGCAAATAGCCCTCACTGTAATGCAGGAGGCCGCACACAACCCCCTGTATACCACAGGAGGCCTCACACAGACCCCAGTATAAGACAGGAGGCCGCACACAGCCTCCAGTACACAGCAGGAGGCCACACGCTGTTCCCAGAATAGAGCAAGAGGCTGCACATAGCCCCCAGTATACCACAGGAGGCCGTACACGGGCCCAAGTATGCCACAGAAGGACGCACGCAGCCCCCAGTATACCATAGGAAGCCGCACACCGCCCCCAGTGTACAGCAAGAGACAGCACACAGTTCCCAGTATACAGTAGGAGGTCGCACACAGCCAAAATTATACAGCAGGAAGTCACACGCAGCCCCCACTATACAGCAGGAGTCCATACCCAGCCCCCAGCATACAACAGGAGGCCGGAAACAGACCTCCCTGTACAGCAGGAGGCCGCACACAGCTTCAGTATGCAGCAGGAGGCCTCTTACAGTCCCCATTATACAGCAAGAAGCCGCACACATCCTCTTGTATGATGCTGCACACTGCACACAGCTCCCAGTATACCACAGAAGGCCGGACACAGCCCCAAGTATGCCACAGGAGGCTGCACATTGCCCCAAATATACCGCGAGAGGCCACACACAACCCCTAGTATACAGCAGGAGGCTGCACACAGCCCCAAGTATACAGAGGGTCTGGAATAAATATTTGTATAGAGATTTCTCTCTGTTATAACAAGCAACCCTACACACAAAGCAGCATGTACCCAGAATCACTACTATTGTGCTTATGATAACATCTATAACTATGTACACCCTGGATAGACAGTAACCCTACACACAAAGCAGCATGTACCCAGAATCACTACTATTGTGCTTATGATAACATCTATAACTATGTACACCCTGGATAGACAGTAACCCTACACACAAAGCAGCATGACCCAGAATCACTACTATTGTGCTTGTGATAACATCTATAACTATGTACACCCTGGATAGACAGTAACCCTACACACAAAGCAGCATGTACCCAGAATCACTACTATTGTGCTTATGATAACATCTATAACTATGTACACCCTGGATAGACAGTAACCCTACACACAAAGCAGCATGTACCCAGAATCACTACTATTGTGCTTATGATAACATCTATAACTATGTACACCCTGGATAGACAGTAACCCTACACACAAAGCAGCATGACCCAGAATCACTACTATTGTGCTTGTGATAAAATCTATAACTATGTACACCCTGGATAGACGGTCACCCTAATTGTGGCCAGTTTTACCCTAAAAGACAATGCCCAACCATGAATCCCTCTATCAGATATCGGCAGCATCAGGTGTTATATTGGGTAATGATCCATTTCCTTATACAGGATCTGAGCTCTGACTCCCCTATATAGATTACGTGGAGACAGCCTGCAGCCACCAGCAGAGGGCGCACAGGAGCCATACCTGATATGTACCGTGTGACAGCCAGGCTCCGTCCTCCGGGCCCCGCTCTCCTCCTCCCGGTTGTCGTCCTCCGCGCTCCGGGTCACGCTCTCCTCCTCCTCCTCCCGGCGGCTGTCGTCCTTTCTCTCTGTTTTGGGATCCGCCGGGAACAGACTCGGTATGAGCTCCCCGCTCCGCCGGTTTCTTCAGCAGGACCTTTGGGGGCCGGCGCACACAGAGAACGTTCAGGGTGATGACATCACAGCAAGGCGCGCGTCATACACTGTGAGGCGTCATAGCAGAGACCTGGAGCCTGGGAGCAGGGGACGGAGTATAACATATTTTACACTATTCTAATATAGATTTGAGGGACAGTATACAGGGTCTGTGGGGACATTATATTATATGGGGTCTATGGTGACATATTATGTGGGTCATTATATTATATGGGTCTGTGGGGACATAATATGGGGGCTGTGGAGACATTATATTATATGGGGTCTGTGGGGACATTATATTATATGGGGTCTGTGGGGACATTATATTATATGAGGTCTGTGGGGGCATTATATTATATGGGGGATGTGGGGACATTATATTATATGAGGTCTGTGGGGACATTATATTATATGGGGTCTGTGGGGACATTATATTATGTGGGGTCTGTGGGGACATTATATTATGTGGGGTCTGTGGGGACATTATATTATATGGGGTCTGTGGGGACATATTGCATGGGAGCTGTGGGGACATTATATTATATGAGGTCTGTGGGGACATTATATTATATGGGGTCTGTGGGGACATTATATTATATGAGGTCTGTGGGGACATTATATTATATGAGGTCTCTGGGGACATTATATTATATGAGGTCTGTGGGGACATTATATTACATGGGGTCTGTGGGGACATTATATTATATGGGGTCTGTGGGGACATTATATTATGTGGGGTCTGTGGGGACATTATATTATATGGGGTCTGTGGGGACATTATATTATGTGGGGTCTGTGGGGACATTATATTATGTGGGGTCTGTGGGAACATTATATTACATGTGAGCTGTGGGGACATTATATTATATGGGGTCTGTGGAGACATTACATTATATGAGGTCTGTGGGGACATTATATTATATGAGGTCTGTGGGGACATTATATTATATGAGGTCTGTGGGGACATTATATTACATGGGGTCTGTGGGGACATCATATTATATGGGGTCTGTGGGGACATTACATTATATGGGGTCTGTGGGGACATTATATTACATGGGGTCTGTGGGGACATTATATTATATGGGGTCTGTGGGGATATATTATATGGGGGCTGTGGAGACATTATATTACATGGGGTCTGTGTGGGACATTATATTACATGGGGTCTGTGGGGACATTATATTATATGAGGTCTGTGGGGACATTATATTATATGAGGTCTGCGGGGAGATTATAATATATGAGGTCTGTGGGGACATTATATTATATGGGGTCTGTGGGGACATTATATTATATGAGGTCTGTGGGGACATTATATTATATATGCAGGTCTGGGGAGATTATAATATACTAGATGGTGGCCTGATTCTAAAGCATCGGGTATTGTAAAGTATGTATGTCGTTTATTTATGAAGATTTAAGAATAATGCAAAGCGAAGCTGGATTTAAATCCTGCGCCAATATCGCTGATTGCTGGCAACCAATCAGCGAAGCGTGGTTGAAATCGTGCGCCAATTTGCGGGCGGACTATCCTTGTTACTGATTGGTCATGGGCGGCTGGCCTGACCAATCAGCAACGCAGGATTTGCGTTACAGACAAACATACAGAAGTACACAATTATATAGTAGATACCTACAGCAGTACCGGTGTGCAGCGGTGCCAGTGTGCAGCGGTGTCAGAGTCCAGGAGGGGGTCGGGGGACGGCGGCCAGGTGTGGGCAGGAGGGGGCTGGGTAAGAGCTGCCGGGTACGGGCAGGAGGGGGCCGGGGAAGAGCGTCCGGTGCGCGGGCAGGAGGGGGCCAGGGAAGAGCGGGCGGGTGCAAGCAGGAGGGGGCCAGCGACCGGGTGCGGGCAGGAGGGGGCCAGGGAACTGCGGGCAGGAGAAGGCCGGGAAGAGCGGGCAGGGGGGGCCCCTCATGCCCGTACCCGACCGCTGTTCCCCAGCCCCCTCCTGCCCGCAGCAGAGTGCTTAGCAGAGTATACGGGGGCTCAGTGGTTAGCAGACTTTACGGCGGCTCAGTGGTTAGCAGAGTATACGGCGGCTCAGTGGTTAGCAGAGTATTCAGGGGCTCAGTGGTGAGCAGAGCATACGGGGGCTCAGTGATTAGCACAGTAGACGCTGGCTCAGTAGTTAGCACTGTATATGGAGCCTCAGTGGTTAGCAATCTATAGTGGCTGAGTGGTGGGCACTGTATATGGTGGCTCAATAATTAGAACAGTAATGTGGCTCAATGGTTAGCACTGTATATGGTGACTCAGTGGTTAGCACTATATACGGTGACTCAGTGATTAGCACTCTATGGTGGCTCAGTGGTTGGCACTGTATATGGTGGCTCAGTGGTTAGCACAGCATGGTGGCTCAGTGGTTAGCACTGTATACGGTGGCTCAGTGGTTAGCACAGTATGGTTGCTCAGTGGTTAGCACTGTATATGGTGGCTCAGTGGTTAGCACTGTATATGGTGGCTCAGTGGTTAGCACAGTATGGTGGCTCAGTGGCTAGCACTGCACGGTGGCTCGTGGGTTAGCACAGTGCGGTGACTCAGTAGTTAGCACTGTATATGGTGGCTCAGTGGTTAGCACTGTATATGGTGGCTCAGTGGTTAGCACTGTATATGGTGGCTCTGTGGTTAGCACAGTACGGTGGCTCAGTGGTTAGCACTGTATGGAGGCTCAATGGTTAGCACTGTATGGTGGCTCAGTGGTTAGCACTGCACGGTGGCTCAGTGGTTAGTATGGTGGCTCAGTGGTTAGCACAGTATATGGTCACTCAGTGGTTAGCACTGTACGGTGGCTCAGTGTTTAGCACAGTATGGTGGCTCAGTGGTTAGCACTATATGGAGGCACAGTGGTTAACTCTGAATGGAGGCTCAGTGGCTAGCACTGCACGGTGGCTCTGTGGTTAGCACAGTGCGGTGACTCAGTAGTTAGCACTGTATATGGTGGCTCAGTGGTTAGCACTGTATATGGTGGCTCAGTGGTTAGCACTGTATATGGTGGCTCAGTGGTTAGCACAGTATGGTGGCTAAGTGGCTAGCACTGTATGGTGGCTCTGTGGTTAGCACAGTACGGTGGCTCAGTGGTTAGCACTGTACGGAGGCTCAATGGTTAGCACTGTATGGTGGCTCAGTGGTTAGCACTGCACGGTGGCTCAGTGGTTAGTATGGTGGCTCAGTGTTTAGCACTGTATAAGGTGGCTCACTGGTTAGCACTGTACTCGGTGACTCAGTGATTAGCACTCTGTGGTGGCCGAGTGGTTAGCACTGTTTATGGTGGATGTGTGGTTAGCACTGTATACGATGGCTCAGTGGTTAGCACAGTATACACTGGCTCAGTGGTTAGCACAGTATACGCTGGCTCAGTGGTTAGCACTGTATACGGTGACTCAGTGGTTAGCACTTTATGGTGGCTCAGTGGTTGGCAATGTATATGGTGGCTCATTGGTCAGCAGTGTATGTGGTGGCTCAGTGGTTAGCACAGTATGGTGGCTCAGTGGTTAGCAGTGTATATGGTGGCTCAGTGGTTAGCACAGTATGGTGGCTCAGTGATTGGCAATGTATACGCTGGCTCAGTGGTTAGCACTGTATACGGTGGCTCAGTGGTTAGCACAGTGCGGTGTCTCAGTGGTTTGCACAGTGCGGTGTCTCAGTGGTTTGCACAGTGCGGTGGCTCAGTGATTAGCACAGTGCGGTGGCTCAGTGGTTAGCACAGTGCGGTGTCTCAGTGGTTTGCACAGTGCGGTGTCTCAGTTGTTTGCACAGTGCGGTGGCTCAGTGGTTTGCACAGTGCGATGGCTCAGTGGTTTGCACACTGCGGTGGCTCAGTGGTTTGCACAGTGCGGTGGCTCTGGTTTGCACTGCGCGGTGGCTCAGTGGTTAGCACTGCGCGGTGGCTCAGTGATCAGCAGAGGATGGAGGGCTAGTGGTCAGCAGAGGATGGAGACTCAGTGGTCAGCAGAGAATGACGGCTCAGTGGTCAGCGCAGGATGGAGGGCCAGTGGTCAGCAGAGGATGGAGGCTCAGTGGTCAGCACAGGATGGAGTCTCAGTGGTCAGCACAGGATGGAGGCTCAGTGGCCAGCGCAGGATGGAGGCTCAGTGGTCAGCGCAGGATGGAGGCTCAGTGGTCAGCGCAGGATGGAGGGCCAGTGGTCAGCGCAGGATGGAGGGCCAGTGGTCAGCGCAGGATGGAGGCTCAGTGGTCAGCGCAGGATTGAGGCTCAGTGGTCAGCGCAGGATGGAGGCTCAGTGGTCAGCGCAGGATGGAGGCTCAGTGGTCAGCACAGGATGGAGGCAGAGTGGTCAGAGCGGGATGGAGGCAGAGTGGTCAGCGCGGGATGGAGGCAGAGTGGTCAGCACAGGATGGAGGCAGAGTGGTCAGCACAGGATGGAGGCAGAGTGGTCAGCGCAGGATGGAGGCAGAGTGGTCAGTGTAGGATGGAGGCTCAGTGGTCAGCGCAGGATGGAGGCAGAGTGGTCAGCAGAGGATGGAGGCTCAGTGGTCAGCGCAGGATGGAGGCTCAGTGGTCAGCACAGGATGGAGGGCCAGTGGTCAGCGCAGGATGGAGGGCCAGTGGTCAGCGCAGGATGGAGGCTCAGTGGTCAGTGCAGGATGGAGGGGCAATGGTCAGCAGAGTATGGAGGCTCAGTGGTCAGCAGAGGATCGAGGCTCAGTGGTCAGCAGAGGATGGAGGGCCAGTGGTCAGCAGAGGATGGAGGCTCAGTGGTCAGCAGAGGATAAAGGCTCAGTGGTCAGCACAGGATGGAGGGCCAGTGGTCAGCAGAGGATGGAGGCAGAGTGGTCAGCAGAGGATGGAGGGCTCAGTGGTCAGCGCAGGATGGAGGCTCAGTGGTGACCACAGGATGAAGGGCCAGTGGTCAGCGCATGTCCATCCTCCTTCCCATCTGCTCTGGTCTCACCCGTACCCGGTGTTTACATCGCCGCTACAGCAAGTAATGAGCGGTCATGTGATAGGCGGGCTGAAGAGTCTGTCACATGACCGCTCATTACCTGCTGGAGCAGTGATGTAAACACTGGGTGCGGGTGAGACGGAGCGGCGGGGAGGAGGGGGGCAATGGAGCGGGGGGAGGGCAATGGAGTGGGGGGTGGGGCAATGGAGCAGGGGTAGCAATGGAGCAGGGGGAAGCAATGGAGCGGGTGAGAGGGCCATGGAGCGGGGGTGAATGGAGCGAGGGGGAGGGAGTGGAGCGAGGGGGGGAGGGAATGGAGCAGCGGGTGGAGGGAATGGAGCCGCGGGTGTCAGCGGCGGGCAAGAGGGGGCCGGAGGTGGGCGCACCCGCTCCAGTGGGCGGGTGTGGGCAGGAGGAGGCTGACAGCGCAGCATCTGTGTCTGTGGGGAAATCGCGTGTCGCTGATTGCATCGCGGCGCGCGCGGCTGCTTTGCATACTCGTCGCTCATTGGTGGCTGCCAGCCACCCAGCCAAGGAGCGTCCTGCACTTTTTTATCCATCCAGGGTGCAGTTGGGCCCATAGGGGCGCCATTCATCTAGTGGTGCAGAAGCATCGTACTGTGCGGCCCAATGCTCAGGCAGCGGAGCGGTTGGGTAGCTTTCTGACACTCTGCATCATATGTATCAGTGTGAATGGTGCTCTATGCAGGCCTAGTGTATGCATGGCAGGTCGCCTCCCACATCTTGCTGGTAGAAGTGATTTATCAGCCTGCAGCTGGGCTTGCTTCACATTTGGGCTCTGACTGCGTCCTGTAAGTGCATTTGGTTTCTGTTTTTGGCATGGATGGTAAGTTTTCTGATGCTGCTTTTTTCTAGTAGTTTTTGTACAATTTTGTTAGGACTGGTGAGCATGGGATCCTTTGTCGTGGGTCATCAGCTTAAATGTCTTGGGCCAACACATGAACCAAAATCCCATCTATAAAGGTTTTTTATTTATCATATAAAAAACTTTTGCACTTTTTTATCCATCCAGGGTGCAGTTGGGCCCATAGGGGCGCCATTCATCTAGTGGTGCAGAAGCATCGTACTGTGCGGCCCAATGCTCAGGCAGCGGAGCGGTTGGGTAGCTTTCAGACACTCTGCATCATATGTATCAGTGTGAATGGTGCTCTATGCAGGCCTAGTGTATGCATGGCAGGTCGCCTCCCACATCTTGCTGGTAGAAGTGATTTATCAGCCTGCAGCTGGGCTTGCTTCACATTTGGGCTCTGACTGCGTCCTGTAAGTGCATTTGGTTTCTGTTTTTGGCATGGATGGTAAGTTTTCTGATGCTGCTTTTTTCTAGTAGTTTTTGTACAATTTTGTTAGGACTGGTGAGCATGGGATCCCTTGTCGTGGGTCATCAGCTTAAATGTCTTGGGCCAACACATGAACCAAAATCCCATCTATAAAGGTTTTTTATTTATCATATAAAAAACTTTTGCACTTTTTTATCCATCCAGGGTGCAGTTGGGCCCATAGGGGCGCCATTCATCTAGTGGTGCAGAAGCATCGTACTGTGCGGCCCAATGCTCAGGCAGCGGAGTGGTTGGGTAGCTTTCAGACACTCTGCATCATATGTATCAGTGTGAATGGTGCTCTATGCAGGCCTAGTGTATGCATGGCAGGTCGCCTCCCACATCTTGCTGGTAGAAGTGATTTATCAGCCTGCAGCTGGGCTTGCTTCACATTTGGGCTCTGACTGCGTCCTGTAAGTGCATTTGGTTTCTGTTTTTGGCATGGATGGTAAGTTTTCTGATGCTGCTTTTTTCTAGTAGTTTTTGTACTGGCGTGCGATTTCCATGACAGACAGAGAACATTAGGTAATTATTAAATTATATGGGTCTGTGGGGACATTGTATAGGGGCTGTGGGGACATTATATTATATAAAGTCTGTGGGGATATTATATTGTATGGGGTCTGTGGGGAGATTATAATATATGGGGTCTATGGTGACATATTATGTGGGGTCATTATATTATATGGGTCTGTGGGGACATTATATGGGGGCTGTGGGGACATTATATTACATGGGGTCGTGGGGACATCATATTATATGGGGTCTGTGGGGACATCATATTACATGGGGTCTGTGGACGATGCTGAAGTTGGTTTCTTATTCAGCTATTATTTATTATCATTTTTTTTACAGGTTTCTCAACAAAAATAAAACATCTAAAGTATATAATACAATGCAGTCATGTGACCTGTTGTGAATACATCAAAAAACACGTACAACAATTATAAACCTGGCACAAAAATGGGCATCATGTTATTGAAGGGATTAAATGGCTTTGGGCCACTGATCCCACACTACAATTACATACCCAGTGATCCCCCTACATTAAAGTTATGTCACTTCAGCCTGGCCCAAATGGGTTCTGGGCAGAGACCCAATTTTCCTAGATTTGAATAAGTAACTGGTGTTTTTAAGGGGTTAAATGGCTTTGGGCCACTGATACCTCACCATAAATACATACCTAGTAAGGCCCCATAACAAATTCATGTCACTTCTGCCTGGCCCAAATGGGTTCTGGGCAACTAAACTGGCATCAAAGGGGGCAAATCGACAATTTTCACAGATTTCAACAACAGGGGTTTTTGAGGGGTTAAATGGCTTTGGCCTACTGATCTCACGCTACAATTACATACCTGGTAATGCCCCACAACAAATTCATGTCACTCCAGCCTGGCCCAAATGGATTCTGGGCATCAAAACTGGCATCAAAGTGAGCAGAAACCCAATTTTCATAGATTTGAATAAGTAACAGGTGTTTTTGACGGGTTAAATGGCTATGGGCCCCTGATATCTCACTATAAATACATACCTAGTGATGCCCCGCATGGTTCTAGGCATCTAAAGTGGCATCAAGATGTGGGAGAAAACCAATTTTCACAGATTTGAATAATTAACTCTGACAGAGCAGGAAGGGACAGTAGGACGGTGAACAATGCAAATATCTTTATTGGGGCAGGAAGTATAGAACATCAAATATGAAAAATTTTCCTTAAAGTCCACAATGAGACCACAACAAAGGGAACAGACCCGGGGGTGCCACCCGGTAATCCGACACCAGTGGAAAAGGCAGAAATAGTCCTTAAATGAGTTCCAAAAGGTGAGGGACTTAATACAATCCCACATGGCAGCATCTATTAATCCACACACAGGCACCAGAATCTTGCTGCAGCCTCAGATCCTAGTTCTTTCAAAGTCACCACACCAACTACTGACCAAGTATGTGCCTATTGTTCTTTCTCCTTGGATCAGTCCCTGGATGACGGAAAGGTGTTCACACTCACTTTTGAACATTTGACTACAGTCAGAAGTTTCCAGAAGGTCCAAACTCCATATTGTCTGCATATTTGTGTATTGGAGTCCACCCCCTGCAGAGAAGAACAAAGGTAGATTCCCCACTAGATGCAGGACAGGAAACACTAAAACTGGCTTCATTACTTAGGCTGCTTTCACATAACGATTTTCGGTCATCCGATTGTATCCGTTCCAAAACGGATACAATCGGATCCGAAATCGGACCCCATGTTCCCCTATGGGAATCGGATGTGCCACTATTAGCATCCGATTTTGGCACCATCCGATCCCATCCGATGTAATCACGGGCACAAAATCGTAGCCTGCTACGATTTTGTGTCCGTGACTCACATCAGACAGCCTCGGATCACTGCTGATCCGAGGCTGTCCGAGGGCCCAAAACATGGGAGCCTATGGACATCGGATCTGAGTTCACCTCGGATCCGATGTCGGCTCCGTACTGCCTGTCTTTCCCTGCTTCTGCTCCTCCATCTTCTGCCCTCTCCTATTCTATATGCTGTGCCCCCGCTATTCTATTTTGTGTCCCCCTCTTCTCTATCCGCCTCTATCCCTATCCTGTCCCCTGTCCTCTTCCCTGTATGTAAAAAAATAAAAAAAACCTCCTCCCGGAGGATACATCACCTGTCACCGACTCCAAACGCTGCCGCACGATCAGGACTGAAGAGCCTGTGATGATGTAAGAGAACCGGTCAGCTGACCGGGTCATGTGACTCTGACATCATCACAGGTCCTTCAGTCTTGATGGTGCGGCAGCGTTTGGAGCTGGTGACAGGTGACCTCCGGGAGGAGGTTTTTTTTATTTTTTTACACACAGGGAGAGGACAGGGGACAGGATAGGGATAGATGAGGATAGAGAAGAGGGGGCACAGCAAAGAATAGCGGGGGGACAGAGTAGCATAGGAGAGGGAAGAAGATGGAGGAGGCAGGAGTAAGGGAGAGACAGGGGACCGCAGGATCCACACGGATCCTGCAGATCGGATGGCTATTTGCCATCCGATTGCAGGGATCCGTATGGATCCGTGCCTGTCCGTGGGGTCCCCCTTCAAAGTCGGATCCCACGGACAGGCACAAAATCGTTATGTGAAACCAGCCTAAGAGAACATGAACACAGCCCAGGGGAGGGACACATTGTTACAATCCCTTCTCCCCTCAAATTGTAGACATAGCTGACAGGCTACAGGGCTCCATTATGATGTCCTTTCTGACTTACACCAGGGGTAGGGAACTCCAGGCCTCAAGAGCTGCACACAATCAAGGTTCTCAGCATTTCCTTAGTATTTAACAGTTGGAATCATCACCTGTGCAGGAGATTAAATTACCAACTGTCAAATACTAAGGAAATCCTGAAAACCTGGACTGGTGCAGCTCTCGAGGCCTGGAGTTTCCTACCTCTGACTTAGGCTGGGTTCACATTTGCGGACCCCTCCGCAGCGTTCTATGGAGGGGATCCGCAATTTGTCCGCAGCGGCCGCCAGCTCCTATCTTTATAATGGGAGCGCACGGATGCCTGAGCACAAATCACACAGTCTCGTCCGCACCAGGAATGCAACAGGTCGCGTCCCTGGTGCGGACGAGACTGTGTGATTTTGTGCGCAGGCGTCCGCCTGCGCACAGATCACGTATAGGAGTGAATGAATGCTCACGGTCATGCGCTGTCAAGCGCAGCACCGTGCGCTCCCATTATAAAGATAGGAGCTGGCGGCCGCTGCGGACACATTGCGGCTCCCCTCCGCAGAACGCTGCGGAGGGGTCCGCAAATGTGAACCCACCCTTACACTCTGTTTCATGTAGCCACAAATTGGCATTGTAGCTCTCCCAAGAACATCTGCAGGCAGGCTGCTCATCACCCCAACCACACATCACCTGACCCCAAAGATCAGATCTACAGTCATCTTGGGAATAGTGTTCCATATGCCCCTGGCCTTTAATACTAGGTCATGACCTCTATAAGTTCTTATATATATTCATCAAAGGGAGAAATACATGTGGAGTCAAAATTGCTTAAGATTCATAGAAAAACACTTTATTTTGAGACAAAGTTAAACAGAATTGTGCAGGAAATAACGGTGCAAAGTTTAAAAGCACATAGTACTCAATTCTATATACAAAAGACGGAAGCACATTATACAGTATATTAGCTTATTGCACAATCATAGGATAGTAGCAAATTAAGTTTACAATCAGTCAAATATAAACCTCAGTGAGACAGCCAAGGTAATCCAGGTACAGACTGGCAGCTCACATTTTACATATTGCAATATCCCATAAGGTGCACAGAGTCCATACATTTCTTATAAGTGCAAACACATCAATTGAATAAGGTGCTAGTGCAGGATGAAAAAACAAAGACAAAGACCATATCAGACTCCTTACGTACGTTTCGCTTGCTTTATACACGCATATGCTTCATCATGAGGAGTTCTTATATATACTGCAACCTACGTATAACAATTGTATTGTAATCTCTCTGGTATTGTATTGAGGAAATGATATTTCCATTGTATTTGGGAGCTTATTGATTTGTACTATAATCCAACCTGCTCAGGGGGAACCTAAGCACTGAGCCTGATACTTGGTTACCCTAACCATAGAACATAGGGTGGTGATGTGATTGATAAAAAAAACTATCAGTATACATGGTTATTATATTTCGCCCTAGGGTAATCAACTTATAATGGTTTTTCGATAAATCATCATTGGGTGTCCCCAGTGTTAATATGGTATTCACTATTTGGCCTATAATCTAATCACTCTATGATTCATAACCTGGTACATATGGTATACCTATAGAATTGGCCTTCAGTATAATATAATATATATATAATATAGTCTGACTTTTGTATTAATGATTGAACCTTGATCTCTTTAAACTTTATAATTGTCCCCTCTTCAGATACATATCTGTATTATCTACTAATGTGTTGGACCCCTTATTGTTGTTTAATTGTGAATTTTAAATGGTTTTACATTTTGTCTGCATATGTGTTGAATAAAATATTTTTTGTAAATTTACTAATCACTCAAATGTGCTCTTGTATATGCCTTGGCTTTTTCTGTTTTTTTTCATTAGGCCAGTACTCACGTAGTGGTGACACATCTTCCTCCATCGTACTTGGTTGTAAATAATGAATAGTCTGATTTGGTGCAGGATTATTCTTCATTTGACCAGCAGGGCAGGTGTCCTGCAGATACACAGGCTGCCCACATCGATAACTTCTACGTTGTATCTCCTTCCAATTTGCATTCTGGGGCTGGGGTTAAGGGAACCTGGAGGCCGACACCCACCTGAAGGTGCAGGAGGTGGTTGTTGGGTTTGAGGATGACTCCTCCACTGGATAGCTGGGTATGTGGCCTGCTGATGCCCGGGATGCCAACAGCCATAACATCTGCGCTCTGCCACTTTCTCTCTGTATTTGATTACAAAATATGAGGAAGGAGCAACTGGAGGCACATTCACATGGGTATCATCATGAAGTGGTGGCTTAGGGGAACAGTGAACAATGGGGACAGGAGGACAAGGGACCACCAGGGTTACAGAGCTGGTAGGCCTCTCTCCTTCCTCCAGCAGATACATTCACTGAGGCTTGATTTTGAGAACCAAATCAGCTAAAGAAGCAGCTTGTTCCACTGTTGCTGGTTTCCTCTCAAGTACCCAGTCCTGGATTTCAGCAGGGCATTTGACGCAGAATTGTTTTTTAAGAATGGCCTGGAGGAAGGTCTCCCAAGTTAAGGCCCCTTCTCCCTCTAGCCAGCAGGGGCACCACCTGTTAATCCGACGCCAGGAAAAATATAGAAGCCTACATTAAATCCTTGAATCTAGCAGATGATCGACACAACACAATCCAACAGGCTACCGACATCCAATTTCTAAAAATCCATACACCATACCCAGGATCTGGCCGCAGCCTCAGATCCTAGATATCTTCTGAAGACACACCACCAACTAACACCAAGCATGTGTCTATTGTTCTCTCTGTCTTTGGATGAGCCCTTGGATGGTGGAAGCGCTCACACACCCCTTTTCAACATTAGGCTACATGGAGATGTTTGTAGAAGTCCAGGACTCATTCTGCATACATGTTTGTGTATTGGAAGTGTCCCCTGCACTGAAAGTGTGCTCTGTGCCATCTGTGGCAGCTAAGAGCTCACTGTGTGAGGTGGATGCGGCCCGCTTCCCCGCCCCTCAGTGTCGTGGCTCCCAGGAGACAATATTATGAGGGGCGTGCCGACACAGATGTACAGTGAACCAGCGGCCAATCAGAGGCCAACAGCTAACGTCATCACGTGACGTTACATGCGAGCCTCTTATCGGCCAAAGGTGTCTGTGTCAGGAAGCTGAGAGTGGCAGCGGAGAACCGGTGAGAAAAGTGTGTGTGTGTATGTGGTTTTGCATTTACTGTAATTAGAGGACTGCAAGGGGATGATTTGAATATGGGCTGCAAGGGGATTGGGATATTGTGGGCTGCAAGGTGATAATGGGGATACCATATTGGAGGCTGCAAGGGGATGGAAAAATATAACATCACCTGAAAATAAGACATAGCACATCTTTGGCAGCAAAAATTAATACAAGACACTGTCTTATTTTTGGGGAAACGGTACTAAACTCCAACCCCCTCTGTAGCCCCGCCCCATATTACAAAGCCCTGTGCCACCCCGTCCTGCCGGGTCATAGAAAAATTGTCTATCTATCTATCGGGGAAAAAAACAGCACTTCCATTAAAATTTTCAGCCTAGGTGCAAATCTAACTATTGAATTACATATATCACATAAAATTTAGCAGCACACTAGTAGAGCCAATTACACGCGAACAACGATGTTACTTGATGTTCTTATAGATGTTTTTAGAGAAAAAATTAAAACTAAAAGTTTTTTTTTTTAAAAACTCTGATGGAATATATATATATTTTTTTAACCCCTTCCCGACCTTTGACGTTATAGAGACGTCATGAAAGTCGGTGCGTTCCCAACCCATGACGTCTCTATAACGTCATGGCTTCTTTACTCTCCTGCAGCTCCGGTGATAGTGCCAGTGACAAGTCACCGGAGCTGCAGGATCGCAAAGACCTATACTTTAGCCCGGGGGGGTGGCTTAGCCCCCTCATGGCTAAAGTCACTCTGATTCTGTTTGTATCCCCCGGCGGGCTGCAGTGCTGCACCCGCCAGTGCCGCGGGTGCAGCCCGCCGACGGCTACATACATAACTGCCGGTCAGGCTCCTCAGCCCCTCAGCCTCCCCCCGATCCCTGTATTCTGGGCCCTCCCTTATCTCTCCCGCAGGCTGTACCCGCCGGTCAGCTTCCTGTGCTGCGTGTGGGTCCCTCTTCTCCTGGGCTCCTCCTCACCGGTGGATCGTGGGTGAGGTAAGTATGAATGAATGAATGCATGCATGGATGGATGGGTGCATGCATGGATGAATGGATAGGTGGGTGCATGCATGAGTGAATGGATGGGTGCATGCATGGGTGGATGGATGGGTGCATGCATGAAAGTGTGTGCATGGATATTGCATGGATATGGTGGATGTGTGCGTGTGTGGATGTGTGCATGGATGGATGTGTACGTGCGTGGATATGTGGATGTGTGCATGGATATTGCATGGATGGGTGCGTAGATGCGTGTGTGGATGTGTGCATGGATGGATGTGTGCGTGCATGGAAGTGCGTGCATGAATGCGTGCATGTGTAGATGTGTGCATGGATGGATGCGTGGATGTGTGCGTGCATGAATGGATGCGTGCGTGTATATGTGCGTGCATGCATGGATGTGTGCGTGCGTTTGTGGATGTGTGCATGGATGGATGTGTGCATGCGTGGATGTGTGCGTGGATGAATGGATGTGTGCGTGTGTGGATGTGTGCTTTCATGCATGGATATTGAATGGATGGATGTGTGCATGTGTGGATGCGTGCATCCATGGATGCATGCATGTGTGGGTGTGCATGGATGGATGTGTGCGTGCGTGGATGGATGTTTACGTGCGTTGATGGGTCTGTGCATGGATGTGTGCATGCGTGGATGATGGGTGCATGGGTGAATGATGGGTGGATGGATGGATGCATGGGTGGATGGATGGGTGCAACAAGGGATCAAGTGTCCTCTTGTAGTCTCTGGGATCATAGTCATGGTGCACTGTATGACAGATCATTGCCGTACAATGCACCATAACTCTGACCCCAGAGACTATAGGAAGAGGACACTTGATCCCTTGCTGCAGTCTCTGGATTGAGCAGAGGCGATCGAGCGTCGTGGGACCTTCGTTATAAACTACGTGGAGGCGATCGAGCGTCGTGAGACCTTCGTTGTGGACTACGTTGGATCTTTATAATAAAGATGGAGTCCGAATTTTGTTTGTGTTTTCTTTTTCAAATAAAAAGATTTTTCTCTGTGGGGTATTTGTTTACTATTTACTCGAGATTCCTAATGGCCGGGTCTAACTTTGGTCCGACATTATGAATCTCGGGCTTAGTGCCAACTGTCAATAAAAAGCTGGCATTAACCCTTTTCTTACCCAGTTTGCCACCGGCACCAGGGCAACTGGAAGAGCCTGGGTGCAGTGCCAGAAAATGGTGCTTCAATGAATGCCCATTTTCTGGGGCGACTGGGGGCTGCAATCCGCAGCATGGGGGTCCCAGAACGCTTGGGCCTCTCCATGCTGAGGATTCCAGCCCCGAGCTGCCAAGTTGTACCTGGCTGGGCCAAAAATATGGCGTAGCCCCACGTCTTTTTTTTTCTAGAATTAGTTCTAGAAATAAAAAAATGGGCTTCGCTGTATTTTTTGTTGCCAGCCAGGTACAATGAGGCAGCTGGGGGTTGCTGGCAGTCTGTAGCTGCCAAGTTGTACCTGGCTGGACCAAAAATATGGCGGAGCCCCACGTCATTTTTTTTTTTCTAAACTTAGCCTACATTTTTTCATTTTCACATGGGCAACAGGATAAAATGCATCCTAAAATTTGTTGGGCAATTTCTCCTGAGTTGACCAATACATCATATATTGGCATAAACCACTGTTTGGGTGCACAGCAGGGCTCAGAAGGGAAGGAGCGCAATTTCGCTTTTTGAATGGAAAATTAGCTCCAAAAGTCAAATTGTGCTCCTTCCCTTCTGAGCCCTGCCATGCGCCCAAACAGTGGTTTCTGACCACATATAAGTATCGGTGTGCTCAGGAGAAATTGCCCAACAAATTTTAGGATCCATTTTATCCTGTTGCCCATGTGAACATGAAAGAATTGAGGCTAAAAGAACATTTTTGTTGGAAAAATTAAATGTCCATTTTTTTCCTTCCGCGTTGCTTTAGTTCCTGTGGAGCACCTGAAGGGTTAATAATCTTCTTGAATGTAGTTTTGAGTATCTTGAGGGGTGCAGTTTTGTAATGGTGTCACTTTTGGGTGTTTTCTGTCATGTACACCCCTCAAAAGGACTTCAAATATGATGTGGTCACTAAAAAAAATTGTTTTGTAAAATTTGCTGGAAAAATGAAAAATTGCTGATGAACTTTGAACCCTTATAACTTCCTACCAAAAAAAAAAATGGTTCCCAAAATTGTGCTGATGTAAAGTAGACATGTGGGAAATGTTATTTATTAACTATGTTGTGTCACATAAATCTCTGGTTTAGCAGAATAAAAATTCAAAATTTGAAAATTGGTAAATTTTCAAATTTTTGCCAAATTTTTATTTTTTCACAAATAAACGCAAAAATTATCGACTTAAATTTACCACTAACATGAAGCCCAATATGTCATGAAAAAAACAGTCTCAGAATCGCTAGGATCCGTTGAAGCGTTCTAGAAATTATTACCTCATAAAGGGGCACTGGTCAGAATTGACAAAAATGCCAAGGTCTTTAGGGTCAAAATAGGCTGGGTCCTGAAGGGGTTAAAATTCTTAGTGCATGCATTGGCCGATGTATGCTTGCCCCTCAACCACGGCAAGATGACTTTAACCTGAAGGGTCCCTGTCTACATTTTAGAACCTCTCTTGTACCCTAGGAGTCTCCGTCACAGTGGGCAATAGCAGGAACATACACTTCAGGTATCCACCGTGGCTCAGAAGGGAGGCTGGAGTGCAAATGGTACAATAGAGGTTCTAAAGTGTAGACAGGGACCCTTCAGGTTAAAGTCACCTTGCCGTGGTTGAAGGGCAAGCATACATCGGCCAATGCATGCACTAAGAACTTTAAAAAACAAAAACAATAAAAATATTCCATCAGAGTTTTTTTTTTTTTTAAAAACTTTGCTTTAATTTTTTTGTCCAGAAACATCTATAAAACATCAAGTAACATCGTTGTTCGCATGTAATTGGTTCTACCAGTGTGCTGCTAAATTTTATGTGAATATCTATCTATCCATCTCTCTTTACTATTTATCTACCTAGCTAACTATCTTATTGATCTATCTACTTACTCAAATCTGAGAAAATTGGTGATTGGCCCAATTTGATGCCAGTTCTGATAACCAGAAGCCATTTGGGGCAGGCTGAAGTGACTTCACTTTTATGCAGGGAATCATTAGGTATGTTATTGTGGTGTGAGATCAGTGGCCCAAAGCCATTTAACCCCTCAAAAACAGCTGTTAGTTATTCAAATCTGTAAAACTTGGCAATTTGCCCACTTTGATTTCGGTTTTGACACCCAGAACCCATTTGAGGCAAGCTGAAGTGACATGAATTTGATGTGGGGCATCACACGTATGTAATTGTGATGTGAGATCAGTGGCCCAAGGCCATTTAACCCCTCAATAACCCCTGTTACTTATTTAAATCTGGAAAAATTGGCTATTTGCCTACTTTGATGCTAGTTTAGATGCCCAAAACCCATTTGGGCCACGATTAAGTGACTTGATTTTGATGCACGGCATCACTAGGTATGTAATTGTGGTGTGAGATCAGTGGCACAAAGCCATTAAACCCCTCAAAAACACCTGTTACTTGTTCAAATCTGTAAAAATTGGTGATCTGCCCAATTTGATTCTAGTTCTGATGCCTAGAATCCATTTAGGCCAGGCTGAAGTGACTTGACTTTGATGAGGGGCATCAGTAGGTATGTAATTGTAGTGTGAGATCAGTGGCCAAAGCCATTTAACCCCTAAAAAACACCTGTTACTTATTCAAATCTGTGAAAATTGCCAATATGCCTACTTTGATGCCAGTTTAGATGCCCAGAACCCATTTGGACCAGGCTGGAGTGACATGAATTTGATGTGGGGCATCACTAGATATGTATTTATGGTGAGATATCAGTGGCCTAAGGCCATTTAACATCTCAAAACCACCTGTTAGTTATTCAAATCTGTGAAAATTGGGCTTTTGCCCACTTTGATGCCAGTTTAGATACCCAAAACCCATTTGGGCCAGGCTGAAGTGACTTGACTTGATGCAGGGCATCACTAAGTATGTAATAGTGGTGTGAGATCAGTGGCCCAAAGCCATTTAATTGATGCCAGTTTAGATGCCCAGAACCCATTTGGGCTACACTGGAGTGACATGAATTTGATGTGGGACATTACTGGGTATGTAATTGTAGTGTGAGATCAGTAGCCCAAAACCATTTAACCTCATCAATAACATACCTCAGGGTACCTTTACACGCGGCTACATTTCTAGGGTGGCTACAGGTAACTTACTGGTTGCAGTGAAATCATGGAGAGATTATTCCATTTGTACACAGCAACAAGATAGAACCTTGTCTCCATGATTTCACTGCAACCAGTAAGTTACCTGTAGCCACCCTAGAGATGTAGCCGCGTGTAAAGGTACCCTTAGGGTACCGTTACACGCCGCTACAACAGGATGGATACAACCCGCTACTTCACGTGCACGAGCACGCCCAAATGGTTACAAACGGGAAACGCACCACCTTTACACGCCGCCACAAGGTGCGTTACGCTACGTTACATCTACAGCTAGATACATCGCCGGGTGTCTCAAGTAGCCATCTGTAGCTTACCTTACCTCATTTACACACTGCTACAACCAGCTAATATGGGCGGACCTGGTGCAGCAGGGACAGCACATAGGCGTGCCACAATTGTGGAGTACGAGACGTCCGTACGCTGATAGGACAAAGCAATAACATGATGATTGGGCAGGCATCGCAGGAGGCTGTTTAATACATGACGCTCGAGCAATTGTGTAGTGTGACTGGTCAGCTCCTTAAATATGCCTCCCTATGCAGTGACTACCAATCGTCATGCAGGAGCTTCCTCCAATGATCGCTGAAGAGGCGCGGTATCCCGGAGCCTGTGTCACGCCCCAGCTACATACCAGGTACATCGCCTGGTGTATAGACATCCCTTCTGTAGCTTCTTTACACGGCGATACAGCTCGCTGCAATCGGCTTTGTAGCCACCTGTTTCAGAGCAGTGCTCGGAAACAGATGTATCTGTTGCCGGCTGCCTCCTACCGTCTTCACACGCCGCTACTACGGGCTATATTGACGACGCAAGCTACAATCGTAGCCTGTAGCGGGTTGTATCCATCCTGTTGTAGCGGCATGTAAAGGTACCCTCAGTGTGCTCACTCTGATACCCATTTCTGTGCCAGTTTTATAATTGCTGTAGGTGTTTTTAAGTGTATTCACAACAGTCTCATGACTGCATGGTATTATATACTTGTGATGTTTTATTTTTGTTGACAAACCTGTAAAAAGCAAAATACATAATTGGTGAATTAGGCTGCTTTCACATCAGCGGTTTTTTTTCGCGGCCGCACCTGCCGCAAGTGCCAAAACCGCACTTGCCGCACCTGCTGCACGCCCGCCTATACATTGTATGGGGCTTGCCGCAACTGTGCCGCAACCGTGCCGCAAGTGCAGCCGGTATGCGGCAATCGCGGCAGATGCGTTTTTTTTCACCGCATCTGCCGCGATTTCAAATAAACGCTAATGTGAAAGTACCCTAAGAAACCAATTTCAGAGTTGTGGTCTGTGGGGGATATTCGATAACTTTCTTAGTGTGCACATGACAAGAGAATCCATAGCAGAGGTGCAAGTGAGGGGAGATCGTCGACTCCTATAATCCATCTGGATACTAACTGCGCATACCCAGTTAATCTTGCCACCTCCATCTTTGAACACCCAGGTGTCCAAAGATGACCGCAGCATTATGCACGGGGGGACACAGAGCGTACACTGAGGGGCAGAGATAACGCACTGGGGGGTAGAGAAAATGCACTGTGGGGTCAAAGAGAGCATGCAGGGGGGCACAGAGAGTGCACAAGGGGGCACAGAGAGCACACAGGAGGCACTGAGAGCACATAGGTGGCAGAGAGTGATGGGTGTGTAAATATGGCACTTACTGTGTGTAATAGCACTTTGCACAGTACCGCCAGAAGTTAAACTGCCGCTGCTGACACATCATGCCTGAGTAAGTGCACATGCGTATACCCAGTGCATAAGCGCACTTACTCAGGCGACCTCCATCTGTGGACACCAGGGTATACAAAGATGGCAGAGGAGTGATCTGGTGTGCGCTTGCGCACTTACGCTGCCGCCATCTTTGGACACCACAGTGGGGAGAGACAAAGCACAGGGGGGAAGAGAGAGCGCACAGGGGTGCAGAGGGAGTACACATGGGGAGGCGTGAGTGCACAGGAGCAGTAAGAGTGCACAGTGGGGCAGAGAGCGCAAAGGGGAGGTGCCAAGCGCACAGGGGGATGAGAGACCGCATATAGGGTGGGGAGCACAAGTAGGAGACAGCTGAAAGGAAAGAGCACATGAATGAGAAGACAGCAAATGGGGAAAGAGCAGACAGGGGGAGAGACAGCGCCACCCCCTGTACCACAGAGCCCGCCTCCATCGTGATGTCACTGCCCTCCCAATGCGATAACATCGGGCCCACATTTACTATATAGATATTCTCTATGAGTAAGGCGGCCGTCACACGGTTCAATATTGATAACGATATCGTTTAAGCGATCTGCTTTTTGATCGCTTAAGCGATATCGTTTGTGCATCGCTGCGTGCAATCAAGCGATTTTACAATGTAAAATCGCTTGATCGTGACATCGCAGATATGAAAGCCGGAGCTCATATCAAGCGATAAACGCTTGTTCAATCTGCTTCATCGTGGTGCACACACAGCAGCAGAGCCTATGCTGGGAGATGGTATCTATGGTAAACGTCGGGTTACTAAGCGCCGCGCGGCGCCTAGTAACCCGATGTGTACCATAGTTACCAGCGATCTCGCTGCTCTACATCGCTGGTGAGTCTGTCTGTGTGACATCTCACCAGCGATGTGAGCGATATCGTTAGTGATCGCGCGTGCACGTGATCGCTAACAATATCGCTCACGATATTGATGAGTGGGACGGCCGCCTAAGGATAATCTTTAATCTGAAACGTGTAAACCAAATCCCATTCTCCTGGACCATGGTTCTGTTTTATAGCCATTTTGATTTGTAACTATTACCAATAAAGTTTTTGCTTTTGAAATTACTCTGGATGAGTTACTGGAAAGACACTATATGGATCTTACATCGGATTTCCCGCATCTGACTCCGTGCACCGCCTGGATTTGATTGGGATCTATTTGCCTGGAGAGGGCACCAAATGGTGAGCGAATAAAAACGTTTTCTTTTTTACTGATATCCTTCAAAGTATTATGTACAATTTCATTGCTGTCTCGGTTCATAGAAAAATCGTAAACTGCCTACTAGGTAAAGAAAAAGTCATGGTACAATGATGCAATCATACTAATGAAAAACATTGAGAGGCATAAAATAGAGGCAAGGGTACCAGAGTTGGAGGAGCAGAGGGGTAGTTGTAGGAAGGTGTTGTATCACGGTTAGGGGTATAAGGTGATACTATGATGTGTACCTGCACAATTAGGCTGGAAACACACTGGCGAGTGCCAAAACGGTCCGATTGAGGGCTCCGAGAGTCGGACGAGTGTCATCCGATTTTTGGTCCGTTTTGCATCCAACTGCTATGCGAGTGTCCAACATTTTACTCAGATCACAATCGAGTGCTGTCCAAGTGCCATCTGTTTTTTTTACCAGCAGCTATTACTGGATAATTATTTACAGGAAAATTTTTTCCATTTGTCTAAGCTACATAATGATAATGTATCAATTAAAAATCGGATCCGACTTGGATGGTCCGTGTGCGGTCCGAGTGTGGTCCGTCTTTTTTGTCGGACCCATAGACTTGCATTGGCGAGTCTTGTCCGACACTTGCATACTATCGCAACATGTTGTGACTGACTCGTCATCCGTGAATCGGATGAGAAACAAATGTCCAACACTCGGAAATGTACTCTAGGACATTGAATAACATTGGTCTGACTGCAATGCGAGTTTTACTCGCATTGCAGTCGTCCGAGTTTCACGCCAGTGTGTCCGAGCCCTTAGGGTAATAGTAGTGGTCTGAGAGGGGGAAGTTTTGTTTTAAATGGGAAATCTGGAAATTTGAAATGAAGAGTTATTAATACATATGGAAAAGATGCTTGATGACGCATAGATTGGCATGTGGCTATACATATTGGTCTATACTTGGCGCCCTGCTCACGCATGTAACCACAGACTTCTCTAATGCATAGCTGGGTTTCCACAGCAGGTACCTACTACATACAACGCCTTCCACCCCGGCACAGTAGAAGGAGCCCTATTGCTGCCCTTAGGCAAGATCCCCTATAAATACTGCTGCTGAGGGCGGAGTTAGTCAGAGTGTACAGACGCTAGGAGAGCTGCGAAGACGTCCTGGTGGTCGGTGCTGCGATTAGGCCCGAACCAGTGACCCGGAGTGGCCCTTCTACGTCCCGCAAGCCTAACTGGGAGTGAAGGCAAGGAGCTTAGGACAGAAAAGGAGCGAGGAACTTGAGGGAGTTCGTCCAAAGAGAACTACCGGATATTGGGGATCCGCACCTGTGGGAGACTATAGGACCACAGAAAACCCCGTCGCACCGTGGAGGCTTCGGCTACCCGTTTTCCTATGTGGGTCAAGAGAGGGAGCCAGACACAGCAGGTCAAAGCCGCAGTGTTCAGAGAAGGTATCCCGGAGACCGCACAGGAGGAGAGACAGACACTACAGACAGGAAGAGAGAGGAGGCAAGTCAGGCTGCAAGCAGGCTGTGCTTCAGACAATACTACAGAGCAGAGGAGGCCTTATACCCACTTGCTGTGGGGACCCACTGTGCAACCTATCCACCCGTCAGTGCCCTGGATCATTTTACTTGCCAACCATCAGTAAAAGGTAAGAGAGACTTTGATGTGGGCGTGTATCCTTCTTCTCCACTCCCAGTATCCTACATAGACTGTTCCTGTACTCCCTATACATCCCAGCACCACTCCAAGCTGCCCCTTCTCACTACGCTGCCTCGGAGGTCCCAGTCCTGCCTGCGGAGAACTACACCATCTCAGCCACGATGCCACCGACCTCTGGCGGATTGTGGCGGTGCTGGTCTGGTGCAAATCACCAGAAACTGCAGGTGGCGTCACAACAAAAAATTTGTAAATAATCCCTTGTAAATATCCCCCTTTTTAAAAGAATAGTCCCCCAGGACACGGGATCAGGGGCGGCCACCATTCCCCGTGACACAGTTAACCCTTGCCGCCTGATGCCCGAGTATTGGGCCTGGGGCTCGACATATATACTTAGAGTATGCAGCAAATCCAGAGAGTTCAATATGGAAGATATTCATGAGCTAAGGGTTCTAAGTTAGAAACTCTCATCATATATAAAGGATTTTTCTGCTGAAATAATTAAAGTTTAAGTGAGGACCACATGACGTTATTAGACATTACAAGAGTGGAGAATCATACCTATTCAGAATTGGTGAATCCTGGGTTGTCAAAAGCCAAATTTTTTTTATTTAATATAGGGCCATAGACCTAGAAGGGATACACTGTTTAACCCTTTCACAACCAAGGGAGTAACAGGACAACTTTGGCCATGTCCCTCCCTCTGATGTGAGCTCACATGCTGAGCTGGCATCATCCCTCACACATGTAAGCCGATCTGATCAGCTGACATGTGTAGCTAACCACACTTTTGGATCAGCAATCCGATCGGAACTGTTAGGCTAGGGTCACACTGGGCGTATTCTAAGTTTCCAGCGGTGTCCGCTGAAAACTTAGAATCTTTTTCCAAGACGCAGCCTGAACACAGGCTGCGTAGCGGAAGAACGCGGCCCCTAGCAATCCGCTGTGTTCCCGGGAATACCAGCAACACAGCGGGCTGTGGGGAGTGCGATTTGCACCACACACAGGGAAATGCATCATGCTGCGTTTCCCTGTGTATGCGTGGTGCAAATCGCACTCCTCGTAGCCCGCTGTGTAGCTGGTATCCAGGGAACACAGCGGATTGCTAGGGGTCGCGTTCGCCCGCTACGCAGCCTGTTTTCAGGCTGCATCTCGGGAAATTATTCTATTCTATTATTATTTTCAGCTGAAAACTTAGAATACGCCCAGTGAGACCCTAGCCTTAGCCCTTTGAATCGCGCTGGAAAACGCTGACAGCACGATCCAAAGCATTGCAGCGGGTATCGCGCTGCTCCCCATCGGCATCAGTGACCCCGTGCTGTGATTATGGGATCTTGATATAGTAACATACTAACATAGTTTTTAAGGTTGAAGGAAGATTTTAAGGTCAACCCATAGCCTAACATGTTGATCCAGAGGAAGACAAAAACCCCAATGTGGGGCTTCCTGACTCCATATATGGCAATCAGACTAGTTCCCTGGATTAACGCCCTATATAACCTGTAATACTATACTTTTCAAAAAAAGGCATCGAGGCCCTTCTTAAATTTTAGTTGTGAATTACTTATGATGACATCATACGGCAGAGAGTTCCATAGTCTCACTGCGCTTACACTAAGGGTATGTGCACACAGTGCGTTTGTGCTGCGGTTTTGCTGCGGTTTCTGCCTGCGGTTTATCATTGGTTTTATGGTAATGTATGCTAATTTGTTTCTGTGGTTTTGATTCCCAGCAAAACCAATGTGTTTCACAGAAACGCTGTGCACACACATTGGCTTTGCAAGTGTCAAAAACTGTCAAATCCCTGCTTTTTTTGGTGCAGATGGGAAAGAATTGACATGCTCTATTTTTCCTGCATTTTTGGTGCAGTCAATGGAAAAAATGCAGGAAAAACACAGCATCAAAAACGCAGTAAAAACGCACAAAAAACTCAGGACTAGAAATCAGCAAATCTCCTGGCAAGGACTCTAGGATCCTTGAAACCAGTTCAGGTTTTCTGCGTTCAGGACTGCTCAAAAAACGTCTTGTGGGCACATACCCTAAAGAATCCGCATCTGTGATTATGATTAAACCTTCTTTCCTCCAGATGTACAGGATGCCCCCTTGTCCCCGTCTCAGGCCTAAGAATTAAAAGATCATTAGAAAGGTCTCTGTACTGTCCACTCATATTTTTATACATTATAATAAGATCACCCCAAAACCTTAGTTTTTCCAAACTAAATGACCCCAAGTGTAATAACCTGTTTTGATATTGCAGACTCCGAGTCGTCTAATACCTTGGTCGTGCTTCTCTGAACCTGCTCTAGTTCAGCTATGTCTTTCTTATACATCGGAGACCAGATGTGTACACAGTATTCTAAGTGACTTGTATATAGGTAAAATTATGTTCTCCTCTTGAGGATCTATGCCTCTTTTAATGCATCCCATTATTTTATTACCTTTGCAGCAGCTGCCTGACACTGGCCACTAAATGTGAATTTGTCATCCACCCATACACCCAGGTCTTTTTCAGTGATAGTTTTGCCCAGTGTTTTACAATTAAGCACATACTTATACATTTATTTACTGTGCCCAAGTGCATGACCTTACGTTTACCATTAAAGCTCATTTGCCATTTATCAGCCCAAGCTTCTAGTTTACATAAATCCTAGTTTGCATAAATCCTCCTGTAATATAAATTGTTCTCCTCTTATTGATTACACTGAAGAGTTTAGTGTTATCTGCAAATATTGAAATTCTATTCTGTATGCCCCCTACAAGGTCATTAATAAATATGTGAAAAAGTAGCGGGCCCAATTATGACCCCTGTGGTACCCCACTGTTAACTGTGACCAAATCCGAGTGGGTTCTATTAATAACCAACCTTTGTCCTATCACTTAGACAGATCTTAACTCACTTACAAATATTTTCCCCTATCCCCATTGTTCTCATTTTATATATCAACCTTTTGTGTGGCACCGAATCAAATCTTTTGAAAAGTCCATATACACCATGTCCACTGCATTTCCTTGGTCCATTTCGGAGCTTACCTCTTCATTGAAGCTTATCAGATTAGTTTGACAGGAATGGTCACTCGTAAACCCATGTTGATACTGGGTCATGAGGTTATTCTTCTTCAGATACTCCAGTATAGCATCTCTCAGAAAACCATAGAGGATTTTACCCACAGTAGAGGTTAGGCTTACTGGCCTATAATTTCCAATTTCAGTTTTTCTCCCCTTTTTGAATATTGGCACCACATTTGCTATACGCCAGTGCTGTGGACAGACTCTGTTATTATGGAATCTTTAAAGATTAAATATAATGATCTATCTATGACGGTACTTAATTCCTGCAGTACTCGGGGTTATCCCATCCAAGTCCTGGGGTTTTTCAACTTTAGTGATTTTTAGATGGACTGTACTTCCTGCTTGGTTAAGCAGGTGATATGCGTTGCTAGAACAGGTGGGATCAGCTGATGACCCCGGATGCTGTCATAAATCACTTCCTATGGATGCCTGGCAATTGCCGGCATCCACAGAAAGTGATCATTTCTCTGTGTGTGTTTTACAGTCTGGGGACAGCTCAGCTTATTCTAATCAAGGAAAATGCTGACAACATCATTACTGATCGCTGAAAGAAATGTTCTTTCTCCTACTGCTCCACACTGATCTATCTGATCGGCGCAGGGCAGAAGAAATAGATACTGGTACCTGCACAGATGCTGCTCATCCTGTATAGCTGAAGGAACTTTAAGGTCATGAATTTGTTCACAATCCTGGAAGGAATTTTAACATGTGGTAATGTATGGAATGGTTGTGTATATTTACGCCATAATCACTATTATTTTGAACATGATAGTATCTCTAAATGTATAAAGAACCCGTAGATGTCAATAATTACCTGCGGTTGTGGACACCTTCCCAAGTGGGTCACCAATATCCCCTATGGTCAGTATTGGAGGATACGAAATAATTGCTCCAAGGATTCTGATTTCTTTGAAGAAGCAAAAATCCTGAGCGTCCTTTCAGACAGAAGGGTTACCCATAAACAATTGTTAACTGATGGTTTTAATAAAACTAAAGCTCTTTCTCAGGACTTATGTATTATTAAAGTTGAGTCAGCACCTGTTGATAAGAACAACATTTCGGAACTGACTAAATGGAGTTCAGTCACCACTTTTAATCAATCTCGAGTGGTCATCCAAAGGATGCTGAATACATTTTGGTTTATCCTAAAAGGTGACCCGGTCCTATCTGCTCATCTTCTGAATAAACCTAAAATGTTCTACAGAAGGAAGAGAATCCACGCAATGTACTAGCACGAAGTAACACCTCCTTGAACCAAAATTAGCCAAAGGAATTTGTCATCTCAATACAGGCAACCCCTCATCTCTAAGTAGTTATGCTGCGGCACCATTAATAATGGGGTCAATATCTTCACATACCAAACCACAGGCAAAATGTATTCCATCAAGATTGCTGCCAACAACAGACGTGGTCTACAGTGTTTGTGCGGCCTACAATATGTGGGCCGCACAATGCAAACTATGCACGCCCCTCTTAATAAACATCGGTACAATATACGCATCGGATATCAGTTGTATAACGTGTCCAAGCACTGTAGTGTTGTGCATCAAAAAGACCCAAAGTTCTGGAGGCTCACCATAATCGACCAAGTGGCAGATAATCTCCCTGAATCAATTGGGTGGCCTCTTAATAAAGAAAGTTTTTGGATCTTTAAACTCGGCACATTGGCCCCTGAAGGGTTAAATCTAGCCATTGAAAATATCGTCAGCTATTAATAATTTTCTCTTCCTTTTTGATCTTGACTAATGTATTGACCTTTGATCATTTGTTTTAATGTGTTTATTATATGTCTTTAATTTATTTTTTTTTTCAAAAATCTTTATTTATTATATGTCTTTAATTTTTGTATGGATTGTCACATGGATGTATATTTGTTTTATGTTGCTCCAATTTATTCCTCTTTCTTTGTTTTCTGGTATTGCTAGTTTACCTATGGCATACTAAGGGTGCAATGAGGTCATAATTATGAAGCATCTAAAAGCAATTCAAGAATGCGCACATAGGGTAATACCTTCTTTTGTAAGGCTAAAATATGTATAAAGAGGGAGCTGCTCACCTGATGCAGTTGTGAGAACCCACAACTGGTAATGATCGCTCATCTATGAGTGGTTTGCTGCAGGACCGTACTTCCACAGATCACCGTGGTTCAATCAGCTTGTAGGACAAAGTACCGTGGGTCCGCGCTACCACTTCAATTAATGGAGATAAAAAACCAGCCACACGGGAATGTCTGGATCAAACAGGATTCTTCTTTATTTGTCCAACATGTTTCGGAGTTATCTCCTAACTCCTTCCTCAGGGAATGTTCCCTGAGGAAGGAAATGGGAGATAACTCCGAAACATGTTGGACAAATAAAGAAGAATCCTGTTTGATCCAGACATTCCCGTGTGGCTGGTTTTTTATCTCCATTAATTGAAGTGGCAGCGCGGACCCATGGTACTTTGTCCTACAAGCTGATAATTATGAAGCAAACCCATTGGTTCTTTTCCCCTATAAGTATGTCACTTCCCTTTACATCTTTATAGTACCTGATGAAGGTAGCAAGCCGCTACCAAAATGCGTTGTGGAGCAAAAGATTTTAATAAAGGTCACTCTCCAGCTGCACCCAAAAATGAGCATGTGGTTATCCCTGTTGCAAGTAGAATGTAGAACACTGTGGAAGGATTTGATCCCAGCGCTCACACACACCCACCTAGGCAACCGGGGGAGGTCCCAAAAAGTTCGAGAGTCGCAGTTGTAAGGAGAGCAGGGTGGATGCACGGGGAGTCTTCAGGAGTGTCTTCCCCGAGGAAAGACAGAGAATGGGAGCTTACCCACGAGAGAAAGGGGGCTTCAAGAGAGGGCTAGAGAGAGAAGTAGCCCAGACAGAGAGGTTCTGATTTGTTCATCCGGACTGCGCAGGTCTGACAACGCGGCCTGGAGTTTTCATCCTCCGACCATACTCGTTCCGGCTCCGAAGACTTTCTTAGGGTGTTCATCCTCTTGGACGTAACACTGCTAGCTGAGCAGGCACTGAGAAGAGAGAGAAAGAACAGGACAAGGGTTAGATCCGAGATGGTACCACCAGAGACTTCCACAGATTCTGCATTCTGCTGCGACTACCCGTCCGTCCGTCTAGAGAACTGTGAGCTGTATCATCATCTTGATCAGTTTTGCAAGTAAACTACCTGAGAATAGTGAATTGCCTCCGTGTTTCTGTCCTGCTACTATTGACTTTTCTCGATAGCTTACACCGTCCTTGCAATGGTTATCACTGCCCCGGATGCCCAGCTTCACCTGTAGGAAGCTACTCCAATCTAGCCGCAATACCACCACCCTCTGGAGGACTGTGGCGGCGCTGGTGTCGTCACCAGGTACTACAGGTTGCGTCACGAGACTTTTATCCCTTGTAAATACAAAAACCCCTTATTTTAGGCTGTCCCCCGGGGCCATGGGTCTGGGCAGGCCACTTGCGACATTCCCCAATTGGAGAGAGAGAAGCCCAGACATCAAAGTTCCCATACCCTGGGGTGCTACAGCTCTATATCATTTTATTTATTTTATTTAGTTATTAGGTTAAACCAGGCTAAACATCCATGAAGGCACTAAAAGGTGCAGGTGTATACTATGTAACCGTACATTTCTTTTCTCGCACCTAAAGACTTGCCTTCATCCGGACATGTCTCAGTGAATGACATTAGTGAAATTTTTTATCGGATTGCACTGGTCCATATTAAACGCAAATGGAAGTGAGGCCTTAACATCTACTATATAATTGTCTAATGTTCTCTGTCTGTCACGGATATCGCGCGACAGACAGAGGCCGCTCATTGGTGCCTGGCGGAGGCGGGCACCAATGAGCGCAGACTATGCAAATAGGCGCGAGAATTCAAAGTTCGAATTTCGTGCCTATTTGTAGCCTGGCGACAGCGCATCAGGGATACACGGTTGCCGCAGCGGCGGCTCTCCTCACAGCCCCCCCACTCCTCTTGCCCCCGATCCCCGCTCTTCCTGCCCCCTCCGCTCCTCCTGCCTCTCCTGCCCCCCTCCGCTCCTCGCGGCACCCCTCCCTCTGCTCCTCGCGGCCCCTCCGCTCCTCCTGTTCCCCCCGTTCCTCATGCACCCGCTCCCCGCGGCCCCCCGCTCCTCCTGTTCCCCCGTTCCTCATGCCCCCCCGCACCACGCGACCCCACCCGCTCCTCCTGCCCCCCCGTTCCTCATGGCCCCCCACCCGCTCCTCCACAGTGATAATAAAAATAAAAAAATCCTCAGTGAGGATACTCACCCGTCCGCCGGCTCGCTCCACCTCCGTCTTCTAGCTTCTAGAGGGCTTGAGGACCTGTCATTGCCTGGGAAACCGATCAGCTGATCGGTTTCCCAGGCAACGACAGGTCCTGCCATGGGAACTACAAGACGGAGGTGGACGGGTGAGTATCCCCACATCCTGCCCCCTCCCCCGCTGCCACCATCCTTATCCCCCCGCCGGCTCCATCCTGCCCCCCCCACCAGCTCCATCCTGCCATCCTGCCCCCCCAGCTGGCTCCATCCTGCCCCCCGCCGGTTCCATCCAGCCACCCCCGCCGCCACCATCCTGCCCCCCGCTACCATCCTTCCCACCCGCCGTCACCATCCTGCCCCCCTGCCGGCTCCACCCTGTTCCTCCCCTGCCAGCTCCATCCTGCCTCTTCCCCCCGCCGGCTCCATCCTACACCCTGCCGGCTCCATCCTGCCCCCCCACCACCATCCTGCCCCTCCCGTCACCATCCTGCACCACCAGCTCAATCCTGCCCCACCGGCTCCATCCTGCCCTGCTCCCTCCATCCTGCCCCACCGGCTCCATCCTGCCCCGCTCGCTCCATCCTTCCCCCGCCACCATCCTGCTCCGCCGGCTCCATCCTGCCCCCGCCACCATCCTGCCCCGCTCCCTCCATCCTGCCCCCGCCGGCTCCATCCTGCCCCACCGGCTCCATCCTGCCCCGCTAGTTCCATCCTTCCACCGCCAGCATCCTGCTTCGTCCGCCCCAATCCTGCCCCGCTCGCTCCATCCTGCCTCCCCGCCACCATCCTGCCCTGCTCGCTCCATCCTGCCCCGCCTCGCCACCATCCTGCCCCCCGCCACCATCCTGCCCCCCCCTGCTACCATCCTGCCCACCCGCCGTCACCATCCTGCCCCCCTCCGGCTCCATCCTGCCCCCCCCACCGGCTCCACCCTGTTCCTCCCCCGCCAGCTCCATCCTGCCTCTTCCCCCCCGCCGGCTCCATCCTACACCCCGCCGGCTCCATCCTGCCCCCCCCACCACCATCCTGCCCCTCCCGTCACCATCCTGTACCACCAGCTCAATCCTGCCCCGCCGGCTCCATCCTGCCCCACCGGCTCCATCCTGCCCCGCTCGCTCCATCCTTCCCCCGCCACCATCCTGCTTCGCCGGCTCCATCCTGCCCCCGCCACCATCCTGCCTCCTCGCCACCCTCCTGCCCCGCTCCCTCCATCCTGACCCTGCCGGCTCCATCCTGCCCCACCGGCTCCATCCTGCCCCGCTCGCTCCATCCTTCCTCCGCCACCATCCTGCTCCGCCGGCTCCATCCTGCCCCCGCCACCATCCTGCCTCCCCGCCACCCTCCTGCCCCGCTCCCTCCATCCTGACCCTGCCGGCTCCATCCTGCCCCACCGGCTCCATCCTGCCCCGCTCGCTCCATCCTTCCCCCGCCACCATCCTGCTCCGCCGGCTCCATCCTGCCCCGCTCGCTCCATCCTGCCTCCCCGCCACCATCCTGCCCTGCTCGCTCCATCCTGCCCCGCTCGCCACCATCCTGCCCCGCTCGCTCCATCCTGCCCCCGCCACCATCCTGCCCCGCTCGCTCCTTCCTGCCCCACTCGCCAACATCCTGCCCCACTCGCCAACATCCTGCCCCCCCCCCATCCTGCTCCTCCGGCTCCATCCTGCCCCGCCGGCTCCATCCTGCCTCTTCCCCCCGCCGGCTCCATCCTGCACCCCACCGGCTCCATCCTGCCCCCCCCCACCATCCTGCCCCTCCCGTCACCATCCTGCACCACCAGCTCAATCCTGCCCCACCGGCTCCATCCTGCCCCGCTCGCTCCATCCTTCCCCCACCACCATCCTGCTCCGCCGGCTCCATCCTGCCCCCGCCACCATCCTGCCCCGCTCCCTCCATCCTGCCCCCGCCAGCTCCATCCTGCCCCCGCCAGCTCCATCCTGCCCCCGCCAGCTCCATCCTTCCCCCGCCACCATCCTGCTTCGCCGGCTCCATCCTGCCCCGCTCGCTCCATCCTGCCCCGCTCTCCACCATCCTGCCCCCCCCTGCTACCATCCTGCCCACCCGCCGTCACCATCCTGCCCCCCTCCGGCTCCATCCTGCCCCCCCCACCGGCTCCACCCTGTTCCTCCCCCGCCAGCTCCATCCTGCCTCTTCCCCCCGCCGGCTCCATCCTACACCCCGCCGGCTCCATCCTGCCCCCCCACCACCATCCTGCCCCTCCCGTCACCATCCTGCACCACCAGCTCAATCCTGCCCCGCCGGCTCCATCCTGCCCCACCGGCTCCATCCTGCCCCTCTCGCTCCATCCTTCCCCCGCCACCATCCTGCTCCGCCGGCTCCATCCTGCCCCCGCCACCATCCTGCCCCGCTCCCTCCATCCTGACCCTGCCGGCTCCATCCTGCCCCACCGGCTCCATCCTGCCCCGCTCGCTCCATCCTTCCCCCGCCACCATCCTGCTCCGCCGGCTCCATCCTGCCCCCGCCACCATCCTGCCTCCACGCTACACCCTCCTGCCCCGCTCCCTCCATCCTGACCCTGCCGGCTCCATCCTGCCCCACCGGCTCCATCCTGCCCCGCTCGCTCCATCCTGCCCCGCTCGCTCCATCCTTCCCCCGCCACCATCCTGCTCCGCCGGCTCCATCCTGCCCCCGCCACCATCCTGCCTCCACGCTACACCCTCCTGCCCCGCTCCCTCCATCCTGACCCTGCCGGCTCCATCCTGCCCCACCGGCTCCATCCTGCCCCGCTCGCTCCATCCTTCCCCCGCCACCATCCTGCTCCGCCGGCTCCATCCTGCCCCGCTCGCTCCATCCTGCCTCCCCGCCACCATCCTGCCCTGCTCGCTCCATCCTGCCCCGCTCGCCACCATCCTGCCCCGCTCGCTCCATCCTGCCCCCGCCACCATCCTGCCCCGCTCGCTCCTTCCTGCCCCACTCGCCAACATCCTGCCCCCCCCATCCTGCTTCTCCGGCTCCATCCTGCCCCGCCGGCTCCATCCTGCCTCTTCCCCCCGCCGGCTCCATCCTGCACCCCACCGGCTCCATCCTGCCCCCCCCCCCCCACCATCCTGCCCCTCCCGTCACCATCCTGCACCACCAGCTCAATCCTGCCCCGCCGGCTCCATCCTTCCCCCGCCACCATCCTGCTCCACCGGTCCTCCTGTAGAGGGATTATCCGGCACCTGGTCCGCCACTAGTTAAGATAGAGATCCCTGCTCCATCACCCAGCAGGCCCTGTGGCCACCGTTCCCCTTAACAAGCCTCTAACCACGCCAGGAATCCGCCCAGCCACACCGGCTCTAGACGCTGGGCACTGCACTGTGCATGCACGGGACCGCATCACTTCCAGTCCTGCCTCTAGACCGCGGCAGGAGATTCAAACTTACCGGCGGGGAATGCTGTCAGGGCGGCTCCCACACCTTCGCCATCTCAAAAATGGAGGAGTCGGACGCCCCACACCAGCACAAGTGTGTGGACAGGCCTCTGCAGGCTGCAACAGTCAGGAGCCACCATAATCCACCTTCACAGAGGGCACAGCCGTGCATGCATGATTCCTGGGTGGCGCCGAGATAAAGTTGCTTGTGACTCTCTGCCAGAACCCGCGCCCTCGACCACCACAAGTGATTACCCCGTGGAGGAGCTTCTGCCACCTGAGTCCAAAGCCACAGTCAGGTAAGACTGCTTCTTCCAGCTACCGGGTCAGGCCAGGAAACCGCTTGAGCTTCAGAGGTCTCCCACCTCCAAGACAGGAGACCTAAACTGAGGTGCAGGAGAGGTACCGCCTTTTTATCTCAGAGGTTTCCTGTCTTAGATGGGCGATCCTCTCTCTCAGGTGGTCCTGTCGTGGCGATGATGGAAAATAATAAATTTGCAAGTATCCTTTAATAAGATGTGTAGTAGAGGGGCTACAAGGACACTAAACTTCAAGAAGGCAAATTTCCAACAGTTGAGAGATGATCTTAGTGCAATAAACTGGGACGATATCCTGAGACATAAAAGTACACAAAGCAAATGGGAGATGTTTATTAGCATCCTGAATAGAACCTATGCACAATATATATCCTATGGGAATAAACATGTTAGAAATAGGAAGAAACCATGATGGATAAATAAAGCTGTACCGGGCACAATAAGTGACAAAAAGAAAGCATTTAGGGAATTACAGCAAGTAGGTAGTGATGAGGCATTAAATAAATACAGAAAATTAAATAACATCTGTAAAAAGCAAATCAAGGCAGCAAAGATTGAGACAGAGAGACTCCTTGCCAGAGAAAGTAAAAAAAAAATCCCAAAATATTTTTTAACTACATAAATAGTAAGAAACTAAAAAATGATTGTGTTGGCCCCCTTAAAAATAGTCTGGGTGATATGGTGCATGAGGATGAGGAAAAAGCCAATATGCTAAATGACTTTTTTTCAACAGTATTTACAGAAGAAAATCCCATGACAGACAATATGATCAGTGATAACAAAAATTCTCAATTAAATGTAACCTGCTTAACCCAAGAGGAAGTACGGCATTCGTCTAAAAATCACTAAAATTGACAAATCCCCGGGCCCGGATGAGATACACCACAGAGTACTGCAGGAATTAAGTACCGTCATAGATAGACCATTATTTTTAATATTTAAAGTTTCCATAATAACAGGGTCTTTACCACAGGACTGCCGTATAGCAAATATGGTGCCAATATTAGGGATGGGCGAGTATACTCGCTACTATTCGGCACTCGCCGAATAGTAGCGGTATTCGTGTACTCGCTACTCGCCGAGTAAATTAGGATTACTTGGGAGTAGCAAGTACCGAATACTTGTGCAGTGTATCAGTAGATACACTGCAAAAGTCTTGTAAAAGAGATAAAAAGTTGTTAAAAAATAAAAAAAATTGGATACTCACCTTAACCGACGGCTGTACCGGGACCGGCCGATGCACGTCTATTCATGGAAAAGGACCTTTCCCTCTCTCAGCCAATCAGATGGCTGGGAGAGATCTAGCCAATCAGATGCCGCCACGTCACAATGACGTAATCTCTAGCAGCCAACTGTTGGCCAGATGGAAAGGTCCTCTCAGGTACACCTTTCCATCTGGCCAATCAGGTGGCCGCTAGGGATTATGTCATTGTGACTTGGCGGCATCTGATTGGCTGAGAGAAGGAAAGGTCCTTTTCCATGAATAGACGTGCATCGGCCGGTCCCGGTACAGCCGTCGGTTAAGGCGAGTATCCGATTTTTTTATTTTTTAACCACTTTTTCTCTCTTTTACAGGACTTTTGCATGGTATCTATTGATACACTGCAAAAGTATTCGGAATCGCTATACTCGCAACGAGTACTGCTACCTACTCGGTGCGGGTATAGCGATTCCGAATAGTAAGGTATTCGCCCATCCCTAGCCAATATTCAAGAAAGGGACAAAAATTGAACTTGGAAATTATAGGCCAGTAAGCTTAACCTGTACTGTGGGTAAAATCCTAGAGGGTTTTCGAAGACATGCTATACTGGAGTATCTGAAGAAAAATAACCTCATGACCCAATATCAACATGGGTTTACGAGGGACCGTTCCTGTCAAACTAATCTGATAAGCTTCTATGAAGAGGTGAGTTGTAGACTGGACAAAAGAAATGCAGTGGATGTGGTGTATATGGATTTTTTAAATGGTTTTGATATGGTGCCACACAAAAGGTTGATACATAAAATGAGAGCAATGGGGATAGGGGAAAATATGTGTAAGTGGGTTAAGAACTGGCTTAGTCATAGGAAACAAAGGGTGGTTAATTAATGGAACAAACTCAGAATGGGTCACATATTTATTAATGACCTTGTAGGAGCATACAGAGTAGAATCTCAATATTTGCAGATGACACTAAACTCTGCAGGGTAATCAATACAGAGAGGACATTTTAAGGGGATGTCACAGCGTCAATATCGCTGTCAATGTCGCTCGTACGTCACGGATTTTCAGTCGCTCGAGCGACGTAAAAGTGACGCAGGAGCGACATTGAAGCGTGTGACCAAGCGATGCAACCAGCGACATGTCGCTGATCGCCGATCGCAGGTGTCACTGCCAGATGTAAAACCTGTCGCTCATCGCTCAGTAGACCTTGTGCATCGCTGCGTGTGACACTAAACTCGGCGACATATTTTCTATTTTGACAACGTACAAGCGACTAAATAAAATCGCTCGCAAGATGGCGACATCACCGCATCGCTGGTCATATTGACGCGTGTGACATCTTACCTGCGATAATTCCACATCGCTCAGGCGATTAATAATTTGTGACGCATGAGCGATATCGCGGGCGACATTGACACGTGTGACAGGCCCTTTATAGTACAGGAGGATTTATGTAAACTAGAAGCTTGGCTGATAAATGAGCTTTAATGGGAAAAATGTAAGGGTCATGCACTTGGGCAGAGGAAAAAAGGTATAATTATGTGCTTAATTGTAAAACACTGGCAAAACGGTCACTGAAAAAGACCTGGGTGTATGGGTAGATGACAAACTCACATTTAGTGGCCAGTGTCAGGCAGCTGCTGCAAAGGCAAATAAAATAATGGGATGCATTGAAAGAGGAATAGATGCTCATGATGAGAACATAATTTTACCTCTATACAAGTCACTAGTGCGACCGCACTTAGAATACGGTGTACAATTCTGGTCTCCGGTGTATAAGAAAGACATAGCTGAACTAGAGCGGGTCCAGAGAAAAGCGACCAAAATCATTAGAGGACTGAGGGGTCTGCAATACCAATACAGGTTATTAAACTTGGGGTTATATAGTTTGGGAAAACAAAGGCTTAGGGGTGATCTTATAATAATGTATAAATATATGAGGGGACAGTACAGGGACCTTTCTAATGATCTCTTTACTCTTAGGCCTGAGACGGGGACAAGGGGGCATCCTCTACGGCTGGAGGAAAGAAGGTTTAATCATAATCACAGACGCGGATTCTTTACTGTAAGAGCAGTGAGACTATGGAACTCTCTGCCACATGATGTTGTAATGAGTGAGTCACTACTAACATTTAAGAAGGGCCTGGATATCTTTCTTGAAAACTATAATATTACCGGTTATATATACTAGATTCTTTGATAGGGCGTTGATCCAGGGAATTAGTCTGATTGCCGTATGTGGAGTCAGGAAGGAATTTTTTCCCCAATGTGGAGCTTAGTGTTGCCACATGGGTTTTTTTTTGCCTTCCTCTGGATCAACATGTTAGGCTATGGGTTGAACTAGATGGACTTAAGGTCTTCCCTCAACCTTAAATACTATGTTACTATTTGTAATTCTAAATATGAAATAAATAAAAATAAACTAAATAAATACCGTATTTTTCGGACCATAAGATGCACAGATTTTAGAGGTAAAAAATTAAGAAAAAAAGAGATTTGAAGCAAAAAATTGTGGTAAAAAATTGTCACTCAGTGGAACCCGTCTGTCCAACTAGTTTCCAGTGCAGCTTGGTGTCGATGGTATTCAAAGTAGAGTTTTCTTTGAAATGCTGCAGTGTTTCAGGATAAAACATACCGTACATTGCTGAAGTCTTACAGCAAGTTCCTGATGAACACTACCTGTGGATCAGTCAGCCTGTATCAGCACAGGTTCCCTTTGGGGTGAGTTACACTTGTGTATGGCTCACCGAAGATTTCATCATATAGCCACAGACAGGCCAGCAGCTCTTCTGACCTGAGCATGTCAGCTGCATAGAAATATGGTATTAACATTAAAGAATCATTTAACTTTTAGATCCTGTGGGTTGAATAGCAAAAAAATATTTTTTTTGTGCATAACAATATATTGTAATGCTGTTGTCTTTCCATGGTGCACATTTTCAGTGGGGGTAGTGTAAAAACAAAGCTTCGGTTTAATAGATCAATCAGTCGGATTTAATAATGGAAACAGTTGTCGCAACTGCCAATGTACCTGCGAGTTTGGCATATTCACTTGTGCACCTGATATTCCCACAGTCAGACACCACTTCATTTCTCTCTTTGTGAAAATTTTCCATAATCTTTTTTTTCCTCCTTTTGGATTGTATTAAAATGAATTTGCCAAAAACGTCTTGGCTGTGGCCTAAGCATCTTCTGTAATCGATGAAACAACTTGGCCTTGACCTTTTCCTCCTTTTGCAGAAACGTGTATTATATTCGTTTCTCTGAAAATTCTTTCTGAAGGTTAGATTAGAATTTGCCTAAACTGTTTAGATTTATCACTCTGTGCTAACAGAACAAATAAGGACTATAATACAAATACTATACATGCAAATTGTACGATACAAATGTCACAAGTTGGCAGTCATTCAGTTAGTAGGTCAGCACAATGGCTCAGTGGTTAGCACTGCAACTTTGCAGCACGGGATCCTGGGTTCAAATCCCACCAAATAATAATAATAATAAGAGTTTGTATGTTCTCCCTGTGTTTGTGTGAGTTTCGTCCCACACTTCAAAGACATACTGATAGGGAATGTAGATTGTGAGCCCCAATGGAGATAGTGTTGTGGATGTATGTAAAGTGCTGTGGAATTAATGACACTACACAGTGTGCAGAATTATTAGGCAAATAAGTATTTTGATCACATGATACTTTTTTTTACATGTTGTCCTACTCCAAGCTGTATAGGCTTGAGAGCCAACTACCAATTAAGTAAATCAGGTCATGTGCATCTCTGTAATGAGGAGGGGTGTGTTGTAATGACATCAACACCCTTTTTAAGTTGTGCTTAACTATTAGGCAACTTCCTTTCCTTAGGCAAAATGGGTCAGAAGAGAAATTTGACGGGCTCTTAAAAGTCCAAAATTGTGAGATGTCTTGCAGAGGGATGCAGCAGTCTTGAAATTACCAAACTTTTGAAGCGTGATCACCAAACAATCAAGTGCTTCATGGCAAATAGCCAACAGGGTCGCAAGAAGCGTATTGGGCAAAAAAGGCGCAAAATAACTGCCCATGAATTTGAGGAAAATCAAGCATGAAGCTGCCAAGATGCCATTTGCCACCAGATTTGCAATATTTCAGAGCTGCAACGTTACTGGAGTTTACAACGTTACCTTGTGTTTACAAGGTGTGCATACTCAGGAACATGGCCAAGGTAAGGAAGGATGAAAAACGACCACCTTTGAAAAGAAACATAAGATAAAACATCAAGACTGGGCCAAGAAATATCTTAAGACTAATTTTTCATAAGTTTTATGGACTGATGAAATGAGAGTGATTCTTGATGGGCCAGAGGCTGGATCAGTAAATGGCAGAGAGCTCTACTCCGACTCAGACGCCAGCAAGGTGGAGGTGGGGTACTGGTATGGGCTGGTATCATCAAAGATGAACTTGTGGGACCTTTACGGGTTGAGATGGAGTGAAGCTCAACTACCAGACTACTGCCAGTTTCTGGAAGACAACTTCTTCAAGCAGTGGTACAGGAAGACATCAGTATCATTCAAGAAAAACATGATTTTCATGCAGGACAATGCTCCATCACATGCATCCAACTACTCCACAGAGTGGCTGGCCAGTAAAGGTCTAAAAGAAAAAATAATGACATGCCCCCTTGTTCACCTGATCTGAACCCCATAGGGAACCTGTGGTCCCTTCTAAAATGTGAGATCTACAGGGAGGGAAAACAGTACACCTCTAGGAAAGTGTCTGGGAGGCTGTGGTGGCTGCTGCACGCAATGTTGATCGTAAACAGATAAGCAACTGAAATCTATGGATGGAAGGCTGTTGAGTGTCATCATAAAGAAAGGTGGTATATTGGGCACTATATTTTGGGTTTTCTTTTTGCATGTCAGAAATGTTTATTTCTAATTTTGTGAAGTTATATTGGTTTACCTAGTGAAAAACAAGTGAGATGGGAATATATTTGGTTTTTAATAAGTTGCCTAATAATTCTGCACAGTAATAGTTGTACCCTGCCAAAATACCATAACCAAGATAATGCTCCATAATGCTAATAACTGCACACAGTATATATAAGTGAATGAATACATGATACTTGCTTACCGGTAATTTGATTTCCTGGAACCATGACAGCACCCTGACATGAGAGAGGAGGATCTGCCCAGGGACAGAAAACCTACTGAAGATAAAAGGGGCGGCCCCTCTCTCCCCTTCAGTATGTTTTCAGAGACTCCTAGGCAGTCGCCAAATTAGTACATATATAAAATACAACATACTTAATGTGCTCAATATAGGTCATAACCATAACTGTGTTTAACACCCAGTGCAACAATAATATCAATACCAATAAAAAAATGGAGGGAAGTAGCACTATGCCGTCATGGTTAAAATAGTAAAGAACTCTAGGGTGGGACTATTGCTGAAAGCACCTTTCTCCCAAAGGACAGTGAAGAATACCCAAGGTCCAACCAATATTGTCAGAAAAAAGTAGAAGGAGAAGATTAGACTGCTGTGTTACAGATCTGTTCTAAAGAAGCATTAGCTGTTTCGGCCCAGGAGGTGGCCATGGCTCTAGTGGAATGGGCCCTAACTACTTAAGTGGATCCTGCCCTGACGAAAGACAAACTTGGTTCATGGCCATTTTATCCTATCTAGCTATAGTAGACTTAGGAGCTGTCCCTTATTAGGTCCCTGAAACAGTATGAACATAGCTGTAGCTTTTTGCCACAAACTAGTTTTTTTCTAAATATTTTAGGACACAATGGCGGACATCAAGGATGTGAAAAATAGTTCACCTTTGGATTGAGGGTTATCACAGAAGGAAGGGAGAATGATTTCTTGATTTCTATGGAACTTGGAATTTACTTTTGGTAAAAAGGCAGGGTCCGGTTTTAAAACAATTCTATCATCTAAAATTGTCAAAAACGAAGGGTTGATGGAAATGACCTGTAGTTCGTTTACCCGCCTAGCTGATATTAAGGTTACAAGAAGCACCATATTGAGGGTAAGGTACTCAAGTACTGGAATCCAGAGGCTTGAAGGGAGGTTTTGTGAGAGCAGTCAAGACAAGATTTAAGTCCCATGGAGCAATTTTAGGGCTGCGTAGGTGTCTACACGCAAAGGAGGCCCTAATAAATCTTTGGATCCACGGGTGATCAGCAAGTTTCTGATCAAAGAGTGCTCCTAAAGTGGAGACTTGGACTTTTACGCTGGAAACACACTATCCTACTTACATGCGAATCTCTCAGACGAGACTCAGATGAGTGACCCTGAACGGCCTCTCCCTCTCTGGATGGGAGTGTAATGCTGCATAAAAACACAAGCAGCTGACCCTCCCATCCAGAGAGAGAGAGGCCGTTCAGGGTCACCGATCCGAGTCTCACCAGAGAGACTCGCATGTAAGTAGGATAGTGTGTTTCCACCCTTAAGGTACTTGTCGAGAGTCCCTGTACAAATCCTTTTTGTAGGAACTCTAAAGGTACTGTCACACGTGGCAATATTGCTAGCAATTTCAGTAGCAATTTGCTGGCTGCAGTGAAATCATGGACACATTGTTCTATTTGTACATGGCAACAAAAAAGAACAATGTGTCCATGATTTCACAGAAATCAGCAAACTGTCAGTAAAATTACTAGCAATATTGCCGTGTGTGAAGGTACCTTAAGACTTCTGAGAGAGGGACTTGTTGACTCTGAGAAGTAAGAGTACGGCCTGAAAATTCAAGGAATTTACCCCAAATGGAAGAATATTTAATGGACGTAACTCATATTCTACTAAGTATCAGGATGGAAACTAAGTTTTGTGAAAACCCCTTAGCTGACAATAATCCCATCTCAAGAGCCAAGACGTCAGATGTAGGTTGTGTACCCGAGGATGACGGATTGGCCCAAGTCAGGACATTGGGAATTTTGGGAAGAGTTAGGGGTCTGAGGCTGACAACATATTCAGGTGTGTGAACCAAGCCCGTTTTGGCCAGAATGGGGCAATCAGGCTCTTCTCGGATCTTCTTTAACACTAAGAGTATCAGAAGAAAAGGAGGGAAGCAAAGGCAAGTTTGAACTTAAGGTACCGTCACATGCGGCAATTTTGCTAGCAATTTCACTGGCAATTTGCTGGTTGCAGTGAAATCATGGACACATTGTTCTATTTTGTTGCAGTGTTCAAATGAAACAATGTGTCCATGATTTCACTGCAACCAGCAAACTGCCAGTGAAATTGCTAGCAAAATTGCCGTGTGTGACGATCTCTTTACACCTCTGCAGAAGTTCATCTATCCAGTCTGGATTTTCTCGGGGATTTAGAGAAAAAAAAAATCTGTCCCCCTGACAGAGTATGTTGACTCAAAAATTCTGCGACCATATTTTCTGAGCCTTTCAAATGACAAGCCGTGAGAGATAGAAGATTTTGTTCTGCTATGCTGAAAAGCCTGTATGTTTCTAGCATCAAGAGTTGTGATCTGGTGGTTGACATAAGACACTGTAGTGTAGTCGTCAGATAGGATCACTACATGTTTGCCTGTAATATGGTGAAGAAAGCCTTGCACTGCCCTGGTGACTGCCTGTTAGCTCTTTCATATTGGAAGACCCCTCTGTCAGCTCTGACTCCCACCTGCCTTGTTAATACTGCCCTTCCAGATAGTCCCCCACCGCATGGGGCTGGCATCCATAATAATTATTGCTGTTTCACTGGCAATTTGCTGGTTGCAGTGAAATCATGGATACATGGTTCCATTTCTACACGGCAACAAAACAGAACCATGTATCCATGATTTCACTGCAACCAGCAAATTGCCAGTGAAATTGCTTACAAAATTGCCGCGTGTGACGGTACCTTAAGAGAATAAAAATGCTATCAATACAATTGCCCATTGAGAAGGCACTCACCCATCCTGATGCCGGTAACTATCACGCTTGGTGGGGCTTTGAGCTCATCCATGCTGGGTGCGCCCGGGTCCGACATCCTGGAAACGCATTCAAACTCCTGCTGAAGGCGTCTCTAGAGGAGAAAGTTTTTTTTTAAATCAAATATATTTTTATTGACAAAGAATCCAACATGTTATTACACAGTATTTTCATTAACATTTATCTCAGTAATTTTCCCCTTTTTTCTTCATAAACAGTACCAACCCATGAACTCCCTCTCCCTCCCCCCCAATATCTCCCACCCCTCCCTCTTCGAGCCAAGCGGTGATTCCGTGTTACACATATATTTAAAGCAATTACAGACTTCAATTCACTCCCCTCTATCCCATTATATAGAAGACTCTGCCCCTCAGGTAGAAACTCTATCCCCTCCCGTAGGTGAGCCACGGTGACCAAATTCTCTCATAACAATCTAATTTACCCCTTTTTCGGTATACCCCTCTTTCCATAAGAGAAACATATTTTGCTCGTTCCATAAATTCCTGTCTCGATGGTGGTTCTGCATCTATCCAGTGCCGAGCAACTAACTTTCGTGCTATATAGAGTAGCCTGGCTATGGCTATCTTTGAAAATTCCTCTGTCTGGATTTCATCCACATAGCCTAATATGCATACTTTCGGGTCTCTAGGCACTACACAACTATACGCACCCTCCACTCTGTTTAACACCCTCATCCAATAACCACTCAGTTTTGGGCAGTACCACAACATATGTAGTAGGTCCGCCGGTTCCCTTCGACACCTAGGACACTCAGCATTAGCTTTTAAATGTATCTTATGTAAGAATTCTGGGTACGGTACACTCTGTATAAAACATAAAGTTGAGATAACCTGCCTGGTTCACATATTGATTGTTTTGGTACCCACTCTAAAATAGAGTCCCATTGCTCATCTTCTATTGTCCCAACTTCCTGTTCCCATCTCAGCTTAGCATTAGACGGATGTTGTAACAAGAAGGTGTGCATAATGTCCCGATATGTGGTTGCAATTACTCCTTTCGTGGGACCACCTTCACACACATAGTCCAGTACAAGGTCCGTCTGGATCGTCATTACCCTCTGTTTTGTTTGAGCTCTTACAGCGTGCTTCATTTGCAAGTATTGAAATATCCCTGTCTCTCTCAGCCCAAATTCTTCCCGTAGTTTCGAGAATGGTCTAAGCGTCTGTCCGTCCAGGACTTGTTTTGCCAAAACTATGCCCCGGTCTCTCCACTCCAGAGGAGAAAGTTAGTAGTATACTGACACCTGCGGCCATCTATCTGAACCCAGAAGTACGCCGCCTCCTCCGGGGGCGTGTGATGTCATTAGGCCGCGACCCAGAAATGGCCGCACAGGATGCGTGCATGCTCATTGGAGACGTGGCCTACCGCTGCATGCCACACCCGCCGGCTCCATCTCTCTCTGGGAGCGGGCAGCCATAATGCCTCTACTCGGGACCTGATTAAGGGAGATCCACAGAAGAGACCCTGCAGGCTCCAGCGTACACCCTGACCCCAGCGGCATTAGGGAACCTGGTTGCCTCCGGGTCCTCACCAGTCCCATGGATCACAGGTATCTCAAATAGGTGTTCCTGCCTAGGAACAGGAAATCACACTGAAGGGCTTGAGAGAGGGGCCACCTCTTTTATCTTCAATAGCGTTTCCTGTTCCTGGTCGGATCCTCCTCTCTCATATCACGGTGCGGTCATGGTGAGAGGGAAATTATTATTATTACACAAATGTGCTCAATGGCAGTGGTCAGTGACATGGCATACCAACCACAACGTCAGTAGATACAGATGCTCTAGTCAAAATTAGTCCAAATCTAGTCCAAATTATTATGCAAATTGGTTTTAAGTGTCATAGGGTTTTATTTATATATTTTTTTCAATGAAACCCATTGATGGTATTGTGTCTCAGGATTCTTTGTATCATTGAAATCAATCTCAGATATCAGTGATAATTAGTTTGGCAGGTGAGCCCAATAAAAGGAAAACTGGGTGTTCCACAATATTACACAGGCCACAGTTTTCAAGTAACATGGGAAAGAAAAAGGATCTCTCTGCTGCCGAAAATCAACAAATAGTGTAATGCCTTGGACAAGGGATGAAAACATTTGATATTGCACGAAAACTTAAGCATGATCATAGTTTTGTGAAGAGATTTGTGGCTGATTCTGAGCACAGATGTGTTCGTGCAGATAAAGGCAGAATGAGGAAGATTTCTGCCAGGCAAGTTCATCAGATTAAGAGAGCAGATGCTAAAAAGGCCTTACAAACCAACAAACAGATATTTGAAGCTGCTGGTGCCTCTGAAGTCCCTCGAACCTCAAGGTGTAGGATCCTTCAAAGGCTTGCTGTGGTGCATAAGCTACCATTCGGCCACCCCTAAACAGTGCTCACAAGCAGAAACGGTTGCAGTGGGTCCAGATATACTTGAAGACTAATTTTCAAACAAACAGTCTTGTTTACTGATGAGTGCCGAGCAACCCTGGATGGTCCAGATGAATAGAGTAGTGGATGGTTGGTGGATGCCACCATATCCCAACAAGGCTGCGACGTCAGCAAGAAGGTGGAGGAGTCATGTTTTGGGCTGGAATCATTGGGAAACAGCTGGTAGGCCCCTTTAAGGTTCCTGAAGGTGTGAAAATGACCTCTGCAACGTATATAGAGTTTCCAACTGAGAACTTTCTTCCATGGTACAAAAAGCAAAAACGTGCATTTAGGAGCAAAATCATCCTCATGCATGTCAATGTACAATCTCATGCTACAAAGAATACCTCTGTGCCATTGGCCGCTATGTGCATAAAAGGAGATAAACTCATGTTGTGGCCACCATCTTCCCCTGACCTCAACCCTATAGAGAACCTTTGGAGTATAATCAAGGAAAAGATCTATGAGGGTGGGAGGCAGTTCACATCAAAACAGCAGCTCTGGGAGGCTATTCTGACATCATCCAAAGAAATACAAGCAGAAACTCTCCAGAAACTCACAATATCAATGGATGCTAGAATTGTGAAGGTGATATCAAAGTAGGGTTCCTATGTTAACATGTAACTTGGCCTGTTAGGTTGTTTTGGAGTTAAATAGCTTTTTATTTCAGTGAATGTGACCTGTTAATGCTGCAAATTCAACAAATGAGTATTTTCAGTTCTTTCAAACATATCAAATGTTTAGAAACTCTACTGTGCGTAATAATTTGGTACAGTGCATTTAGAGTTTTTTAATTTTGAAAATTATACTGTTATCATATGGAGAGTTCTTCAATAAAATTCGATGTATACTCTAACGGGTGATGACTTATTACACTGACTGTCATTTGCACCAACCATTTAGAAAAATCAGAGAAAAAGAACATTTGCATAATAATTTGGAACATAGTGTATTATCACCATTTTGTTTGGTGAATGTATTTCTCCTGTTCGCAGGAAAGGGAAGTGACCCACCCTTCCCCTATCCGTAGTTCACACACAAGCTGTTTCACAGGTAAAAAGCCCACAGAGTGGAGTCCTGGCTGGAGCCTGGATTGAGGTATGTTCACACACTCAGGTTTTAAATGCATACATCAGCTAGGGACTGCCTCGGTCAGGGCAACCGTGACGGAGGTGAGGCAGCTTGCGTATATTTTTTGCAAAAAACGTACAGACCAATAGCCCTGTTTTTGATACTTTTTTGATAGCACTTGCTAAAAACTGGAAAAAAATACTTATTATAAACAGAGAGCTTTTTGTGGGATTCCTGTGCGGATTTTTTGCACATTTTTAGACATGGAGAATCTGTCATTGAGCCAGTTAATGAGATTTTACAAAGAAGAAAATAATCTGAGCCACGTTTAGAGCATGCCTGAAACATTTGGAACTGTAGCAAAATTGGATATGGTCACAATATGCACAAAAAAAAAAAGTTACCCGACAGTGCTGGGCATACATACTAGTGCATCTTAGTGAATTAGAATATTATAAAAAGTCAATATCATATTGCCATTTTTCAGGGCATTTCTGGGAGCCCTGAAACACGTTAACTAATAAATCAATATTATATTCACTATTTGATGTCTCGTGGAATACAGCAGCTCAGTTTACAACCCTTCATCTTCCCTACTTTAATTTTCTGGTGCCTTTGGTTTTTCATTGGCTGTAAGCCATAATCATCAACATTAACATAAATAAATATATCACCCTGTGTGTAATGACTCTATATAATATATGCGTTTCACTTTATGTGTTAAATTACTGAAATAAATTACCTTTTTGATGTTATTCTAATTCATTGAGATGCACTAGTGTATCTTAAGAAGTCATTTGTGAACTTTTTCATTTGACAGATCTTTTCAAGTCAAGTTTGAAGTGGAGGGAAACAGTTCTTAGGCCACAATAACCCCCCAATATTATACTGTACATAAGATATATGTCACATGATGGACAATTTCTACTATAAATTCAATAATAAATACTGATGAAAAGTGGGATTATCTACCAAATCAAGGTCAGAAAGCTATAGCAAGAGTAGATGATTAAAACAGTGGCTCAGTGGTTAGCACTGAAGCCTTGCAGCACTGAGGTACTGATGTTGGTTCATTTCCCACCAAGGACAACATCTGCAAGGAGTTTATATGTTCTCCCCATGTTTGCGTGGGTTTTCTCCAGTTTCCGCCCACATTATAAAGACATACTGATAGGATGTTTAGATTGTGAGCCTCAATGGGGACAGCATTACTGATGTATGTAAAGTGCTATGGAATTAATAACTTTAATAAAGTTTAAATAAGAATAGCTTTTAAAAAGCCTCCTGAACACACAGACATAAGTAATGATTTCTGGCACCAATAACTAACTACAAACCACTTAGGATTGATATTGACAGTCACATGAAGAGCCAAAATTGAAAAGAAGTCAATAGGACAAATGAAAATATGAGAAAATCTCACTCAATAGCCTGGTAAACGTCAGGTGATGTCCAATTGGAGTGACATCAGTCCAAGCACTGGGTCTCAGGATCTTCTTGAAATGGGTTTCTAGACTTGAGTTAATGTATTACAATGCTCAATGCCAAGAGGCAGCTGTTGTTGTAAAGCATGTAGGTAAGGGACAATGATGAATTGTTTCACTACCTTGCAGCCTAGCGGAGTATGCCAGGTTTGACTGATCCGCGTACAATGCTACCTACTTGAATAGAAGGTGCCTACTGAAATATAGGGTGGATAATGGAATATGGCTGTTTCACGGTTTAGACTGGGCCTTTTATCTACAGTGATGGCTAATTTTTAAAGCTACAACATCCACAGACATTAAACAAGTTTGGGACAAGAAAAAGGGACTTTTCTATTTTAGCATGATTGTTTCCTTGTGCAGAAAAGGAACATTAGTCCCACAGAAAAATTAACACAGACACTCCCCAAAATCACGGAGAAAGCCCAACTCCACATTTCTACACATTGTAAAACAATGGTGTGTCCAATAATCCCATTCAAATGTATTACACATTTTCTCCACGTCTGAATGGGGGATTATAGTGCATATAGCAAACTAATATCAAATTACTCAAAGTTGGTTGGCGAAATAAAGAATATATATTTTCTCTACCCAACACAATTTTCTTTTTCATGTGCTTTCCTCTATGTTTAGAAGTTGTGTTCTCTACCCTCCCTGAGCTCATAGCTGCTTTCTACCCTATCCACACTCTGGGAATCCCTATAAAACCCCTCATTGCTCTGGTTTCTCACAATTTGAGAAGGGAGGAGTAGAAGCCCTCAAAATTGAGTAGGAACTTAATTTGCATCAGCTTTGCAATATCATCAACCTACAAGAACAACTTACAGATACTTTGCAGCAGCAAAATGGTTAAAAATTTCCACACAAAGTATTCTGAAAGTAGCTCAATTTTGGATCTATGAAGCAAATGATGATTTAGAATATCATGCGTAGGTATACATACACTTTAAATAATGCCAGCCTATACTTTATATATATATGATATCTATAGACTACAAAAATGTTTGATCACCATTTCTCAGAAAAACATCCTTTATCTAATCTAATATATAAAGCTGAGTGTATGTATGTGTGCAGCTTAGCCCCGCCTCCTCCACATAGCCCACCCTGGGACTATGTGGATGGGTGGAGCTCTATGTAGCGGTGCAGCTATGAATGGGTGGGGTTACCAGGAGAGGCTGAGCTATTTGTAGGGGTGGAGCTATGAAGGGATGGGGCTACTGAGAGGGGGCGAGGCTATGATTCACACACAAACACACACACAACCTATATAAGCATTACGACCATATATGGGCATTACTCCGGGGCAATGCTGGGCTCTAACTAGCGCCGGACGCTAGTTCTAAATACAATTAAGTTTCAAACGTGGAATCTGCCCAAGCTGTGTACACAGGGCTTGTTCATTGTGTACAACTGTATGCAAGCCCGCCACTCACCTTGTGCTAACACGAATAAAAAATAAACATTTATTTGCAAAATGAACTCGTATAGACGAGTTAAAAGAAAAATTAACCGTCAGAGTGAGACACAGCCTACCGTATAAATAAACTACATTTCCAATTATAAAGGGCTAAAAAAAAAAAAAAAAAAGAGTTACTGCATATTCAAATCAAGACGCAATGAACATATTCCAAAAATTAGCATTTATTAGTACATTTATGTGCAGTAGATAATACAAAGGTCCTGGAAAACCAGCAGAATTATTCTAAGCATCATCTTTTCTTCCTTCATAGAAAGGCTTTCCTTTTCAGCCTTGTTAGTAAAAATAACATACTATGTGTTTCTAGTCTAATAAATCTGAGAGGTATTACATAATGCTAGGGTGCTGGAGAATTCTACAGCTGAGATGAATACAGGCCATGGCTGACCTACACTGTACTCTTCCACGGTTTAGTCCTTTTTATACATACCCTGGACTGATAATGCAGTGCAGCCTTTACATAACAGGTATTGAGTTCTTATATACACATATAAAGTCAGGCCTAATGTACATTCCAGAGGAGGACAGTATAGCAGATGCCGGTCTCTTCAGTCACTGAACGAGGATTCACTGTCAGAGCTGTCTTCAAGTGCAACGTCGCCATCTGGCACTGGGGCGTTGGGGGTCCTGGAAACAAGCATGGACATTGTACATTATACTACAACTAATTATTAGTCAGAAGTAAAAAGAGAGAATTTTGTTTACTTACCGTAAATTCTTTTTTCTTTAGTCCGTAAATCTGGGAGACCCTGACATTGGGTGTTATATGCTGCCCCCTGGAGGTCACACCAAATATAGAAGAGTTTTACTCCTCCTTCTCCCCTGCAGCATATACGCCCTCTACAGGAATACTGTCAGTTTGGTATATGAGCAGTAGGAGGAAAACATTGCACTGCAAACCAAATTCCCGGCCAACGGGCCGAACAGGAAGGTATAAGGCCAGAACCATGGCCAACAGTAAGATTATGTGCTGAAAAGAGCCACAGGTACGCCCGAAGGGCAAATTAAAGGGGAGGGTGCTGGGTCTCCCAGATTTACGGACTAAAGAAAAAAGAATTTACGGTAAGTAAACAAAATTCTCTTTTTTCTTGTCGTCCAAATCTGGGAGACCCTGACATTGGGACGTCCAAAAGCAGTCCCTGGGTGGGAAAAAACCACTGCACCCTGAAAGGCAACTCAGACATTTACAGGTGGGCAACAGCCGCCTGGAGAATGCGTCTGCCCAGACCTGCATCCGCTGAGGCATGAACATGTACCTGGTAATGCTTTGAGAACGTGTGGAGGCTCGACCAAGTGGCAGCCTGACACACCTGTTGGGCCGAGGCTTGGTGCCGTAAAGCCCAGGAGGCGCCCATGGCCCTGGTGGAATGCGCCTTGAGACCCGTTGGGGGCGATGTGTGCGAGGCCGCATAGGCCTCCAAGATAGCCGACCTGATCCAACGGGCAATCGTGGCCTTGGAAGCGGAAGAGCCCTTGCCGCGTCCGGTCGTGAGAATGAACAGGGAATCCGTCCGCCGGAGAGGAGCTGTGCGAGACAAGTACACCCTCAGGGCCCTGACCAAGTCCAGAGTGTGGAGGGCCTTTTCAACCTTGTGAACTGGGTTTGGGCAAAAAGACGGAAGAGAGATATCCTGATTGAGGTGGAATGGAGAGACCACCTTCGGTAGAAAAGAGGGAACAGGGCGCAGGACCACCTTGTCCTGATGCACCACCAAGAATGGAGGCTTGCATGACAATGCCGCCAAATCCGACACCCGCCGAAGCGAGGTGATAGCCACCAAGAATGCCACCTTTTGTGACAAGGTGGACAAAGAGATACCTGAGAGAGGTTCAAACGGAGGTTTCTGAAGAGCCGAGAGAACCAAATTAAGATCCCAAGGATCTAGAGGACGCTTGTAAGGAGGGACAATATGTGCCACCCCTTGCATAAATGTGCGAACCTGTGGGAGCCTCGCCAGCCTTTTGGAATAAAGGACGGAGAGAGCCGACACCTGTCCTTTCAGGGAACTCAAGGCAAGGCCAGAGTCCAGCCCTGACTGGAGAAACAAAAGTAATGTCGGCAAGGAGAAAGGCCACGGAGAATGGCCCTCAGTAAAGCACCAGGAGAGAAAAATTCTCCACGTCCGGTGATAAATCTTTTGCGAGGCAGGCTTACGAGATTGCGTCATAGTGTCCTGAACTTCCCGGGGAAGACCCGATTGTGTCAGGACCCAGGATTCAAGGGCCAAGCAGTCAACCTGAGCGCCACAGAATTGTGGCGGAAGAATGGACCTTGAGAGAGAAGGTCTGGACGATCTGGCAGACCCCAAGGTTCGCCGCCGGCGAGGCGGATTAGTTCCGGAAACCAGGCTCTCCTGGGCCAATTGGGTGCGATTAGAATCACCCGGTGACATTCCGCCCGAATCTTGCGGAGCACTCGAGGCAACAGAGCCAGCGGTGGAAACACGTATGGCAGGTGAAACTGAGACCAATCCTGGACCAGAGCGTCCGCCGCCAACGCCCTGTGGTCGTGAGCCCTGGCTATGAACACCGGAACTTTGTTGTTGAGGAAAGATGCCATCAAGTCGACATCCGGAGTCCCCCACCGCCTGCAAATGGCTTGGAACACTTCTGGGTTGAGAGACCATTCGCCCATGTCCATACCCTGACGGCTGAGATAGTCTGCTTCCCAATTGTCCACCCCCGGGATGTGGACCGCGGAGATGGCGGAGCCTGTGGCCTCCGCCCAGCACAGGATCTTTTGAACCTCCAGCATCGCTAGGGTGCTGCGAGTGCCTCCTTGATGATTTATGTACGCGACGGCCGTCGCGTTGTCCGATTGGATCCTCACTTGGCGGCCGCATAAGAGCGGCTGAAACTCTAGGAGAGCCAGGTACGCTGCCCTGATCTCCAGAATGTTGATGGGAAGGGAGGACTCCAATGGAGACCAAGTACCCTGGGCCCTGTGGTGAAGAAACACCGCTCCCCAGCCCGAGAGACTGGCGTCCGTAGTGACCACCGCCCAAACAGGTGGGAGGAAGGAGCGACCCTGAGACAGGGACTGATCTGTCAGCCACCACTGGAGAGATTCCCTTGTTTCGGAGGACAGGGAAATCTTGAGATCCAGGGTCCTCGGATTCTTGTCCCAGACACGGAGAATCTCCAGCTGCAGGGGACGCAGATGGAGTTGTGCAAATGGTACTGCTTCGATTGAAGCTACCATCTTTCCCAGGATCTGCATCAGATGCCTGATGGAGAACAAGCGAGGTGGGAGGATGGAGCGGACACCTGCTTGGAGAGAGATTACCTTCTCGAGAGGCAGAAGTACCAGCGCAGCACGAGTGTCGAACAGCATGCCCAGATACACCAGGCTCTGGGTGGGCACGAGGACCGACTTCGGGAGGTTGACAATCCAGCCGAACCTCCGGAGAGTCGACAGAGTCGCAGACACTGCTTGCTGGCATTCCTGCTGTGAGGGAGCCTTGACCAGGAGGTCGTCCAAGTAAGGGATGACCAACAGACCTTGTGAGTGTAGTAAAGCGACTACGGAGGCCATCACCTTGGTGAATACTCGTGGAGCGGTGGCCAAGCTGAAGGGGAGAGCCACGAACTGGAAATGGTCGTCTCCAATCGCAAAGCGCAGGAACCGTTGGTGAGCTGGGGCGATTGGGATGTGTAGATATGCATCCTTTATGTCTATGGATGCCAAGAATTCCCCTTGAGACATTGAGGCTATCACAGAACGAAGCGATTCCATGCGAAAATGCCTCACTTTGACGTGCTTGTTGAGGAGTTTCAGGTCCAGTACAGGGCGGACGGACCCGTCCTTCTTGGGCACAATAAAGAGATTTGAATAAAATCCCTGAAACCGGTCCCCGGCTGGCACCTGGACAATGACTCCTTCCCGCTTCAGAGCCTCCAGCGCTTGGTGAAAAGCGTGGATCTTTGCGGGAGGGGGAGACGTCATGAAGAATCGGCTTGGGGGAACTGAGTTCAGTTCTATGAAGTAGCCGTGAGAGATAATATCTCGCACCCATTGATCTAGAATGTCGGAGAGCCAAACGTCCCGAAAGAGGGACAATCTGCCCCCGACTCTGGGTGCGGAGCCGGAGCCATGCGAGTCATGCAGAGGCAGTCTTGGACGGCTTCTGACTAGAGGATTTCTGTTGGCGAGAGCGCCAGGAAGACCCCTGGCCTCGGGAGGACTGGGCCTTGTCGGAACGAAACGTTCTGTTGGTCGAGGATCTGGAAGACCAGCCAGGGGAACGAAAGGAGCGAAAGGAACGGAACCTGGCAGACTTTTGCTGCGCCGGTTTTCCGCCTTTTTGTTGGGGCAGAAGAGTACTTTTGCCTCCTGTTGTGTCTTTAATAAGTTCGTCCAGACGTTCCCCGAAAAGACGATCCCCGGTACAGGGAATCCCTGTGAGATGCTTCTTGGAAGAAGCATCACCTTTCCACTCCCGGAGCCAGAGAATTCTCCGAATGGCGAGGGAATTGGCGGCAGCCACTGCGGAACGCCCGGCTGAGTCCAGCACGGCGTTAAGAGCATATTTCGAGATCATTGCCATTTGGTCTAGAAAGGGAGACACCTCAGGAACTGTATGGCGCGTTTTGGCGTAGACCACGTCTGTGAACTCAGAGAGTGCCTTAAGAGACCAAGCCGCTGCAAAGGCGGGAGGAAACGCAGCGCCGACCGCGTCATAGATGGACTTGGTCAACAGTTCAACCTGACGGTCTGCCGAGTCTTTTAAAGACGAGCTGTCGGCAATGGAAATTGTGGTTCTAGTAGCCAATCTGGCTACAGCCGGGTCCACCTTAGGAGGTTGAGACCAGCCCGATAGTACTGCCTGGGCAAACGGATACTTGGGATCCGTGGGCTTTGGTATAAAACGTTTGGCCGGAAAAGCCCTAGGCTTTTGCACCGTGTCTGAAAAGTCAGGGTGATCGGAGAAGATGTTGGCAGGTCTTTTCGGATCCCTGAGTGAGACTTTGGCTCGCTGCTCAGACTGAGTGTCGGGAGCAGGAATACATAAAATGTCATTAATAATGGAGACAATATTGTCAGCCAGAACATCCCCTTCCGGGACAGAGTCCGAGGCCGCCTCTGAATCAGAGGAAGAGTCCTGTTCCTCATCCTCCTCCAGAGGAGCCAGAGATTGAGATCTGGGCGAGGAGGGGGAAGGGTCTCGGCGTTGCCTTTTGGAGCTGGGCTCCCTAAGGGACGGAGAGAGTCCGTGACGCCCAGGAGGAAGAGACGGACCCGGGGCCGAGTGAGAACCCTCCATGTCCTGGTCCGGACTCTGGTTAATGGCCTGAATAATGGACTTAGTCATGGAGGCTACGGATTGCGACATAGCTCGTGACACAGCCAGGGCCACTGAATCAGACAATGACTGAGATAAGACGTCAGTCCATTAAGGGGCCGGTGTTAACACCGGGGGCACGGAGGCCTGATCCCCAGAGGGGGCAGGGACATCCACCTGGGGCCGGGTGCCAAGGAGATCCGGCGACCCATGCTGCTCACAGGTCGTGCAGAGGGGATTGACACTCTGCGCAGGCAATGTGACTTTGCACACTGTACAAGTTGCATACAACTTTGCAGCCTTATGGGCCTTACCCTTGCTCTTTGCAGAAGACATAGTCTGACCCAGTCCTGTGTACAAACTACCAAAAAGACAGAATAAGCAGCAGGGATATGCCACAGAGGAGAATCCACACAATGGTGTGGCTTACCGCACTTTCAAGTCCTGATCCCAAGTCTGAGTCTCCCAGCAGTTCTCCCAGCAGCACGTGTGTGAATCTGCAGCAAATGAGGCCAAAATGGCCCCCACAGAGAGAGAAGGGGGAGTCAGAGAGGGAAGGGCCTGTAAAAACGCGGGCTCTGTGGCCCCATTGTGTACACAGGAGGGGGAGGACGAGCCCTGTGAGTGGGAGAGGCCAGAGACAAAGCCCTGAGCTCCCAGGGCTATTCTGAGCAAAGCCCCGCCCCCCGCTGCTGATAGACAAGCAGGGGGCGGAATCGTGGCCTAGGCCTCCGGCGAAGCCGGGGACTAAATTTGAGGTCGCGGCCGGCCTGCGTGAGGGGTCCGGCGCGGAAGTCCCGCGAAAACGCCCGCGGATGCGGGAAAACGAAGCCCCATGCCCTGAGTCCTATGCCCCGTCCCCCTGCTGTGCTAAGACAGGCAGGGAGGGACTGCTGGAGGACTTACAGCCCGGCTAGGGGCTGTTGCAGGGACACTACAGCAGGTCCTTCATGGATCCTGCTGTGGATGCAGGGGGCCCCCAGTGCACAGCACATACCTGGATCCCCGGAAGGGGAGAAGATAGGGGGCCAGCTCGGTACCTTGTGGTGGAGCCTGCATCCTTCACCTGTGACCACCGGGAGTTGAACTCCGTCACAGGGGCCACACAGTGACTGTGTATAGGCCAGGGGCACAGAGAACTGTGAACCCCTCAGTCGGATCCCACCTCACCAGAGGCTCTTTGAAAGAGTATGGTGAGGGAGCACGGCATATGGGGCCGAAGGCCCATGCCGGGGAACCTGATGGTCCCCTAAACTTCATCTGTAGCTAGGAGCTTCAGTGTGGAGATGTGCCTCCAACAACACCAAATAACAAACTGACAGTATTCCTGTAGAGGGCGTATATGCTGCAGGGGAGAAGGAGGAGTAAAACTCTTCTATATTTGGTGTGACCTCCAGGGGGCAGCATATAACACCCAATGTCAGGGTCTCCCAGATTTGGACGACAAGAAAAGACACTTAGGACTGAGCTCTGATCTTAGGGCTCAGTCAAGTGATCGCCACAATTCAGCAAGGATGTGGTCGCTCGAAGAACATTAAAACAGAGAACGGTGAAGAAATAGAACTATAGTACTCACTCTAAAAGATCAGGGTTAAGTCCTTCAGACATCATTTTATTTCGAATAGCCATCACAGGGACCCCCTATAAGACAAAATAAGGTACAATATCACAAGGCATAGTGCAGGATTATACAGGGGAACCACATATAAGCCATAGAACTAAAGTAGAGACAGAAGTAATCAAGTCCAAGCTAAAGGGGGATTACAGGCATATCCACTGATGGCTATCCTTAGGGTAGTGAGGGTTCAAAGACATACTGATAGGATGTTTAGATTGTGAGCCCCAATGGGGACGGTGGTACTGATGTATGTAAAGCGCTGCACTATATTACCGTATTTTTCGCTTTATAAGACGCACCCCCAAATTTAACGAAGGAAAAGAGAAAAAAAAAAACATTTTTAAATGTTAAATGGGGTCCGTCTTATAATGTCAGTGTCAGTCTTAAAAATCATATAGGGTATATGTCCCTCATAGCCCCCCTCTTCCTGGAACATGGTCCCTCTTCCTGGGATATAGCCCCCCCCATCCTAGATATGGCCCCCTTAATCGGTTTATGGCTGGCACACATCCCCTATTGATAGCACACGTCCCGCACTGCTGGCACACGTCCCCCACTGCTGGATATGGCACTTGATGATTACACATGCCTCCCCCCATGCTGAATATGGCCCCCCAATCTGCTGCCTATAATAAAATAAACATTTTACTCACCATTTCCAGCGATGAGCTGCTTGTCTCCCTTCTGTCTCCCTCTGTGCAAGCTGCGCCCAAACTTCCTGCTTCTCTGCCGGTCATGTGACTCTCTGCTGAGCTGGTCAAATGACCGGCAGAGAAGCAGGAAGTTTGGGTGCAGCTTGCACCGAGGGAGACAGGAGGGAGACAAGCAGCTCATCGCTGGAAACGGTGAGTAAAATGTTTATTTTATTATGCAGCTTGGGAGGCCATATGCAGCATGGGGAAAGGCATGTGTAATCACTGGGGGGGTGCAGGCAACGTAATATGCGCTGCGCCCTCAGTCCCATCACCGCGGTGATGGACAGCGGCAGTGCATATTAAATGAGCGGGAGCAGGAGATCTCTTGCTCCCTCCTGCAGCCCCCAGCCAGCACACCGGACCCCCGGGCACACTCCACAGCTGCCCCCACCATCCCCTGCACTATATGTAACGTATATTCGGATTATAAAACGCACCCCCCACTTTACCAAAAAGTTTGGGGGAACAAAAGTGCGTCTTATAATCCGAAAAATACAGTAAATGAATAAATATTATAATATTATTATTATTCTACCTCTAGTTCCCCCATCAACCAGCAGCGTATTCTAGAACTAGAGGAGGAAGTGCTGGTGATCCGCCCTGCTGTTGGGAAAACCAGGACCCACAAGGTAGATGACAGATGGATAGCACCTAGGCCTCTGATTGCTGCTGTAGGGACTTTACTGTCACCAACATTAATGTGCAGGCTAGGCCGTCCGACCTCCTAGAGCTTATAAAGCAGGAGGACATTGCTAATGAACAATATTACAAAATTAGCAGCCATATGACCGTAAACACTGTAGCAGTTCAGAGAAAACATTCTGAATGTCAGGCAGGGACTGTGTGTCTCAGCGAACTAGTCCTACTTAGGTCCCTGGTGGCTTCTTTCTGCCTCAATCCCATTAAAGCACATAGTAACATGCTCACCTTTTATCAGCATTGCTACAGTCCTGCTACAATCTTGTGACCGCAACTTTTGATTGGATGGAAGTCAGAGATAATGGTTACAGGTGCTAAATACAAGTCTTTGAGAACAAGAACGAGGCTCTGATAGACTTACATTGAATTAGGACTTCCAGATCACTCCCAGCAGGTCACAACCTGATAAACGACTTGAGCAGCGCTGATAGAAGGTGAAGACGGTGGTTGGTAACTATTAGACTAGTTCAGGAAAATTAGATTAGATTAGAAGCATTACTCCAACACTGCAGTAAAAAGAATGCTGGAGTGGAGCTTCAAGTAACAGGTCTCTCCCTCTATGAACTCACATACACACCTATTCATGCTGCCCGTAGTTTAGGCACTATAATCAGATGACTGTTTCACTTAAAATTGAAAACTCTTCTGATCAATTCCCCAAACTCCCAGTGCTGTTCTCCCCACTGATTTGTCATCAATTCCCTGTAATGGTGAGATCACACATATCCATATTAACAATAGATAATGACTGGAGACACCTCTATGTGAAAGGTGCTAGCTAGGAAAAATATCAAGAAAAAAAAAAGGAGAAATTCTGCTGCACACTAACAAAAGAAAAATGTGAAATAGCATACTGGCTAATGAATGCTAATATCAAAGTGTGAATGGTACATAAGGTATAGTATAAAACTACTTCAGAGTACATAGAGAACAATGAGAACTTAGCTGTTGTGATGGCCATAGTATGCGAGCCCGGTAACCAGCGTCAAGGTGTCTCATCCTACCGGGTCCTAACCTACTGCCTGCGCCTGTGGTGTGGAATTGCATGTATGGGTGTTCATGCCACTAAATGCAATTAAAAACCTGCCTGTAAGGGTGTGTCTAGGACGAAAGTTACAATAAGATGCAGAGTTTCAACATGGCTACAGGGCGGGGGGAGGATGCAGTCAAAAAATAATATTAACAATAGATAATGACCGGTGACACCTCTATGTGAAAGATGCTAGGTTACAAAATATGAAGAAAAGAAAAACTTCGGTCCTAGACACACCCTTACAAGCAGGTTTTTATTGCATTTAGTGACATGGACACCCATACACGCAATTCCACACTGCAGGCAGAGGCAGTAGGTTAGGACCCGGTAGGATGAGACATCTTGATGCTGGTTACCAGGCTCACATGATATGGCCATCGCATCAGCTAAGTTCATTAGCCAGTATGCTATTTCACATTTTTCTTGTGCCAGTGTGCAGCAGAATTTCCCCTTTTTATCACATATATCCAGGCAGGAGTAGACATAGACAGCAGAGGGCCCGTGTGGAAAAGCAATGTATAGGCCTCTTTCAGTCCAATAGCTCATTATAATGTACAATTTCCACCTCTTTTGGAGGTAGAAGTGATCCCCTTAACTCTAGAGCCATTGCGTGACTGCGCAGGTTGCACCAATGATATGTCTACCTCTGCATCTATGAGACCACTGCAGGTAACCTTACCGATCCTATAAGAAAGAAAAACTCTGGTGCCTTCAGTCCATATTACGGAGTACTTTATTCAAAAATTCTTAAAATTATTAGCATCCTATGCCGGACGCGTTTTGGACAAAAAGTCCTTCCTCATCGCCGACTGTTGTAATAATCAGGTGCACATGTTACTGTCCGTGTTCCACTCCATATTACGGTTCATTACAGGAGCTATTTATTCTCTATTTTTCTCCTGAAAATGAACTAGAATACCGCATTCTGTGATTTTTCTTTCTACAATGCGATATAAGTGCAGGTAAGATTTATAAAAATTTAAATGATAACAAGAAATTACCACTTGGACCATCTTTAGGTATCTGGCATATCTTGGATCTTTTGCCACAGTGGGAACGTTCTCAGCCTGTACTTCTTCCTTCGGTAACGTATTCTCATTTATGGAAATTGGCGGCATAATCTATAAAAAACAGGAAGTTAGACTGTCAATATGGGAGAAGAAAGGCCGTCTCCTGCTATAGAATATAAAGAAGTTAAGAATGTAATGATTTACAAATACATTACCCTCATTGACTCCTCCAGAACATTTACACTTGTTTTTTTCTTCCAGTTTTTCAATAAACTTTTTATTTTTTTTGGATACAAAATGTACTAGGGTTTTTTTTTTCAGTTTTGCATGAGGCTATTGAACGTACTAAAATTTCCGTGAAATAACTAGGGAGAAATTTTTAAATGTGGTGGAATAGTGTAAATAAGAACAATTCCTTAATTGTTCCTCGTGTTTAGTGTCTATGATATTCTCAGAACCATCCTTTTCATAATTTTATGAAGTGGTGGGAATACTTCTTCTTGCAGTGCGAGGTAGTTTTTACTGATAGTATTTCTGGGGTACAGTCGACTTTTTGGTTACCTTTTATTCTATTTTGAGGGGTTACTATTGACTGCGGGTAAGACTACAGGGTGTTTGTTGTAAAATCTATCAATGATGCTGGCTCAGCTTGTCGGGAATTCGACAAATCTGGGAGTTTTTGTTTAAAAATGGATAGAAACGTTCTCTCCCCCGCTGACTGTCAATGGGGACGGATGAATGTGCGGTGGCATCTAGTAGTGTCCATTTTCACACCGATCCGTTTCTTACCGTTTTTTGGCTGAAACCCAAACCGCAAAATGTTGTCATTTGGGTGCTCGTTAAAAAAATGAAAATCAAACAGATCCGTGCCTATCCGGCTGGAATTAACATGAAGTCCTATGGAAACTGATCCATATGCGTTCAGCTGCATGGATCCGTTTTCCCGGACTGAGCATGCACAGAAGACAGTTTCATGATACACCCACTAGGGGTGTGTCATTTGTCACCGAAACAGTCATAAAAAAACAAACAGACACAACCTGATACAACTGGTATTACGACGGATCCGTTAGTCAGATCAGTGAAAGAAACAGTGCAAGTGCATTCAGTTGCATTAGGATTCACAATCCGTGGGACTCCAGGGGCATGTAGGTTCAACATGTGAAACCAGCCTAATCATGTTCTATTAAACAACAATTTGAGTTTGTTATCAGAGCATGAAAAGAAGAACTTTAAAGAGTATCTCTACCTCAGTTGACATTCAGAAAAATCCTATATCCTTATGTAGGCATATATGTCGTGAAGCAGCATGCTAATCCCTACCATGAGTAAACCCAACGTACCTCTGACTGCGGTGTAGCTGCAGTAGATTCTGGGACGGGCTGGGTTGCAAGTGGCCATTGACGATATTACCAGAAGAATGAGTTTCGACTTTAACATCTTCTAGCCCAGGAATAGAAGAAAGCTAAAATAAACAAACAGAGATATGAGAAGTATCCCAAAGTATTAGGTGGAAGAATATCAGGACCTACCTGGAGACTAGAGATGAGCAAACCTCTGGACATTCTGGTATGGGGGTTGCATGTTCAGTACCCAAACATGACTCTACATTATCGTTAGTCAGTGATTAGCTGGTTGTCTCTCCACCCATAAAAGTGTAACACTTATAAGGAAGGGAGGGTGGGGATTTAATTTTTTAAAATCTTGACAAGACATTTTGGACATTATATACGATTATTTGGCTTTCAGGACCAGTGCGAGCCAATCACACATAGCAAGCAGCTCGCACTGGCCGACCAACTAGCGTATCGGTGCACAGTGATCCAGACTCCAGCACTTTGAAGACGGGAATCCCCCGAACAGGTTCGCTCATCTCTACTGGAGGAGACAAAATGCTGCATAAGCAAAGCTCCAGAATATAAAAGTAGTCTTCAGAATGGGTAATTGTATGTACAGGGCCATAGCAAAACAAGCCTCTTCACTCCTTCACTACTAATTCTGACATGGGACTGCAGGCCACAACTCACAAGAACACATATCCTGCCTATGAGTGACAGCTGAGTATATATATATATATATATATATATATATATATATATATATATATATATATATATATATATATATATATATATACACACACATGTTAAGAAATAAAACATTGTATATAGATACCCTTAAAATCTACTCATTTGATAGTACAGTCCCTTACAAAAGTTATGTCACTTATCCATGTTATGCAAATAAAAGCTGATAGCCTGACGTTAAATTCATCCATTGGCTGTATAAATTACTCTTTTGAAAGCTGAAATCCTCCCAAATGTGGTTTAGGCTAAGAAAATAAATTGGCATCAATGGTGAAATATTGATAATTTAATGAACCCAGAATGGTCACATTTTGGCAAGACAAAAGTTTTGTCGCCTGGTCACATAATGCACCCAATCCTAGTTTACATCCCCACCTGTGCTCAGTAAATGATCGGTTAATTAGTGGGTGTGTACAAAAAGAAACCCAGCACCCCAGACCTTCACTTAAACTGCAACTTGAGCTCTGACAACATGCCAAAAATCCAACCTGCGACCAAAGCCTTGATTATCAAGAAGCTGAAGACCAGATCCACTGTAGAGGTGGCTGGCACCTTTAATGTGTCCCAGCGTCAAGTACAAAGAATTAAAAAACAGATTTGAAGAAACTGGAGATGTGTTTGACAAGCCAAGGTCTGGTTGACCCCGCAAGACAACTGCTCAGGAGGAACGCTTGTTGGTTAAAAAATCCAAAGCAAGTCCCTCTTCAACTGCAGCAGAGCTCCAACAGGCCTGGACATCTCAAGTCTCCGTGTCAACTAGAACAGTTTGTAGGATTCTGTCTCGAAATGGTCTCCATGATCGAATCAATGCCCAGAAGCCAGCACTAAACAAAAGGCAAATAAAAAGCTGTGTGGCATTTGCAAAGTCCCACAGCCTGCTAAACGCTGGAAAAGTGGATTTCTCTGATGAATCTTCAGGAGAATTACACCTCAGCCGCCGCAAATACTGCAGAAGACCTAATGGAGCCTGTATGGATCCAAATACACCCAGAAAACAGTTAAATTTGGTGGTGGAAAGATCATGGTCTGGGGTTACATTCAGTATGGGGGTGTACAAAACATTTGCAAGGTGGAAGGCAATAGCCTACAATATCAAGAAGTATTAGCTACCTCTTATATTACAAATCATAAAAGGGGTCAAATTCTGCTGCAGGATGGTGCTCCATCTCATACATCCATCTCTACAACAAAGTTCCTCCAGGCAAAAAAGATCAAGGTGCTCAAGGACTGGCCAGCCCAGTCACCAGACATGAACATCATTGAGCACGTTTGGGGTAGGATGAATGAGGAAGCTTGGAAGACAAAACCAAAGAATCTAGATGAACTCTGGGAGGCATGCAAGACTGCATTCTTTGATATTCCTGATGACTTCATTAATAAATTGTATAAATCATTGTTAAACCGCATGGATGCAGTCCTTCAAGCTCATGGAAGTCACACAAAATATTAAATAGGACTCTAATAGCACCACAACTTCATTCACCAATGTTATGTAACATATCTGTATTTTAAGTTAATTATTTGTTTGAATATCACATTACTTCCTGTGGGCGACAAAATTTTTGTCTTGCCAAAATCTGACCATTATGTGTTCATTAAATGATCAAAATTTCAGCATTGATGCCAATTTATTTTCTTAACCTAAACCACATTTGGGAGGGTTTCAGCTTTCAAAAGAGTAATTTATACAACCAATGGATGAATTTAACGTCAGGTTATAAGCTTTTATTTACATAACATGGATAAGCGTCATAACTTCTGTCAGGGACTGTATACTCATGAATAATATCAAACAACATGTACAGTAACAATGTATTATTGTCTAGAGTTACATTCACAAATATTCATGCTTCAGAGCTGAATTCTCACAGTATTTCGCCAAACTTCAAATAGTTTGTTCAGCAGTCTCTACTAGTGATGAGCGAATATACTCGTTACTATTCATTACTCACACAGATAGTACAGTATTCACGATACTTGTTACTCGACGAGTATCACTGTTGCTCGTTAAAAGATCTTGAGCAATCTGACAGCTCCCATCAGTAAACAATGGGAGTTGCCACCCCAGTGAGAGCAGACTGAATAGAAAGCTCTCACTAGGGTGTACTGCAAGGTGTTGTATGCAGTGAAACTGCAAAAAAAAAAAAAAAAAAAAAGCCCACACTCCCGCCAAGTCCCAGAAATGCTTGCTTTATTGCCGGATGTGTGTGTGTGGAGCCTATCATTAATTGACCAATATTATACTTGCTGTTCGGACGAATACAGGAGTATTAAAAACTACTTGTTACGAATCTCCCGAAGCCGAGTATTTCATTACTCGATCATCACTAGTCTCTACACAAAGTATTGTGCAGCAATATGGTCTGCAAGAACTAACTGCGGCTTTTATGACAAGATGGATGTGTCTAATGACAGAATTGTGAATGCAGCACTGGCATATGAGAGGACCGATTGAACAAGTAATCTATTTTTTTAAAAATTAATAAAAGCTAATAAATATTTGATGTAGATTAATTTAATTTTAACAAACCTTTGCATCTAAAATATTGAGTGTTGTTTCAATCTGTTGAATACGAAGTGAAAGGGCAGACAGTTTCTGAAAGACAAGCAATAGTAGAACAGATGAAGAGGGCTATGCATCTCTTAGGCCCAGTGCACACGTAGAGGATTTGGTGAGCTTTCACCTCAGGATTTGTAACCAAGAGCAGGGAGTGGGTAAAATAGTACACAATTAAAATAGAATACCAGATTTTGCAGATTATAAAACACACTGAATTATAACATGCACACTAAAATTAGAGGAGAAAATTAAGGAAAAAAATAATTAAAATAGGGGTTCTGTCCTATAATCCACTGCATCTCATAAGCAGTGTAGCTTGTCTGGGAAAGAGGGGGGGGGAGGGCAATCTGGCATGTACACTGCTATTCTGGAGATTGGTGGGGGTTGCAGCAGTCAGGCCCCCACTGACCAAAAATGTATCACCTATCCTGCAGATTTTGTACTCTTACAAGAAAGCTTAACCCCTTCCCGACCTATGACGTTCTAGAGATGTCATTAAAGTCAGTGCGTTCCCGACCTATGACGTCTCTATAACGTCATGGGTTGTTTGCACTCCTGCAGCTCCGGCAACAGCGTCAGTGACAAGTCACCGAGGCTGCAGGATCGCAAGGACCCATACTTTAGCCCGGGGATGGTGGCTTAGCCCGCCCCCATGGCTAAACTCGCTCCGATTGGCAGTTGAAATTGAGACTGCCAATCAGAGCGAGTAATCCCCTCTAGATCAGATTGGAGCTCTCCAATCAGATCTGAAGGGGCGGGATAGCAGGTGCCCTCCCCCTCCTGCTCCAGGGCCCCCCTCCCGATCCCTTTTCTACCCCCATCACCCGGTGGTAACAGTCATCCACCGGCGGTATGTCCGCCAGCGGTAAATGACTGTTACCGACGGCGGGCTGAACCCGCCGGTCAGCTTCCTCAGCCCCATCCTGGTGCTATCACGGAGGGGGCTGAGGAAGCTGACAACCTCCCCCTGTGCCCCGTGTCCCCAACCTTACCTCCCGGTGGGCTGCACCCGCTAGTGCACCTGCCGGCCAGCTCCGGTGTGGGCCCCTCCTCCTCTCCCAGGCTCCTCCTGAGGTAAGTATGAATGAATGAATGGATGGACGAGGAGTGGGTGCATGCATGCATGCATGCATGGATGGGTCGATGGATGGATGGGTGAATGCATGCATGCATGGATGGGTCGATGGATGGATGGGTGAATGCATGCATGGGTGGATGGATGAGTGGGTGCATGCATACATGCATGCATGGGTGGATGGATGTGTACATGCATGGATGTACGTGCGTGGATAGAGGTGTGCGTGCGTGGATAGAGGAGTGCGTGCGTGGATAGAGGAGTGCGTGCGTGGATAGAGGAGTGCGTGCGTGGATAGAGGAGTGCGTGCGTGGATAGAGGAGTGCGTGCGTGGATAGAGGAGTGCGTGCGTGGATAGAGGAGTGCGTGCGTGGATAGAGGAGTGCGTGCGTGGATAGAGGTGTGCGTGCGTGGATAGAGGTGTGCGTGCGTAGATAGAGGTGTGCGTGCGTGGATAGAGGTGTGCGTGCGTGGATAGAGGTGTGCGTGCGTGGATAGAGGTGTGCGTGCGTGGATAGAGGTGTGCGTGCGTGGGTGCAACAAGGGTTCAAGTGTCCTCTTGTTGTAGTCTCTGGGATCATAGTCATGGTGCACTGTATGACAGATTATTGCCATACAGTGCACCATAACTCTGACCCCAGAGACTGTAGGAAGAGGACACTTGATCCCTTGCTGCAGTCTCTGGATTGAGCAGGATTGAGGCGATCGAGTGTCGTGGGACCTTCGTTGTGGATTACGTCGGATCTTTATAATAAAGATGAAGTCCGAATTTTTTTTTTTTTTTTCAAATAAAAAGATTTTTCTCTGTGTGGTGTATTTTTTTTGACTATTTACTAGACATTCCTAATGGCTGGGTCTAACATTGGCCCGACATTATGAATCTCGGGCTAAGTGCCTGCTGCCAATAAAAAGCTGGCATTAACCCCTTTATTACCCAGTTTGCCACCAGCACCAGGGCAACTGAAAGACCCTGGGTTCAGCACCAGAACTGGCGCTTCAATGAATGTGCCATTTTCTGGGGCGGCTGCAGGCTACAATTCGCAGTATGGGAGACCCAGAACGCTTGGGCCTCTCCATGCTGAGGATTCCATGTCCCAGCTGCCTAGTTGTACCTGGCTGAACCAAAAATATGGCGAAGCCCCACGTCATTTTTTTTTTCTAG